>JALIGW010000001.1:247930519-248345519 GCA_023053685.1 Diadophis punctatus similis
AAATATTTACACTGACTTAAATATTGAACATGGGGAGGAATGTGGTCAAATATAACAAATATAACTGGAAGGAAAGTCTTCTTTAAAAGTGAATTCCATTGATCTTAAAAAGTAGGGTAGCTTCAGAAAAGCTTTGGGAACTTCAGAAAAAAATGGACTACTAGAAGAAAACCTAATTTAACAATTAAGATACAATCTATTTCAAATCAAGCTCAGCTTCTGGTTACTTCCTGCAATATTATTAACAACAGCAATTCCCAACACTGGACTCTTGATAGTTTTCAACTGGCCAGCCCTGAAATTTCCAGATGAAATCCCATCCAAGTATCAACTAGGGGCAATCTTTCTTAGTTTAGTCAAATTAGTCAAAATTAGCTGGAAGCTGCAATCTGCCATGGTTTTAAAACCCAAAGGATTTTGCTGTTGCAATAAGCACAACATTTTTGAACGGAGCTCAGAAAGAACCAGGAGCAATGGAGCTTATCACTGAACAAATTACAGAGTTTTCAAGGGCTGCCCCATATATAAAGCATTGTCAGAGTGTCACCTGGAGTTTATGAAAGTATAACTAACTATGGACTGCAGCTGATGTAGTAGCCTAAGCTAGTGAACATTGAAACATTTACTATACTACAAGGAACACATGCATACATATTCTCCAGTTCATCTATATGTAAAATAAGTCTAAAGGTAGTGTGCACATTTTCCATCCATCCTCATTTTATCTTCACAACTTGTGAAGATAAGTTGTCTAACAACTTGTATAATAAGCAGAGCATAAATGGTTTAAGATCATCCAGCCTGAATGGAGATTTGAATTTCCTTTATTCAGGTCCAGACGTCTAATCACATTATCCTACTGCTTCTAATAACATGTACTACATTATATATATGTATATATTATATTTTTTAAATTAATGTTTGTTTTACTGATTTTATTGCATTTTCTAGATTTGATTGTTGTGAGCCAACAGAGCCATTGAAAAACAGATGGCTTAAAAGTATAATAAATTATTGTGCTCATAAAATGCATAAAAAGGGCTTATACCAATGAAGTCTGAGATATTCTGGTGTGGCATTTGCAATTAGGCTTCAATGTTCGTTAATTTAGTAGAGAAATATTGAGCAACTTAAACTGTTTAGACAAGCCATGATTAACTTTTAGATGCTTCCTTTAGATAGCTAAATATCTTCAATTACGGCAATAATCACAATGTTATTTCAGGTCAATTTACGGCAATAATCACAATGTTATTTCAGGTCAATTTACTTTCCAAGAATATATTTATCCATCCAGCATGGGTCAGAAACAACCCTTCTCTATTGCTACCCCAACCCTCAAAAACATGATCCATCCCACCCATTCCAAGATCCAGCTAATTCCAAAAGCACAACCAATGCCTTTTCTACTCCACGAAAAGGGTCCAGATAATCCATCTAGGTTCTACTGAAGCTGCTTCATGACCACTTTCTCCACAACCTTGCCTAAAAAAGAGAGGTTGGACACTGGATGGAAGTTCTTAGAGTATGATAGGATCCGGTGATATACCAAAAGCAAGCTACCATAGAACTGGAATACATTTGCCAGTGTTAATTTTCAACACCCACACCCACACACAGGGACATAAACATAATAATACCACACACAAACTTTCTATTTGAAGATATGCATACATCCACAGGTAGCAAATCAATGCTCTTTTTATTTGACAAACACTAGCTTTCATTTATCTGGCCTGGCCAATGACACATTACAGTTAATGGAGTTGCTTGTTAGTGGAAACATTAAAATTATTAGGAAATATTTGAATGATGATATGAAAAAGATGATGCTTAAAGCCAAAAATCTCCATGTGGATGCTCATTAAAATCTTCAAGAAATTATGTATGTAAGACATAATTATTCTGATGTCAAATCCAATTTTAGCTGAAGTTATTGCCAACATTTTCTTCTATTTTCCATTATGGTTTTTTTTTTATTTGTCCTTACTCATTAAAGCCAAGTTTCAGAGTCAAATGTTGACTGCATGCCAAAAAGCTTATAATTTCCTAGGGTTGTTATCACCTAATTTTAATTGTTTTGAATGGTGACCTCTATTTTGTCCTCAGACCCCAGACTTCAAGGGGCTACCCTTGAAGAGTGTCTGGTGACTGCAATTGGTGCAAAATGCAGCTGCGCGAGCTGTGGTGGGTGTGCCTAGATACACCCACGTAACACCTATCCTCCGCCAGCTGCATTGGCTGCCCATTAGTCTCCGGATCCAATTTAATGTGTTGGTTTTAACCTTTAAAGCCCTACATGGCTCAGGGCCAGGTTACCTTCGGGACCGCATCCTGCTGCATACCTCCCTACGACTGGTTAGGGCACACAGAGTTGGTCTCCTCCAGGTCCCATCGACCAAGCAATGTCGGTTGGTGGGGCCGAGGGGGAGAGCCTTCTCTGTGGGAGCTCCCTCCCTTTGGAACCAGCTTCCTCCAGAGATCAGGACCATCCCCACCCTGCTGGCCTTCCGTAAAGCAATAAAAACTTGGCTCTTCCGGCAGGCGGGGTGAAAGTGAGACCAATTAGACCAGATATGGGTCTCCCCCCTTGGTTATGAATGTTAGATGTTCTTTTTAATTTTTGTAGCTTTTAAATTGTTGTGTCTTTTTATATTGGAAAATGGATTGACATGTTGTGAGCCGCCCAGAGTCCTCTGGGAGTTGGGCGGCATATAAATCCATTTAAATAAATAAATAAATAAATAAATAGTTCTGTAATTTACTTTTGTTGTTAGTTGCGAAGTCGTGTCCGACACATCACGACTGGCACCTCCATCAGAAATAATAATGATGCTTTTTAGCTGTTTCATAATATGTTGAGTGGTTTCAATGTGTAGAATTTTTCTTCTTCTTTTAAGAACAAAAAAGCACAGAAAATCAAAAACCCTTTGGCGCAGGTGATATATTTTTAAAAACAAACAAATAAATAAAACTAAAGAGGAAATATGAAGGACCAAGCATTATATTGTTACATATCAACATCCTTATCTATTATCCTGAAAATGGCATGTGCACTTTCTACTTCTGCTTTCAATTTTGTCTAAGTATGAGGATTAGGAAAGAATAATAGGAATAAGTTGTGTTTTTCTCCTGTTAAACACAGCTCACATCTAATCACCAATGTACTTTCTGAATACAGGCCAATTTACAAAACAATTTCAGGAGCTATAGAAATGTGTGTGCATTCGTTTAGTGCTGGAACATTATTTCAGAGACAGGCAATTTTGGATATGTGGGGGACATTTTTTTCATGCTTTGCCTATTTGAAGGCTGTAATATAAGACTTCTTTGTTTTTATTTTTAAACAATCGCTTCTTGGCCTTTTGGCTAAGTAAGATCAAGTGTAGTGGGTAATCAGCAAGATCTAAAACAACTTGTGGCAGAGCAGTCTGTATGACCTTTTGAGACAAAAATATTAGACATTTGCTAAACTCAATTTCATATCAACCACATATATGGACTGGAAAAATTTGATCGTTGCTAGAAGAAAGTAGCAGAAAATACTACCAAGTAGCCATTTTGGATTTGACAGCCAAGATATGATACCTCTATACACACTTCTACCTGGTCAAAATGTGTAGGAGAACATTTTAGATAATGATCCCTACATTTAGTTCTTCCTATTGCAGCTTCCATTTTGACATTGAAACTATTTTTGGCTCAAGGATCTGGCTGTTCAGAGATCTTCCAAGCACGGAAACTGTTATGTATTGAATATATATAGTTGTGTTAAGCCCTGCTAAAGTGAAACTAATCTTTAGATTACCCTAACTGTTAACTCCAACTGTTTTGGAGGGAAACTTAGAACATTCATATTTGGGTGGGCTTTTTCAAGGATTATGATTGGTTAAGGCCCTGTGGGCCTAGAGCAGGGGTCAGCAACCTGCGGCTCTGGAGCCACATGTGGCTCTTTCATCCCTCTGCTGTGGCTCCCTGTTGCCGGTCAGCACCACAATTTTGAGAGGAGCTTCCGGTTGGGGGGGGGATCAGGGCGTGCCAGGAGGAGACTCTATGCCAAGGGGCGGGTTTTCTGGTCAGCTCCACAATTGATAGGGCTTTTGGTTAGGACTGGTAGAGGAAAAAGGACACTGTGCTAGGAGGAGACTCTATAGTGGGGGAACAGGACTTCTGGTTGGCTCTAGAATTGAATGGGGGGCTTCCGGTTAGGACTTTTGTGGCTCTTTGAGTGTTTAAGGTTGCTGACCCCTGGCCTAGAGTATAAATTACAGGCATTTGCCTGCTGTTCCTCAGTTTCAGTTTTGAGTCAATAAATGTTGTAGCTATGCTGGTCTGCTTCTTGCCTACTGAAGCCCACTGCACAATAGAAACTTTAGCCATTTGCTTTAAACAAAGCCTGTTGCCAAGCAGGAATATTTAGGGGGTGATTCTCCCTCCCCTCCTGCAGTGTCTGAAAACATTCCAGTAGAAAAAAGTTCCCTAAAGATGGGCTCCAGCACAAATCCAAAAGCTTGAAAGATTAAACCTCTGGTCCCGGTGACCAACCCAGATTGGATCCTGCAGCATTATTCTGGGGGACACATATATTTGCCTTCATTCGTGAAAAAGATTAAATCTCTAGTTCTCAGCAGACATGGATAATTTTACTACTTACTTTATAAGCCAGCCAGAATATGTATCACACAGGTAGAAGAATATGTTAAGCTATTGAACCCAGTAGATGAATCTCCTCCTAGCCTGCAGAGAAGCTTGCTCAGAAACATCAGATTATCTACAGCAGCCTGCCAGTCTCCTTAAACATGCAGTACATCTCCAACGCATATAGCACATACTTAAACAAACACTTTTATCCCGTCCTTTTAGCAAAATGCTCAAAGCAAGTGTAAATGCAGTTTATTTCATCCTCTTATGCCTGGTTGCGTAATCTCCCCTGAGGTGGACCTCTTCCATCCTGGTGGATTTGAATCCGTTCTGCCTCTCCTCTCATCTTTTTAGGCCCCCAAACCTCTCAGAGCTGATTCACTGGACAATTTTCTCATTAATAAAACTAGCCAGCCTCTTTGCCACTTTTGCTAAGCACTGCCGCTAATTTTCCTGTTTCTTTGCACACTCCAAGCTATGCTTCCTGTGAGCTTCAAAGGGTGGAATTCCAACTGGGCAAAGTGCTGCAGGGAAGAAAAAAAAACACAGCATCATGTTTTACTCCTTTTATTTCTTGCTTTAAAGCTTTATTTCTTACTATCTCCTTATGCTGCCTCTTCCTATGCTAACCTTTCCCTTTTCTTCTCTTTTCCTAACCATTACTGGGGCTACATTATTACATTTCTCTTCCTCCTCTTCTTTCTCCCTGCTAGAGAGGGAGGTGTCTCGGGGCCATTTTGCAATGCAAGCTAAAACTACAAATCTTCCACGCTCTTCCCGTGTGTTTCTGAAGCCAATTTTGGAAATTGCAATCCATATTGCAATGAGTTCACAATGGGCTCAGTATGGATTATGGAGGTCACGAGGTATAGTTCCCCTGTTTCTTGCCCTTCACATCTGTTTAGGAAAGGCAAGCTAGTGTGGGCCAGTCTACCAATGTCTGAATTTCCTTTCAGGGAGAAATGAGAAAGAAGAGACAGTTAGCTTGATGTGTGGCTTTCTCACCAGTCCCCAAGCTTCTCCTTGTTTTTATATTATATCTTTTAATGCTAAGCCGAATCTCCTCCTCCTCACCCAGATTTTAGTTTTCTTCAGTTACAGACCTTTGAAACCAGTTTTTTATCATATCGCTTCCTAACCGTGCATCTACTGTAAGCCTTTCAATTATTTCTCAGCTGTACTGAAATTTGAGTAGGTTGCTATAAGTTGCCTAGGCTTGAGATATTTGAAGGGCTTTTACTCTGCATTATTTGGCCTAGTGGTTGGGGCCTACTGGTTAAGGCATCAGGCTAGAAACTGGGAGACCAGGAGTTCTAGTCCTACCTTAGGTATGAAAGACAGCTGGGTGACTTTGGGCCAGCCAGCCTTTTTCAGCCAACTCTCCTCACAAGAGTTGTTGTGGGGGGAAATAGGAAGAGGAGGGAGT
Organism: Diadophis punctatus similis; assembly: GCA_023053685.1. Lineage (NCBI taxonomy): Eukaryota > Metazoa > Chordata > Lepidosauria > Squamata > Dipsadidae > Diadophis > Diadophis punctatus. The sequence goes on from JALIGW010000001.1 coordinate 247,936,587, forward strand.
GTTAGCTATGTTCATGCTTTGAGTTACTTACAAAGTAATAAAGGCAGGATAAAAATCAATCAATCAAATAAATAAATAAATGATTAGCACAGGAAGCCATTTTCTTAATTTCATGAACCAAAGAAATTGATTTTGCATTTTAAAAAATGCACAATTTCTCTGCAATAAACTAATTCTGAATTTCCTCATCACCTCATTTTACTTGATCATTTGAAATAAGGATACTGTCTCTTAGGAAAGCTGTGCTTCTCAGATTACTTTCATGATTTATTCTTTTTAAATGTGCTAGAATTTTTTAACGTCATGTTTAATAAAATGCTTATGAATGTGAGTTAGTGTCCTGAAATTATGTTCAAAATAACTAGACAATAGCATATTTTAAAAGAATAATAATTAGTGAAACATAAACTTGTTGATGTTGTTTTATTTCTACTTTATTCTCAAGGTACACCTAAATATTTTCTTTGGCATGAAGGAGTTATTCTATAATTTTATTATTTGGACTTCTCTATTTTAGAAATAGAGAATTAGGAATTTAGGCATTGGAACAGGTCAGCTTTGGACCCTAACCCATATGTATTTCCTAATAGGCACCATTTCAAATTCAGCAAAAAGCAATCATGTAAATCCTGAGGCACAGTTTATGTATCAAGGTGCTACAAGATGAGTAGAAGTGTTAAATGCAGGAATGTAAGGCAGCCATCTTCAATTATAATAAACCCTTGGGAATGGTTAACATTAGGTGCTGAGGACCAAGGATAGTCTTTGTAATGGTTAGGTTGAAATAACAATTTAGCTATCATTCTAAAGCTCGTTGTTTGGATTAAAAGCTGTATTGTGCAGGAAAAGTATGATCTCATGATTGGCATTTAATATGCATATGGATTTTCCCATCAATCATTAGCATGTCATTAGTTCAATTAGTCATTTGCCACCATTCCTTCCATCTGAATGAACTCCTTGGGTTTGACCTCCCTTTTGTTCATAGGGAAAAAGAGAGAAGGTAGCATATGCCTCTCATTAATAGGAGTTTCTGGCTTTTGTATACTACTGACTGAATTTAGTTATTGGACCACCTACAAAAATAATGAATTGCTATAAATTGTAGAAATCCTATCCTAATGCATAATTTTCTCAAAACATGTACAGGATAACCTTAACCCACTACCCTAACCCTAACCCACTACAGTTCTGTAGTGAGAGAACCTATAGCAGTGATGGCGAACCTTTTTTTTTTTGCTTGGGTGCCAAAAGGGTGCGCACATGGGAGAGAGCATGTGCACGTGTGCCCACACCCATAATGCAATGCCCTCCCCCCTGTGCATGTGTGCTGCCCCTCCTGCATGCACACAATCCCCCCACGCTCCACCCCTGCGCATGCGCACAGGCCTCACTGAAGCCTCTGGACTTCCAGTAGGCCCATTGGGCTGCTTTTCGCTCTCATGAAAAATGGCCAAATGGGCCAACTGGAAGTTTGGAAACAAACTTCCGGTTGGGCTGTTAGGCAGTTTTTCACCATCCCCAGGCTTCAGGAGGCTTTCCTGAACCCTGGAGAGGGCGAAAAATGGCCAAAAAGAAGGCCAAAAATCAGCTGGCCAGCAAGCACATGTGCACTGGAGCTGACATAGGGCAACGCCTCGCGTGCCCTCAGATATGGCTCCGCGTGCCACCTGCGTGCCAATTCAAATAACCTCTTGCCCCCTCAAAAAAAATCACACAAGATTTTTTTTACCTCAAGTAACTTTTGCACATTATTTAAAGAAAGCCAATAGGTTTCCCCCTTTCATTATTATCATCAAAGAAAAGCAGTAAACCTTATTTTGCCCTATTGTGTTTCAGCTTCACAAGTAGAAAGAAAAAAGAAGAATTTAGTGGACCCCTTAAGGGGGAAAAAAGTCAGCCTGTAGCCAAACCCTTAAAAGAACTCATTTTAAACTCATTTCTCTCTCTTAGGTATAGATGCTAACTGTTTCATTGTCCAGATAAAATGTATGAACATTTTGCCCTTTTGTATTCTGTTTTCTCATCAATTCTGGTAAAGGCTTTTTTTTTTTTAAAGATTGAAATTCTAGCATGGCATTATCTCTTGAGGTCTGAGGAGATCCAAGTCTTGAAGTAATTGGTAGATATGTCAGTTTCTGTAATAAATTAACATTTTAGTATTGCTATAAATGAACATTTTGTGACATATTGCCCTTTTGGGGTTGCTTTGTTTGTGACCTCTGAATTTCCTCATTATGATGTACATTACAGGCTGGCATAAAAACCAAAATCTTCTCAGGGCTATTATGTATGAAAAGTGATGATGCGTACATTATTTAAAGTTTACTCAACATTTTGCTGAATTTTGTATTTCATTCTTAAACTTTTCAATGGGCTGATTCATAGAGTTTTGTACACGATCACTACTAGCTTCGACTTTGAATCATTATGAGTTATTAAGGCAGCTTAATAACGTTTGGACTACTGTAATGTGCTCTACATGGGGCTACCATTGAAAAGTATTCGGAGACTGCAACTGGTGCAAAATGCGGCTGCGCAAGCTGTGGTGGGTGTCCCCAGATACACCCACGTAACACCCATTCTCCGCCAGCTGGATTGGTTGCCCATTGGTCTCCGGGTGCAATTCAAGGTGTTGATTATCATCTTTAAAGCCCTACATAGCTTAGGACCAGGTTATCTCTGGGACCGCATCCTACCTCATACATCCCTATGACCAATTAGGTCCCACAGAGTCGGTCTCCTCCAGGTCCCTTCAGCCAAACAATGTTGGTTGGCGGGACCAAGGGGGAGAGCCTTCTCTGTGGGGGCTCCGGTTCTCTGGAACCACCTACCCCCAGAGATCCGATCTATCCCCACCTTGCTGGCCTTCCAGAAAGCTATTAAGACATGGCTCTTCCTGCAGGCGGGGTGATGTGACCAATGAACATCTTAGGTCTCCCCCTGGTATGAATGTGTTGTTAGGCTTTTTAATCTTTTAATGTATCAAATGATTTTAAATCATTTATTATTTTGCTATTGTTTTTTTATATTGTTCTTATACTCTGTTGTATGCTGCCCTGAGTCCCCAGGAAGTAGGGCGGCATATAAGAACAGCAAAATAAATAAATAAATAAATAAATAAATAAATAAATAAATAAATAAATAAATAAATAAATAAATAAATAAATAAATAAATAAATAACACTTTTTGTTCTTTTACATAACCAAGAGGGTTTGTCAGAAATGCAGGTAATAGGAAAGTGGACATATTTGATGAATACATTTCCACACAAAAGTTAAAGTGAGAGTGAAATCCATACTTAGAGTTCTTGCTCAATTCCTACCTAGCACAGGTAGGTATTAGTGCAAATGCAAGTTCACTAGCATGTCTTTGAACAGGATATGTTGGAAGGAGAAACTACTTGGCAATACTACCAGCTTCTTACCTGCAACAGTTAGGCTTCCTGTAACAATTAGGCCTCCTCCTCCTCAGTCCATAAGTCAGTCAAGGAAAGAGATCTGTCTTACCTTTAAAAAAACAATAGATGATTGGCTTCTAAAGATTCCCACCTATCTTATCTACTTCACCAAGATTCTGCCTTCCAAATGAACAGGCAAATTCCCTCTATGCAATGATCCTTCAAAGTTATCTCCAGAGGATTTTTCTGTTGCAAGCCAGATGAGCACATGGAAAGAGATTAAAATCCTACCCGATTTCCCTATTCTAAGAATATAATTGCATTTTTAATCAGAATTGATATCATGTATGTGGGTCATCACACACAATCCCCTGGAATAAATCATTTTTGTAGTAGCCCTCTGATTCCATCTGCCCAAGCACCAGTCTATATACTGTACTTGCACATACCGTGTTTCTCCAAAAATAAGACCCTGTCTTATATTTTTTTGAACCCTGAAATAAGCACTTGGCCTTATTGCCATGCACTCAAAAGCCTGATTGGGCTTATTATCAGGGGATGTCTTATTTTGGGGGAAACAGGGTACATAGACACAAACTTTCCAAAACCTGACAATTTCTGAACTCTCTAAACACATACTTTCATCATAAATAGCAATAGCAATAGCACTTAGACTTATATACCACTTCATAGTGCTTTACAGCCCTCTGTAAGTGGTTTACACAGTCAGCATATTGCCCCCAACAATCTGGGTCCTCATTTTACCGACCTTGGAAGGATGGAAGGCTGAGTCAACCTTGAGCCTGGTGAGATTCAATCTGCCAAACTGCTGGCAGGTGATGATCAGCAGAAGTAGCCTGCAGTACTGCACTCTAACCACTGCGCCACCGCGGCTCATATAATATGTGGGCATCAAGCATAGTGACATTTGATCTACTCTTTCTATATTAATTATTATAGCCAAATCATTGAAATTGGTTAATTTGTAAAGCCCTCAAGAAGCACTCTTTCTTACCTTTATTAAACTCAAAGCATTAGTGAGTAAATTAGGCTCTTGAGCTGACAGGTTGTAGTAGTGACATTTGCTATGTGTAACCTTTTGATTATTAATTTTTATTTCTCCCTACTAGAGTTTACAAAGATTAAGACCAGAAAACTCTAAGCTAATCCAGAATCGTATATTGTTAACATAATGAAAGTTTATTCAGCCAGAGTTGCAAATAATTCTAGCTTACAATGCTAATATGTATAAGAGACTGAATGTCTGTGGATGAATTATACATGAGATTTAGCAGTCTGCCTACCAAAATGATAAAAGTAGATGTTACTCAGGAAAGATAGCCAATGAAATGTTGAAAGTCCTTGCTTTATGCTATTGATAAATGAGCTAGTTCTTGATATCATAAAAGAGTGGTACAGGTAGATGAATTAAAATAATATAATTATTCAGAATTTATCTGATGCCATAAATTAGATGATAGTGTTTCATCATATACTGGATACAACTCAGCTGCCAATGCTGCCATATGAGGTCAGCCGGACAGTTATAATTTATCTCTAGTTCTTCAATTATACCTTCAAGGGTCGCAAATGCCTAGAGGTTGATTACTGTATAACTAGAAAGACACAGCTTCTGAATATGTAGACCAAGTTGTGTCTCAAACTAGGAAAGTATTTTTAGAACTCTTAAGGATCAAAGACTTTCTCCAATTTCCCTTTTTGATTATATCTGATAGTTTGGCAATCGATTGCTAAAGATAAAGTCTCCGATCTGAGACCTGGCAATTTTACAAACACTGCCATGAAGTAAATAAGTTATTTGCCTTTCCATTCTTCCAGGATATTTCTAGCCTAAGTTAAAACTTGTATATTCTACTACCGTAGTCTACCATCAAAGTCAAACCAAGCCTGAGTTTGCTTCGTTTTCAAATCCAGGCAAGGACACCATGAAACATTAATCTGGCTTTTACAATACTGTTTATATGAAGTCTGTAAGTTCCTGTACACATTTTGCAAACACTGACTTGATTATGAATGTATAAGGGTAAAGAATCCCTTAATGGCTAATTGCCAAACAAGTAATATTTCAGTAGCTTCTCTGCTTTTTCATATTTCAATATATCACAAAAGCAGATATCAGACATGATCTCTCTTAAGACTTTTTCAATATGGTTGCACTGCCAAGAGAAAGTTGTGCCCTTGAGAAATTGCTGTAGGATGAATTATCTCCATGTTCATCAAATTTGTCTGCCCACAAAGATCATCATTTGTCTCCAGATCAGAGAAGAAGCCACAAATGCTACATTCTTATCAGAACTGTGTTTTGTTCTCCATGCTAACAACTGAACCAAGTTCTATGTTTGGGGCAAATTACTTGGTTTAGAAAGCTTCATGCTATTATTGTTTAACCGATTAAACGTAAAGCAACAGAAATTTTGGGCTCAATTATGGTTGTAAGTCAAGCACTACTTGTTTTGGTTTACCAATATGATATTTCTTAACTAAAAATGACAATGTAATCATAACTCAAGTGTTGCTGTTCCCCATTTGAAGACATTTTGCCACAAGCTCTTTCCCACTGAGCAATGTTGGTCTTCTTCATGTGTTTCTTTCTGTAAGGCATTCTTTTATCTCTAACTTTTTGTCTTTTTTCTTTTCTTTTGCCTGTAGGCCATTCTCTGTATTGTACATGATGAGTTATTGAGTGAAAATTTCAAGTTAGTTCAGCTAGGTAGACTTTTGGCTTCCATCTATCAGAAAGTTCTGTGTTTGGGCCTATGGGTAAAATGCTCATGTCTGTGAGGGCTAATTACCTCTGGAGTCAGAGTGGGATATTGGGATGCATAAGTTGTTTGTTTGTGGAAACTCAAGTGTGTTGTACAATGCCAAACTCTTGCTTTTTTATTAGCAAACAGTCTCTTGCATTTTTCAGTGACCTCAAGTAAGATAGCATTTTGCCTGAGGCTGCTTGCAAAGGTGCCAGCAATGAAACAGTTTCTCAGCAGCCTTAAGGTGCCAATACTCAACTGAGGAAAAGCACAATAAAATAATTCTGTATAGAAAGTTAGAAAAAACAGTGTGATAATAGCGTAATGGTTGTTTTGATGATTGGCTCTTACAGAGTTGTTTTACCTAGGATAAAATTTCTTTGTATTTTTTTTTCCTTTATGAGATTGCATTCAATTTGGTAGGAGAAAAATGGCTTTCAAAATTATTTGAAAAAGAAGGCAAACTTCTCCTGAATGAAATATTTTTGTACTTATTAATGGAATCAAAGATTCATGCAGTTGCAAGGAGATATTAATTGAATCAAGTATGACTGTTTTTGATCAGTGCAGGAATTCATAGTAGAGAAATTTTGGTAGCTGCTTCTACTTTGAAACTGATATATTTAAGTAACAGCTGAGGTGGCACAGCGGTTAGAGTGGGGTACTGCAGGCCACTTTAGCTGACTATGATCCGCAGGTCAGCGGTTCAAATCTCACCGGCTCAAGGTTGACTCAGCCTTCCATCCTTCCGAGGTAGGTAAAATGAGGACCCAGATTGTTGGGGGCAATGTAAATATACATTGCTTACTGGTGTAAACCGCCTAGAGAGTGCTTGCACTGTGAGGCGGTATATAAATAAATAAATAAATAAATAAATAAATAAATAAATAAATAAATAAATAAATAAATAAATAAATAAATAAATAAATAAATAAATAAATAAATAAATAAATAAATAAATAAATAAATAAATAAATAAATAAATAAATAAATAAATATTTAATGAAGGGGAAAATCCTACATCTCAGGGTATTATTTCACTCGTCTTTATTAATTTAATTTAATTTAATTTAATTTAATGGATTTGTATGCCGCCCAACTCCCTAGGGACTCTGGGCGGCTCACAACATATTCAGATCCATTACAGCAATATAAAATACAATAAAATACAATAATTAAAAACATACAAAAGTTAAAAGAGTAGAACCAATTATTATTGGGTTCCCCCCCTAATACTATATTAAATAATAATTTACCTATTTATACATTTATTTCTCTCTGGTCTACCTTCTGAAATGATAGAGGACAAATCTTGACCTTGTTCTGAGACATATTTTTTCAAGTATTTGTAGAATGCCATCAGATCCATGTTCAATATTGTCTTAAGAATAAAAAGATCAAGTTTCTCCATGACTCTTTATGGCACATGGTCTCATAAGTCACACTGATGTTTCTTAATAAGTTTCTCCATGTTTCATTTTTATATTAAGGACATTTGTTTCTGTTAATTTTGTTATTGACAATTTCTAATGTAAACGTGAACTTTCTGTCCCTTAGATACTAATTAATGTCCTCTGCAAATCTGATAAAAATCCCCTTTAAAAAGGGTTAGACCCAGGCCCCCTAGGCCTTCTCTGCCATTTGATGTATTGCCATTGATGAGCCAATAAACCATTCATTTAGCTGTCATGTCATCTAATATGCAGTTCAGTACTTTAATAATCAGATTGTCCTAGTCCTTCATAAATCTGAGCATGTTTGTTGTCTCCTCATGTTAATGTTCACTCTATGAGTTGGTCCTTGAGATTAGTTGTTACTGTTATTATGGATCCTGGTCATTGCTGGCTCCTGGTAACTTCCTGAACACTTTCCTTGGAAAGTTTTCAGATGTGGTTTGCCATCATCTCCTTCCTACGGCTAAAACAGAGTAACGGGCTCAAGGTCACCTAGCTGACTTCGTATTTAATGCAGGAGCCTCAGTTTCTAGCCCAGTGCTTTAATCACTATGCCAAACTGATGCCTGTCTATATTTTTATATCATTTTCATCATATTATATGGGGAAGGTATGATTGGGGTGGCATATAAGTCAAGAACATAAATAATCAGAATGCCATGGATATTTTGTCAAATATTTTCTTGAAATTAAGGCATATGATATCGGTAGCACTTCCACAATCTTTTAAACATGTTCTGTTTAATAAACAACATAAAAATTGTATGGCAAATTTTGTATTTCTTATTTATATGTGAAAAAAAGCAAGAGAAAAAGCAACAGACATTCTGTTAGAGTAGAGTTGACCATTAATCTACTCAATATGTCTTCAAGGTAGTTTATTTTTGCTCTATGTATTGCTAAGTAGTCTTTTATTACATTTATATTACAAATTTGAATAAGTATATTTCTCACATGGATGCATATTTGATAAGTAAAAAAATACACAAATAAATAAATACATACATATTGCTTTGCACACAAAGACAAGTGTTATCTTACATTATTAATATATAAATTATTAATTATTATTTGTTTAATTATAATTACATAATTATTTAATTATTAGGCAAGTTGACTTAAATAATTTTAAATTAGGGTTTATCAAACTTTCTGCAGTTGGGGACCAGAAAATAAACATTCAGAAAATGAGGACATCTCATTAGAGAAATATTTCTTGTCAACTTTTTTACCATTAAATGTATAGGAATTCACATGTCTTGGTGAATAAGATTATTTTATTTACTTACTCATTTATTTACTTATTTATTATATCTTTATCCCACCTTTATTATGTTATAAATAACTCAAGGTAAAGAACATACCTAGCACTCCTTGTTAGTTGGGCTAAGAGAGAATGATGGCCCAAAGTTGCTGATTTTCATGCCTAAGGTAGAACTTGAACTCACAGTCTTTCCTGGTTTCTAGGTTAGCACCTTAACCACTATACCAGACTGGCTCTTTTATGCTTTATGCTTTAAGATCATGTTTGCTTTATTATTGCTAAAACTAAGTTGTGTACCAAAATAATTAATCCCAAATTAAGAGTGTATTTACTACTTGAATTGTGTTATGCATCTCATGCCAAAATTACAATTCTTAGCATGGATTTCCTATCAAGAATGTTTAATCAGTAGATATCTTAGAGTCTAGAGAATGAGTGGATTGTCACTCTTTTCTGTTGGGTTGCTGGGGCAAAATCATGATTCCAGTTAGCAAAGCAGAGGTAAATTGTCAATAACAAAGAGCAGTGAAGTTGAGGTGATCTGTTGGTTGTGAAGAAGTAACAAAATATCATATTTTTCGGAGTATAAGACGCACCGGAGTATAAGACGCACCTTAGTTTTGGGGGAGGAAAATAGGGGGGAAAATCTATCTACCCAGTATTCATCTGGCTACCAGGTATTAGTCTGGTCAGCTTCAGCACATTATTTTATCCCCTGGTTAGGGCTGAAAAAAACTTTTTCGGAGGCAGTAGCAATGAAAAAAGCCTGCAAAGACGTCTTATACTCCAAAAAATACAGTACCCAGAGAGACTTTGTAGGCTACAAATACAATAATCCATAAGGGACACTTTGAAAATCACAGATATACCTTTATAAATTGTCCATATTCAAGCCAATATAGTGAAGAACCTGTAATAGTTTTTCCAGATTCTTCCAAAAACTTTACAATCCCCTTAGCTGATTTTTAATTGTGGATGCTTGGAATATTTGTGCTCTAAACGTATCTTATTAACTTTATGGTTGAATTGACATTTGAACCCAATGCCTAGCAGTTCAATTATTAAACACATGATACATAGCACCATCAACATAATCTAATTTCTAAATAAATTAGAAATTCTAAATATGTAAATAAATTGCACCCAGGTTTTCACTTTATTTGTCTCTTTTCATCTTTCTAAATGATTTCCTTGGAAAATGCCTTGGGATGTAATGCCATATATTTGATTAATTAGACTTAATGGTTTTGTTAATATTTGTGATAAATGCCTAATGTAAAGCCATTAGACCTTTACTAAATCATTCAGCAGTTTGCATAGCAAAAAAGAACTGGGGATATATTTTACCCTGCTGCTCTTCACCCAACTTCTCTACTGCTTTGGTATGTGGGGATTAAGAAAATGAAATTGTGCACAAGTCTAGCTTTTCTGAAAAGCCACAACTTATATAGAAGATCAAAGAAAAATTGAGACAGTGTCTTATCCCTAAAACACAGATTTATCATCCTCTGAACAAGAAAGGCTGTAGTGTTATATATGTTTGTTTGGCCCATACTGACAAACGCCATTACAATTCTAATGCACTACTAAATCTCTCCCTTTTTTTATTAAGTCTTAGAAAAGATCTACTTTGTAGGCAGTAGACCTTTAACATTTCTTTTATCACACAGTTTCAGTAGGTTGGCTGGGTTCTACTGTATTAGCCCTGCCAGAAGCTGTCTCTTGTGATTTGCTGACACGAAATACAGCTTCTGGTACTGCAGACTCAGCAAATAGGGACAGTATGATTGGACTAGCTTCAGAAATGGCAAGATATTACAATTGCTGAGGGCAGAATGATTCCCAGTTTTCCCTCAGTTTTCTCCCTCTTCTTCTCCACTAAGAATCTTTGGCTTCCCTTTTTCTCTTGACAGCTTCATTTCCCTTTCATAACGGGAAGCAATTTTATTTACTTATTTACTTTTTTACAGAGATTATTGGCCACTCCAACCTGTTGACTCCAAGCAGCAGACAACTGCCCAATATGGAATTGGGATTACAAACCTACCATCAGTTAAGAATCAACAGCTAGAAATATTCCTATGGAAGCAGCATTAGCAATAATAAAGGAACGCTTTCTCGCATCTCAGAGGCAATTACCGCAATCTAGCTTCCCTGCCTTGGTGGAACAATCAGATTTTTATTAGCTTCCTAAAACTTAGAAAGAAGAAGCTAATTGTAAATTAAGGACTGTTGTTCCAGAGAGGGCAGCAACTGAACAGATACATTTAGCCTCTGAAAAAGTAGCATCTCTAATAAGAGGACACATAGGAAGTCCTGCCAGGACTACCAAAGTGGTAGTACCAAAAGATGGAAGCCCTGCAGATAGCCAGACCCCAAGCCACAGGGATTTAAAGGTGACAATCAACACTTTGAATTGTACCTAGAACCTAGTATCAAATCTGCCATCACACTGCTTCAGCCCTACTTCACTTTGATGGCAGCCTGCCATAAAGTACAGAGGGAGGGAAGGGGGAATGCAGGGAGGGGCAGATAACAGGAACCAGAAGTGCCAACCAGAGACACCAGTTGAATGATCCAAGGACACAGGCATGGGAACGGAATGTGAATGCTTATCAAAGAGGCAATTCAAAACTGTTACCAAAACAACTAATTTGAATTTTATTGGACACTAGTAAGATGTCCAGGAGGGAGGGCTTGGGAGAGGGGAAAAGTAACTACTTTATGTGGGAATCCTCAGATCTGGCTTTTCCTATGCTTGGTATACCATTCACTGCAAATGGAGTTGAGGGTCTTTTTTCCTAATTGCCCAAGCTGGGGCAGGTGTGACACCTAATGCAGTTCTCTGAGCATAGTGTTATATGGGTGCTTGAGGTGAACTTATTACTCTCTCCCATCATTGTTGCATTCTGGACCAGCTGTAGTGAAGTAAGGCTAGGAAATGAAGGGCACTCAAGACCAGTGCTTAACTGACAAAAATAAATCATCGTTCAAATGTTTCCAACTGACATGAATTTTGTCACTGAATCTTAGAGCATGGGTGGGTTCCGCTTACCTTCGCCACTGGTTCACATCATGACGTTTCTCGTGCACACATTCGCAGCGCTGTGTGCGCGCGTTCCCCCCGTGCAATTTCACTTCCGTGCATGCTCAGTAGCAGGATTTAGCTGAAACACAGCTGAGGAGATGATCAGCTGTGCTTCAGGGGAAGAAATAAAGGTGAGTATTAACCCGGGGGCGGGAGGGAGGTCTCTTTTTCAAGCCGCGGAAGAGGAGAAGCAATCCAAACATGGAAAAATTCACCAAAAATTCCCAAAAAAAGATGGCGGCACCCACAGACTGGCACTGACCAAACCGGATCCATGACGCCATTTTTGCATCACCAGCTAATGGTCGCTAATGGTTCGGGTGATCTGGTCTGAACCGGGAGGAGCCCACCCCTGTCTTAGACCTAAGGAAACAAGATATAATTGTTTGTCTACCAATCATTTTCTCTTTAGAGGCCTGTCTTGCTTCCTGTTCTAAGGAACACATCTGGTGATTGTATTTGAAACTTGGCCTGATTGCTTGTCTAAAATTCAGACCTCATAATATTTAGGGACTACAAAACATAAATGAATTCTATTGTATTGCTATTCAGTGCCAAAAGGAGCATGCTAAACTCGTAGTACAAGACTTTTTTGCTATCAGGACTGCATCTTGCTTTTGACTGAGTAACACTATTTCCTAGTAGTTCTAAGATGAGATGATAGGGTTCTCTTTCCCCTCCTGGGCACTTTATCTGCTTAGATCAGGAGTGAGCAATGAGCCCTTTCCCTTAAAACAAAGACTAAATATTATGATGGCGAAGATGTGAACCAGACTACTGTAAAGTGCAAATTTTAATCCCATTGCCATCACCTGATGAATGTACACAGTTGTTTTGGAGAACCGAGGCAGTTTAAAACCCTGGTTGCATATACATACCAAATTATATAAACAATGGCTACTTACTGGTAGTAACTAATAGTATATGTTCACCTGCCTCACACAAGTCAGTCATATTTAATGCACTCATGTAATATGTGATATTGCAATGCAGGGGTGGGTTCCTTCCGGTTCGGACTGGTACGTGCATACCGGTAGCGGCCTGCTGGTGGTGTCACTGTTCCAGTACTGTCTGTGCCGGTCTGTGCACGCCGCCATCTTTTTTGGGGAATTTTTGGCGATTTTTTCAGGTTTGGATGGCTTCTCCTCATTCTCTGCTTTGGAAAAAAGCCCTCCCACCCGCCCCTGGGTTAATACCGACCTTTATTTCTTCGTCCGAAGCACAACTGAGCAGCTCCAAAGCACAGCTGAGCAGCTCCTCAGCTGTGTTTCGGGCTGAAACGTCTTAAGCATGCGCGGAAGTAAAATTGCGTGATGCGCACCGGTAACAAAGGTAACTGGAACCCACCCCTGTTGCAATGAAAAAAAAAAACAAACTAAAACATTCAGGAGAAAGATGTGTTCCAGTCTGGGAAAACAATAACAGAAGCAGCAACAGCAGGGAAGTAAATGAATTATTAAAAGCTTATAATCAAGCCACACTTGAATGACCAAATCTGATCCATACAAAAATCCTTTCTAATTTTTGCAAGACCAAAGTACAGCCCCTACACATTCCAGCATGTAATGTCTTAAATGAATGCAGCTGTGTTTTATGCTAGCAAGCATAATCAGACATTGCTAGATATGTAATCATTTAAATGAATGCAGCTGGGCCTTTGGAAGAAAACCCCAGATTATCTATATCTAGCTTTAAATAACCATGAATGCTGAATTCCAGGACAGATACTTCAGCACAATGTAGCCCTTCTGTGCCATAGATGGCTCAGTACCAACATAAATGATCTAGGACACTGATGGAGAAAACAAACTGCAAATAGCTATAGGCACTGTTAGCCAGGATATGAATTTGTGTGTGTGTGTGTGTGTGTGTGTAAAAATCTAACTTTATTAAGTTGGATGTAAAAAAAATGCACTAATCGGAAAACATAGGCTAAGTCACAAAGAAATAGTAAGACAAAAAGGTTAAGCTATGGTTCTAATAAAGCTCAGGGCTGATTGCAAATGGAAGAGATTATTAGCATATTAGATAAAAGGCAAATTGGTTAAAAACAGAGGCCAGATCAGGAAATGCCCAAAGGATCTTAAGAATCTTTGTACAACTATGTACAAAGGGAATGCTATGTATGCTATTTGATTTCCTAAAGGATTTTTTTTTTTAAAAATGCCTCTGAGTCATAATCATAGAATGATGATCATGTACAGAAGTGGATTTACAGCACGGCTTATCAGATCTAATGAGCTGTTGAAATGCAAATAGTGTTCTTAGACAAATACAATGACGTGTTAATAAACAGCATTAAGCAATTGGTATTTTCTTCCATCCATATCCATGGAATAGTATATTCTTGGAAGTTTAGATGGTAAAAAAATGTCATTACACTATAACAATCTGAAAAAGTAACAGCTACAATAAATACTCCGCTGCCTCAGTGTTTTTTCAATAAACTCCCCTATCCCCACAAAGCAACAATACTTTTCCTTAGTTCTGTTACAAATGAGAGGGTTGGGATCTCATGCCGTAATTAAATGCTTAGTGAAACATGCAATACACAGAGGATCTTGACATGCAAAAGGTTTACTAAATACAATTGTTTAAGCATCACTGCAGACACATACATTCATTTGCCCAGCTGCACCCTAGCCAAGTGATGCATAGAGATTGGAGAAATCAGGAGCACTCCATATTGATAGCCTGACCAGACCCCCACCTAGACTATTAAAAAAAATCTTTTGTTATATATATTCTATCATGTACCATTTCAGCTCTCCTTTAATTGACTGTTAGGTTGCTGCATCAGACATGACTTGCTGCATTACACTTTCTTATCTCTGTTTTACTGCCCTCTGCTCCGGGTTTGATTTCATGGTTGACTTCTCTCTTCACCTGGCTTACATGTATGCATTTGCCTTGTGATCAAACTGTTCCATCTACTTCATCTGCTTATCTGTTTCTCCCAAAATTGTAGTTCTCCTCCTCACTTAACATTACACATCATAGCCAAGAGAATGAATTCCTTTAATGGAGACAATGTCTTGAAGTAACCTTTCCACCTATATCTAGCACTTTGTCTCATCTTGTGTCAAATCTAGCATTGCAGCATATCAGACTAGATCAGTATTTCTCAATCTTAGAAAGATTAAGATTTATGGCATTGAATTCCTGGAAAAGAATCCTGGGATTGAAGTCCACATATCTGGTTTATTTGTTTATTTGATGCCCATCTCGTTTCAAAGCAACTCTGGGTGGCTTACAGCCTTAAAAGCATTAAAAGCATAAAATAAAAATTCTTGTAAAACAATAACAATGGAATTACAATAAAAAATAAAAGAGATGGGGAGGGAGGGAGAAGAATGCATAGGGGGAGATGGGAACTTAAAAGTTGTTGAGGTTGAGAAAAACTGCACTAGATTAATGGAATATAACTTAAGCTTTTTTAAAATACAGATTAACAGAGTTGAAAGGGACCTTGTAGGTCATCTAGTCCAACCCCCTGCTCAAGCAGGAGACCCTACACCATTTCTGACAAATGGCAGTCCAAACTCTTCTTGAAAGTCTCAAGTGATGAAGATCCCACAACTTCCGAGGGCAAGCTGTTCCATTGGTTGATTGTTCTCACTGTCAGAAGTGCGAAGACAAAGGATGACCTTGACTATCTAGAAAGAATTTGTCATGGCCACATACAGACAGCCCTCATGCAATTCCCCCTCCCAAATTCCCACACTAAGGAATACATATTAAAATAGTATAAAGTGTGGCAGACCCCAACTAAAATGGCTTCAGCCTGACAGAGAGATTCTTTGGTTTCAGTTTGTCTATCCAATATATATAGATCTATAATAGTCTCCCTTTATTTTCATTTATCAGCAAAAAAATGTTACACACACACACACACACACACACACACACACACACACACACACACACACACATATATATGTGTGTGTGTGTGTGTGTGTGTGTGTGTGTGTGTGTGTGTGTGTGTGTCTTTGGGTATTCGGGTTTTCTCCCGCGTGAAATTGGAAGTGTCTTCGCAACGTTTCGATGAAGTCTCATTCATCATCTTCAGGCTGGTGTCTTCTGCTTCCTGCTTCTAGGAGCAATGTGAGATTGCTGCTGTTTCTTCCTTTTAACTGCCAGTGGAGGTTTGAACTGATAGGATGGGAGCTTGGCTGTGTTCTGATTGGTTGGAGGTGTGTTCTGATTGGTTGGGGGCTTGGCTGTGCTCTGATTGGCTGGGGGTTAGCTGTGCTCTGATTGGCTGGGGGTGTTCTTAGGTTAGTCTGACTTGCAGGGGCATTAGAGCTGGTGAGCTGCATTGCTGCTGTTTGGCTTCTGGTTCTTGGTCCTGCCACATCTTCATGGAGGGTGTCAGTTTGCTTCCTGTATGGATTGGAGGGGTTTAAAGTGGCTGATGATGCAGCTGTAGTATGGCTTCTTGTTTGTGGTCGTGCCTCATTGGTGTGGGTTTGGGTTTGCTTATTGCATGGATGTGTGGTGGTGACATCCTGTGTGGTTTTCGTGAGTGTGGGTCTGGTGTCCTTCTTTGTGTTAGGGACTCATTTGTCAATAAGGGCGGGTTTCCAAATGGCTGGTAGGCGGGAGGTGTCATCTCGTTTATTCATGCTGTGTGGGCGTTTTTCTATCTCGATGGCTTCTCTGATTATTCTGTTGTTAAAGTGTTCAGTTTTGGCGATAGTTCTGGTCTTTTTAAAGTCGATTTCATGTCCTGTGGCTTTGAAATGTTGGACCAGGGAAGAAGTTGGTTCCTCTTTTTTTACTGTGTTCTTGTGTTCTTCAATGCGTGCACTTATTCTTCTGTTGGTTTGTCCAATGTATGTGGTGGGGCAGGCGGTGCATGGAATTTCATACCCAAAGACCTACATACAAACACCCGCGAAAACCTCAGAAAACATATATATATATATATATATATATATATATATATATATATATATATATATACATATATACATATATACATATATACATATATACATATATACATATATACATATATACATATATACATATATACATATATACATATATACATATATACATATATACATATATACATATATACATATATACATATATACATATATATATATATATATATATATATATATATATATATATATATATATATATATATATATATATATATATATATATATATAACATTTTTTGCTGATAAATGAAAATGAAGGGAGACTTCATTCGACAGAATGTATATTTTGGAAAGTTCTTGGTTTTGGCACAAAAGCAAAATGCCTTAAAATAGTTTGAACTATTTTTATCCAATCAAGTTCATAATAAATTTTGATGGTAAATCTACTAATCACTCACCATTGTACTCCATATGAACCCCCTACATTAATAGGGTTGTAAAGATCTTTGGAACAGCTTGGAAATGATACAGGTAGAAGAAAGAAGGGAATATGTAAATTCCATTGACCTCTTTTTCATTAAAAGGAAAAGTTTAACTTATGGGAATAAAAGAATACGTACTTAAGCTAACTACATTGATTAACCACCAAGAAGATTCAAATGGCTTGTGTATTTATTCTCTTATAAAGCGACAACTGATTCTAAAGCATGGTTTGAGCTCACTAATTATTTTGCATCTGTTTTGTAGACTAGATGAAGAATAACCTTTGTATGCACTTCTGCCTTGAAGAGCGATAGTTTTAGTAGTTGCATAAGGGTAATATTGCTACTATGTTCTCAAGCTAATTGTGTTATCTAATTAATTAGGTAAATAACAGCAGCTCTTACCTCCATTTATAATGTTTCAATTAGAATATTTAAATTAGTGTGTTGACCACATCCTAACCTACCATTCAATCGCCAGGAGGAAAATTAAATAACTGCAAAGAGTGATTTTCCCATGCTTTCTTGTTTGCTGTTTTTTTTTCTTTTTTTAATTTTCTGGAACATAATACTTATTTGAGATTTTTTTTTCCACATTTGTAGATCAGAACCTGCTTTGCCAAATTACCAAAACCAATAATTCCATAATTCTATACACAAGCAATACCTTATTTAAAGAATCACTTGAATCAGCTTTTGTCCCTTTCATAAATATCATTTGGGATTTCACTGCTGATATTCTGTCTCATTACCCCACCTTCCACCTGAACATCAAATTTCCTGCTCGGCTTGCAAAAGGCCCTGGAATTGTGCTTCTTTCTCTGCCATTTCTTTACTTCATATTGTAGTAAGGAATATCTTTCTGGGTTCGGTTCCAAGTGGGGAAAAAGACACTGGAAGCATGGGAACTGCTTGGAAAGATGGTTTAATGGAGGTCTGCAAGGCCACATGGTCTGAGGTCCCAGGGAAAAGGAGGATCACATGCCTCGAGGATGTTGAAGGACATTGCCGAGAGTCCCTGAGTTTTTTATATCCTCTGTTGGGCCCCCCTCAGAGTTTCCTGTTCCTGTATAAGAAATGCACTCTGATTGGTGGTCAGACTCCCAGGGGGCGGGGGGGGTCTTAGCTAACTCTGTAGGCTTTTGTCTGTGTCCCAGGCTTGGCTGATGTAATCTTCCCAGGTGCCATTGCTGAGTTTCTGTTTGCTAGATGGGTCTGCCTGAAGGGGTAGATCTTTGTTATGTAGAATAGACTGGTCCAGGCTATTAACAAAGGTGGGGGGGGGATGAGTGATCTGGGCCATTCCTTGATGGCACATTGACAAAGGTGGGGGCTACTAGGAGTGAGTCTTTTTTCTGCCTAAAAGCATGTTTCACCATTTCTCAGCCAGGGATATTCTATATAATATTCTTCCTTTTTAATATTTTTAAAAATATTTTTAAAAATATTTTAATATTTTTCTAGTAGAGGGGTAGGTGCTCACTTCCCACAATCTGATTTCACAAATGAAATCAAATTGTCTCCGAATGTACTTTCCATCTAAGTGCATATTTCAAAACATATTTTTGTTAAACTCTGAACCCCACTCCACCACCACCCCCAAAAAACCCCATCACTGAGACACCTAAAACTGTTCATGCTCATGAATAATTATAGTCTGATCTTCCTTGAGGTGTGGATCAGGTCATTCCATACTAGACTTCACAGGACTGGATTCTTCAAGCATACCAACCTCAAGAATGAAGAGAATTATTTCCCATTAAGAATTTTGTTGCACAGCAAGGAGTTCCCTTGTTTGTACTTGCTGCTGCATTTTAATGGAAGCAGTCCTGGTGCAGCTCATTTGGCAGGACAAAATTGCTTACATGCAAAGCAGTTTTGCAAAATTCCTTTGCTCTATTCTCTTTGCAGCCTACTGAGTTCTTGCATAAAGAGGGGGGAATAATTCTATGCCCTCATCTCCAGAGAGTGATGGGAGCTGTGTCTGATGGGTGTAGGCTTGCCCCACCTCTTCTGACTGCTCAGATAGCAGTCCATCTGGTGGACCTAGCTGCTTGTCTACCAGCACTTCTGGAGCTGGGGTGAGCTGGGTCAGCAGTCAGCAACCCTCACGAGAAGAGTACTCCACTCCTCTGCTCACCACATAATACCTTATGCCACCAGGCTTGAAATTTTGGGCTTGGACAATCTACAACTACGCCGCCTACAGTCTGACCTAAACATAGTACACAAAATTATCTGCTACAACATCCTACCTGTCAATGACTACTTCAGCTTCAACCGCAATAATACACGACACAAGAGATACAAACTCAAGGTAAACCATTCCAAGCTCAATTGCAGAAAATACGACTTCAGCAATAGACTGGTCAATGCCTGGAATGCTCTACCTGACTCCGTTGTTACTTCATCAAACCCCCATAGCTTCAACCTTAAACTGTCTACTGTTGACCTCACCCCATTCCTAAGAGGTCTATAAGGGGCGTACATAAGCGCACCAGTGTGCCTACCATCCCTGTCCTACTGTCCCCATTATTCGTATCCATTTCCTGTGTTCATATTCATGTTTATACTTACACCTGTTATCTTGTACATGTATGACAAACTAAACAAATAAAATAAATAATAAATAAAGTAAAATAAAATAAAATAAATCCTCCAACCCCAAATTTGAGACCACCATGACACTTTGATAGTTCAAGAGCTAGAAATGTAATAGAATGGCCAGAATTGCATTATGGTACAACAAATATATTTTCAGATATTTGATGTATTTTTTTTCTTCCTCCAACTACTGAGTATAATTGACCCTAAAGTTATTGAATGATGAGTAGATGTTCTGTGGAAAAGAAGGCAATTAAGTGATGCATAATCTAACAGCCTAGTTATATTTTAAAGAGATTGTGAATATTACAACAGAAAATGCTATCCTATTAAGAGCTGCCCTACCGGCTGTCATTTGAAAATAGAAGATCTATGCAAAGCTTTGAAGGGGTGCTTTACTTTAATCAAGTTTAATTCAAAATAGGTATTCAAAGTTGTGACACAAAGAATCTCCTCTTCTCTTTCCAAAAAGAAACAATTGCAGTTCTACTGTCTAGAAGGCACTTCTATAAAAGGACTGTACCTGTGCATAAGTCTCTTGACAGTAGAACTGCTGGATGAAATCTTAAGGCAATGCAAAGTAGCTTCATCAAGCAAATCACATGAATGCTATGATCCAAAATACTTTTCTGAAACAAAAGCAACCATCCTACACTTCCCTATAATAGCCTTTTATAAAATTATATTTAAGAGTTATGCAGTGTTCTTGAATAAAATAATTGGAACTGGATTGGCATCCTGATCAATCCCCACAGTCAACTCTGCTTGTATTTCTCCATTTCTTAAATAGGGAAAGGGAAGCTATGATCTTCCAATATGGCTAAAATACAACTCCCAGCAGCCTTCTCCTTTCAAATCATAGTCAATAGTTAGTTACATATCTGGAAACTGTAGATTGATAACCTCTAGAACACAACTAATTTACACAGTTTGAGGAGAACACTTAAATGTTCCACTTACTTTACTCTTCCACTATAAATAGATATATGTTTCAACTGGTGTGTTTAAAATTTAAATACCGTACTTTTCGGAGTTTAAGAGGCACCGGAGTATAAGACGCACCTTAGTTTTGGGGGAGGAAAATAGGGGAAAAAATCTACCTACCAGGTATTCATCTGGCTAGCGTCCTTAGTCTGGTCAGCTTCAGCACATTATTTTATCCCCTGGTTAGGGCTGAAAAAAATCTTTCAGGGAGTAGCAATGGAAACAAGCCTGCAAGCCGGGAAGAGCCAGGAAGATCGTTAGCACCACATTAGGGCTGGAAAAAAAGCTTCGAAAAAGCTACATTCGGAGTATAAGACGCACCCAAATTTTCAGCCTCTTTTGGGGGGGGGGAAGGTGCGTCTTATACTCCGAAAAATATGGTAGTTGATGTTCCAGGGTGCATGGATTTCCTACATCATGTAGTTATTGGGAGCAAACCTTACCAAGGAAGACAAAAAGGACTGTAATTCTTTTGTTTTATACAGCTTTTACTACCTGCAGTGGAAGCTCTCTAGTGGAATATGAACACACTTACAAAGTATAGGGAGACTTATTTCACTTGTAAGATGAAAACAGAAAAGTTTAGAAGAGATTCTATCAATGTGCTCAGCAGTTTTTGATTCAGCATAAAAAAGTGATGTAAATTTAAAATTCAATGGTAGCATTTAAAAAAGCTTTACAGCCTTAGACACAGCATTATGGAATGAACAGTCAGTACTTCAAGGTTTACATATGGCTTTATATTTTTTTTGCAAAACATGTTTTTCTTGATGTATTATATTCATAAAAACTTAACAGAACAGGCAAATATATTTGTATTATTACTGCACTTTTATAGATATGTATAATGTATCAATTAAGGGCATTGCTTAACAATCTATTATATTAAGGAAAACTTTAGGCGGAAATGCTCACATTGAAATGTGTACCCAAAATCAGTGCATTAGGGAAAAATATGTATGAACTATGTGTGTATATGTAAAGAAATTCGCAACATAACCATATCAAATTTCCTGTAAACTTTTTTGGGGGGGAGAAAAAATTATGGAAATGAGAAAACAAAACACCCTCCCCCCCAAAAAAAATCTCTTAAAGATATAAAAATGAGAACTGAGTGAAACTGATATTCTCCATTTCCCTAACCTACATTTTCCATTTTGTGATACACTATATCATAAAAACGTGAAGTCCCCAAGCTGCTTAGCTCATTCTGGCATTTTCTGTACACATGGACAAAGTAATAGCACACCCAATTGTGCAGAAAACTAAAGCCAAGTAAAACTAGTAAGAACTATCGATCCACTTAAAATCTTCTAACCGTATCTAGACTAAGAGATCCCAAAGGATATGTAGGAAAATCAGGTATCCTTATTGTATAACTTTAAGGCAGTAAAAGTTTGTTCTGCCAATAAATTTTATACTATTCCAAAAACATCTAAAATTTTGAAGAAACCCTTAGTACCACCAGAATCATTTAATGTCAAAAATCCTGTTCTCTTGCCACTCTGTGTAAAAGTAAGTTTAAATAACTCTATAGCCCACAATCTCATGCTATGTGGGGAACAGCCTGAAGATTTGTCAGATTATACCATTCAAGGTCACCAATGGTTCTGTACACAAAGGAAGAAACCCAATACTGGATATCCTTTCTCCCATTTTCTCACCTCTTCAGCTAGCTGATTTCAGAGCCAGAATTTCTTGATTTTGGAAAGTCCTGAAATGTGCAGTAGGGCTTGAGCTGGACACAGCTGAGGAACAGCTGACTGGGATCCTATGTTTCTTCCAGAACTTGACCCTTAATGCATGAAGCCAGGACCCTGAAGGAGCTGGGCTGACCCACAGTGACAGGATAACTCCATGAGGACATCTTATGAATTTGAAGAATATGTGAAAATAACTCTTCCCCCTCTCAGGTGAACATGGGTGAAACCAGGGGTGAGATTCAAAAATTTTAGCAACTGGTTGTTGTCTGGTTGCTGAGTGGGCATACCCATGGTGGGCATGCCCCACTTGGCCTCCTAAACCATGGCAGGGGGCTTTGCTTGAGCCTCCAGGAGGGCAAAAATGGCGTGCCCTGGGCTCCAGAGGCCCTCTGGAGGTCGGAAATGGGCCCGTTTTTTGATTTCCAGAACTTCCGGGAGGCTTGTTTTTCACCCTCCCAGAGCCTCTGCATGGGCCCTGCACTTACCTGGCATCCAAAATCTTCTGAAATTTTTCATCCCAGATCTGGTTGCCCTAACATTCATTAAAATTTTCCCAATGCTGTGAAATTTGTAGCTTTATTTTTATTTGGGCTAATGGAAGACTCAGTCAGCCTGGACTATGGACAGTATAAAATGTTTCATATAGAAATGTTATTCATTATTTTTTGCTAGTTTAATGAACAATGGTGGAACAACAGAGAGTGTTGTTCAAAGACAAAGTTATGTTGGGAAAATGCAATTCAGAAAGAGAAAGAAATGTCAATTTTCTGTCGTTCCCAATTCTTCAGTCTCAGATAGCATCTGAAGAGTACACATTCAATGGGAAGAACATATGGCAGAAAAAAAGATGAAAAATAGAAATAAAAAAGCCCCAAGAGAACAACATGTAAGGTTATATTTCTTATGAGCATTAAGTTACTGGGCTAGCAAAGATACAGGAAATAATACCAAGAGATACTGTGTTCCTGCCTATCTTCAAGAAGTGTGTTTATTATATTTTTTATTCTTATGTTATATTCCCTGCTAGAATAATACAAATTTTCTTCTTTCCAAGAAGCATGGATTTAAGTTTGGACTAACTCCAAACTCCAAACCATGTACAGTTAATGATGTTCATTTCCTTATGCCATCTGGTGGCTTCAGTTTAAAATTACTGAGTGTGTTCAAATTGCTTTATTACTGAAGTTCACTTGAAGTACACCCTGTGAAATAATGCACTTTGACATTATTTTTCTGTATAAAAAAGTCAGTTATTTAACTCTAGAATTCTGCTTCTTGTAGAATGCTTAAACACACATAGAACCTAGAGTTCTGTGGGATAAATTGGCTTTGATCATGCCCAGTATAAATTTTTTATTTTATTTTGTAACTTGGCCTTTTGACAAAGTAAGCATTCATTATATGTTATAACACAGAGTTCCTTTGTTAGGGAGATGGGTAGTTTAAAAATTAACTAATTAATCAATTAACCAATTTAGATTATTTTAAATGAAGCCAGGTCTATTAAGATATGATACTCTTTACCCCACCCTTATAAAAAGATACAGTGGAATAAACAAAGCCTTAAAATATAGCTGTAGATATGTTTTCTAATAAAATACAGTTAATAAAAAGATGTTTTAAAGCTTTAAAAATTGAGTGATTTGGTATGTTTCATCAAAATTATATAAGCTTTTCTGCAGATCAGAAAGGACCAGTAGTGGGCTCTAAAACCCATTACTACTGGTTCATGCGTGCACTTGCGCGAGCGCGCAACACTTCTGTGCATGCTCAGAAGCATCCTGGGTGGGTGAGCAGAGCCTCCCGCCACCACCACTACCGGTTCGCAGGACCGGGCTGAACCGGGAGCAACCCATTGCTGGGAAGGACCAATGAAAAATGTATAGTTCTGTGATCACTGTTAGTTCATGTATGTGTAATATTAGATACTCTCTCTCTCTCCCTCTCTCTTTCCTTCTCTCTCTCCCTCCCTCCCCACACACACTCTCTCTCTTATACATACACACATATACACACACACAATTTGTACCAACGTGCATGACTTTTCACTTTCTTACGGTGAACAACATTTACCATTTTGAAAGACCACTCCTTCAGTTTGGAGATTGCATAGCTAAAAATTATGCAAGAAGAGCAGCTGAGCCTGCTGTGGGGCATCCCAAGAGAGCAATTATGGTGTAGGGTTTTTGTGTTATTGTTTCAGTGTCTTTACTTGTCAGGCAGTGATTTTATATTGCCTGTTACATGTATATGCAGGGGGATGCATCCCTATCAAATATAATGGTTTATTCCTGAGCACGTGATTAATATGTTCCTAGTACGCATGTGTACATTCCTTTCTTTGATCCTTCCTTCTTCTTCAGCTTCTGTAAGGAGCAAGACCTGTTTTTTATAGCTAAGATGTGAATATTGAGAATTCATTGTTTTGTACCGAAATAAATATTTTCTACTTTAGTATTTTAAACTGCGGTTTCTTTTTATAATGTCAGAGTTCCAGGGAAAGATCTATTTCGCCTCTGATGAGAGTAATTCTTATCTAACATTACTGTTTTGTGGTCTTTATTTATTAATTTATTGTTATTGTGAATCACCCAGAATTGCCTAAGATAGACGGCATTATAAACCAATTAATTAACATATTGAGGCAATTCATAATCCTTTTCAATATTTTCTTGCTCCAACATTCAGTTTTCAGGCTCAAAGTCTATTAATACACTTCTTCTCAGTCCTTAAATGGACATATTCTTGAGGCACAGAGCAACATTTGGATAAGCCTTCCAGCAAACAATCATATCAATATTGATGCCAATGAGCTTAGTTTTTACTTGTTTTGGTGTATGGAATAGTAAACACCACTCTTGGAAAAGTAATTACACAAAAATAATTTGCTAGATAATTTTTTTACAGCGTTATCCTGACATATATCTTTTGATGCTTCATGTCTTGATGGACATCATTTTGTCAAGACTGACTGTATATAACTTTTTCTGTTTGTATAGTTTTTCTCAGCCTATGCTGATGTGACAGCGATAGTATTTAATCATTTTACCTTCTATCAGTCTTTGTGTCAGGGTTCCAAATAGCATCCAAAATTAAATCAGAGTCCAAGGCAAAGTATTCCTCAAAGTTCCAATTTATGAATAGAGCCATGTTGGCACATCTGGGTGAAACCCGAATCTGAAGTCCTTTGGGTTTCACCACCTAGTTGAAAGTTCAAGTCCTTGCCCCCACACCCACAAATCCATCACGTTGACCAATCTTCTCTTGCCATGCTGGCAGAGTCCACCCATCTCCTTCCGTGGAGGTGCAGAGGTGCAGAGACAAAGGATGACCTTGGCTTTCTAGAAAGAATTTGTTATGGCTACATACTAACAACCTCATATAATCCCCCCTCCCATTTTCCCACAATAGAAAATACATAGTAGAATAGTATAAAGTGTGGCAGGCCTAAGATCTCAAATAAAATGGCTTCGGCCTGACACTTTGTTTTGATTGCCTTCATGTTTTTCCAAGTATCAGGGTTTTCTCCAGTGACCATTTTCACATGAAGTCTCCAAAATATCTAAGCTTTTTCTGCATCCAATAAATCATCTCGATTTTATTTCCTGATTTTCAAATCATTTGTTCTTGTGACCCAACCATTTCACAATCATTTTTATGGCACCATAGTTTTTCTGGGGTTTTTTGCATTTAGCTCTTCCTATTATCTACATTCATAACCATGTGTTGCAACAGGGAAAACAACAGCTTTGACAATATTTTACTTTGTTAGATTAATAGCTCTGTACTTAAAATCTTTTTTTATGGATTTGTCATAGTCTTTTCCCCAAATATCCATCAAAATAGTATCATCAGTACATCTTAGGTTTGTGATTTTTTCCCTTCACTTTTGATTCCAATTCACATTTCTATAATACATTTCTCAAGTATATTCTACATTTCAGTTAAATAATTTTGAACTAGTTTGTCTAGTTCAAACATTTCTTTCCATTCCAACATTTCTTCCTGGTCATCATACAGTCTTTACTTCAAAAGCAAATAGCATCATTAGGCAGTACTGGACATTTTGTAGCTCCCCCCCTTTTTTTGATATACTCATACCCTAGAAAGAGTGTTTTGCCCCTGGTATACCAGCAACATTAACAGAGCATCCCATCATCGGGTCAAAAGGCAGGCTTTGCAATTTTAGGAGACCGTTCCAATATGTTAGACTTGAACTTCCAGTTAAATCATCTCAAGGCGGAAATGTAGGTGATAGGAGATGGGGGACTATAAAGCAAAATAATTGCCACGTTTTTTCCATTTCTTTCTTCGAGGAGCAGATGGTAAAATATAATCTGTCATGTAACTTCATTGCATTTCAAGGTTCCTCATTTACTTGAATAACTGAGCAAGGAGCAATTCTGAATATGATTGTATCCAACTACAACTTAGACACAGGGATGCTATTTTCAGCAGATGCTACACATCTCATAAAGAGCTGCACTGGGATTGAATATATATATATATATTTCCCATCATGATCAACCATAGAGCATGAAGCCAAGAACTAGCATCTGGCTTTCACACTTTACTCTCATCCTTCTCCCCTCCCTTATGCTTGCTTCCTCACTTTATTCCTGGTTTACATTGAGCTAGAAGTTTCTGTTATTTAAAACTAGAGAGACTTGGTTTGCTCTTGGGTAACTTTGACGTATAATATGCCAGTGTATGAACCTGAAATATGAGTTCCCTCTTTTATATACACAGCAACAGTGAGTCTTCACGGAACAGAAACCAGGTACAAGAGTGGAAAGAGGAAATAGCACTCATCAAAATCTTGTAGTTCTGGTGATGGCAGAAATCTTAAATTGTGCTGGTTCACCTCAATAACCCAGGGAGGCTGAGAAAAAGAAACTGCCTGGAGCCTACTTTTTCTCTGTGTAACTCTGATTAGTAGCTGCTGTTGGGAGATCCAATCTTTCCTCATCTTGTTTCGAAAATGGGCAGTCTATTTTAGTGTGGCTAAATCCACACCAGGGATAGAATCTTTCCTTGCCTAGTTGTGAGTAGATTTGCTGTAACTCAAAGTTTAGTTCCCAGAGAAGTGAGTTTAACAGGTATGGACTTTTACTTGTTTTGTGGTAGAGGAAGAAGAAGAGCTACTAAAACCCTAGAGGAAGCATTTTAATATAAACCAATAAATCAGACTGTGTTATTTGTTTTGCAAGGGGGAGTAGGGTTTCCATTTTAATTTTTGGGATTGTGGGAGGGAGAAAAAGGCAAGCATTTTTTAAAACGTGAATAATTCAGTTGTGGGTTTAACATGCAAGTCGGTAAAAAAGGGGGGGGCAAAAGACAAGGTTCCTTAATGTAAACAAATCAATTGTCTACCTGAATGGCAAGAAGATTAATAGAATTTCTGTTTAAATGAATTTGGTTGAGGAAGAAGCAGGCAACAGAGGCCACTGTAGCATAATTCCATTATTTAATTTGTTGCTGTTGTTTGCAATGTGTGTCTAGCCTGTGATGCAAGGGATTCATTAAAAGGTTTTGCACAGTAAGAGTTTCCTTCAGTAATTATCTTTGCTACAAGAACCCTACATTAAGAATTTGTGGTACAAAATATATGTGCAGAGGCTTTAATGCACAGACATTTGTTTTTACATGGCAGTACCTTGTAGTAGCAGTAAGCTATACAGTTTTGCTGCATCAGAGCCCAGAATAACAAATTATCCAGAACTCTATATATTGTAAAGTACTATATAGCTTCTCTACATCAAATAACCATGTGAAATAGGGGTTTGTCTTGGAGTCAGTATTATTCAAGATTATAAATGACCACCATGATGGATTGCTTGCCAAATCTGCAGAAGTTATAAAATATTGGGAAGTGAGAGGCCAACTTGATCTGGTGGTTAAGGCACCAGGTTAGAAACCAGGAGACTCTGAATTCTAGTCCTGCCTTAGGCATGAAAGCCAGCTGGGCAACTTTGGGCCATTCTCCATCAGTCCATGATACTAGGTTTGGGCAACAAGCTGGTTGGTCAATTCCTGTCGCAACCCATGGATCAACAGCTGATCAAGCTGGGATAAAATGGCTCCTGCACTTGTGGGAAAATGCTAGGAGGAAAAATAACAACAATAACACAATGTTGTCTCACCTAAATCCTCGATAATAGCAATACCAATAGCACTTACTTATATACCACTCCACAGTGCTTTACAGCATTCTCTGAGCAGTTTACAAATGTTAGAAATTTCCCCCCAACAATCTGGGTTCTCATTTTACTGACCTCAGAAGGATGGAAGACTGAGTCAACCTTGAGCAGTCTGGGTCGAACTGCTGGGCAGAGTGAGCCTACAATACTGCACTTTAACTACTTTATTACCACGACTCAGAAAATGACTGCTGTTTAATCTGGACAGACTGGAAAACTGAGCAAAAATGAAAAAGATATCATTTAACAAAGAGAAATATCCATTTAGGGTGAAAACAAATGTAGGACAAAACAGCCAAAATTGGCTTGAGTTGAACTCAGCCTGAGTTAAAAATTTGGTTTAAATTGTTCCATGCCTCTAAACCATAATTGCATGATTCAGAACAATACAGATCAGGATGGAGGAAATATGATATGGATTTGTAGAAAGAGAGAGAGAATAAAATACAAACATCGCTGTTAAGAAAGAAAAAGTAGCAGTTCTTTGTCTGGATAGGTCATTTTCAGGTTTACCTCAAGGTGCTTTATAGAATGTTCCTAGTAACATTTCAGGTAGAATTATTTAAAGACATCAGGATGAAAAAGGAAGCTGACAGAGAAAAATGTGGAGGAGGAGATATTTTACCAAAGATTAAATTAACCTGGGAAAAAGAAACAAAAATATTACTTCCTCTCTTCTGACTTCTTAAAAAGAGAGTTTGCCTATCTGTATATTGTGCTGTTTCCAGGCATTAATATTTTTCCTTTCTGCCAAAAAATAAAAGTAATGGGATATACCATAGGTCCTCAAACTACGGCCTGTAGGCCGCATGTGGCCCGCCAAAGCCATTAATCTGGCCCACGCAGGACTATGAAGCTGCCCCGCCCACATCACCCCACCCATCCTTCACCTGAGTGCAGGACTTACCTTTGTGAACTGAAAGGTAAGGCCAACAATTTTGGCCTGCAGACACATTCTGGAGGCGAGGGAGGTGAACAACGGGGTGCACAGAGGCCCCAGGAGGCCAAAAACTACCCATTTTTTTGCCAAAAAACCTGGCCATTTTTGCCTGTTCTTGACCTGCAGAATGCTGCTGGAGGCGGGGGAGGTGAAAAACGGTGTGCACAGATGCCAAGGAGGCCCAAAAATGGGCAAAAATGGCCTGTTTTTCACCTCCCCCACCTTTAGAAGATAAAGAGAGATATACAGAGAGAGAGAGAAAGAGAGAGAAAGAAAGAGAGGGAGAGAGAGACAGAAAGAGAGAGAGGGAGAGAGAGAGGGAGAGACAGAAAGAGACAAAAAAAGAGAAAGAGAGAGAAAGAGAGAGAGAGAGAGAGAGAGAGAGAGAGAGAGAGAGAGAGAGAGAGAGAGAGAGAGAGAGAGAGAGAGAGAGAGGAGATTTCTCAAGCTCCTTGGGGCTGAAAAGAATTGCTGCAAAACTGAGTTTTCTGAAGTGGACCACTAGACTCCTAAACAACTGAAAAAATGATCTAGTAAAAAGAAAAGTCAAACAAAAGAGCAGCATGCAAACAAAAGCAAATAAAACACCCCCAGGAGCAAAACAAATTAAAGTTAAATTTGTGTGCATTGTTTAATGGACTGTTAAATTAGCCACACCTACCAGGTCACCTGACCTAGCCACACCCACCCAGCCGGTCCGGCCCCCCAACAGTCTGAGGGACCATGAATTTCCCCCCTGTTTAAAAAGTTTGAGGACCCCTGTGATATACAGTCAGAACCCAGCTCACTGAGAAAGAGAAAAAAGGACAGCTAGAAGGGAAAGAAGAATAAAATGTGAAAGCTCAGATTTTGAACAAATGCACTCCATGCTGCAATATTTTGCTGCAGGCCCTAGTTGTTCTAGTTTCTACTCTATAACAATTCCTCAACTGGACTTGAATTAATTTGGTGGACCCTTCTTTCTCCATGGCATGCCCTCCCATTCAGCAGTTTTTCCTTGGCTTCAGTCAATGGGAGTGAAAGCAGTTCCTTGGTGTTTTTTTTTACCTAGATAAAAATAGGATAAATGGGAACATGTTCTTTCCTCATACATACCAAAAACAAAACAACAAAAAATCCCATTTTAGTTTACATAGCTTTTTCACCATGTTTTCTACTACAATAAGTTTCAAATACATCTACATTATTTCAGTAATATCGCTAAGGATAGCAGCATGGAGGCATTCAGCTTCATTCCTACTCTATTGCTCTCCACCTGAAGCAAAAGAACTCAGCAACAATTCCACAAAGCAGAAAACAAATACTTATTCCCTGGAGTTGGGAGTTTATCCAGTTGATCAGAACTGGTTGTGTTGGCATTGAATAAGTCAGTTAACTCACGTAATGATCTAGTTATGGACAATATTTGATGGGCAAGATGGCTGACACTCCATAGAGCCTGAAATGAAGACCCTTCACTCATCCTGCTAGGCCATTCCTTTAAAT
The DNA here is from genome assembly GCA_023053685.1 of Diadophis punctatus similis. Lineage (NCBI taxonomy): Eukaryota > Metazoa > Chordata > Lepidosauria > Squamata > Dipsadidae > Diadophis > Diadophis punctatus. The sequence goes on from JALIGW010000001.1 coordinate 247,967,854, forward strand.
AGAGACATGGTCATGACCTTGATGATGATCCTCACTCAGTAAAGGACCTCGGAGTACTCATCTCTAACGATCTAAGTGCCAGAGCCCACTGCAACTACATAGCAAAGAAGGCATTAAGAGTGGTTAACCTAATCTTGCGCGGCTTCTTCTCTGGTAACATTGTAAACTTAACCAGAGCATACAAAACATTTGCTAGACTGATTCTTTTTTTTTTTTATTCAAAAAAGTTTTATTAGTACAAACTTACATAAGTAGTAGCAAAATATTAAATATAAAGTACAAACATTTTTGTTTTTTTCTCCCCCCCCCAAACCCACCCCCTTCCCTCCCCACCTCCCCCCCGGACTTCCCAGAGATAATACAGGGCATAATAATAAATTTAAATTGTTAATAAAAAGAGAAAGAAAAAAGGAAAAAAAGAACACTATTTTTAAAAAACTTCAACTCCAAATTATACACTGCTAATATATCGCATTTGTATACAATAGTAAAGATACAAAAAAGAGAAAAAAAAAGAAAGAAAGAAAGAGAAAACTCTTTAACAATACAAACAAACAAACCTCCTACCTCCTCCCTTCAGTCCTCTATCTTATACAAGGTAAATGTTACATAAGTAATAACTAAATATAAATACACAAATCTTAAACTAATATTATTGACATTAAAAATAACCTCTAAGATAAAACTTAACTAAATGTTACATAAGTGATCATCAAATATTAAATTTCATCATGATATTAATAAAATAATATTATTCTAAATTAATTCAACTTGAATAAACAAAAAAAGAAAATGAAAGAAGAATAAACAAATCTTCAACAAACTATATATATCTAATATTATTAACATTAAAAATAACCTCAAAATTATATAAAACTTAACTAAATATTGCATAAGTAATCATTAGATAGGGAAAAGATAAAATACAATCATATTAGTCTCTATCCGTCCAATATATTTCAACATCACATCGTTTTGTATCTTGATAGTTCATCTTTTAATAGTTCAATAAATTCGAATTTGTCGAGTCGTCTCCCGTCTAATCCCAAACCTCCATCTCCTTTTCCCCAGCTATCTGATTCAGGCACTCCTTTTGGATTTTTGAATCTATTTCCTTTTGATCCATCAAGGGTGGCTTCCCCTCCTCCTCCTCTTTTATTTTCATACATCCTTCCTCTGGAATCTTGGATATATCAGCCTTTAGAACATTGACATAAAATTCAGTAGCTTTTTTTATCGTGTTGAGCCGGTATCTTTTTCCAGAAAATTTCACTGCTACTCCAACTGGCGCTTCCCATTTATATTGTAAATTTAATCTCTTAAATTCATCAATCAAAAAAGTATAGCTTTTTCTGGCTTTAAGCATTTTAGAGGGGATTTCTTTCCAAATCTTTAGTTCCTGACCATTCACCATAAGATTATTGTTAAACGTTGCTTGTATAATTCTGTTCCGTAGAGCTCTTGTGGTAAAATATATGACAATATCCCTTGGTAAATGCTTTTGTTTAGCGTACCACGAATTGATTCTGTATATTTTGTCGATTTGTGTAGCCAATTCCGCTTTAGAAATTCCAGACACCTGATCCAATATGTCAACCATCCTGCCTTTTAAATTTTCATATAATCCTTCTTTCAAACCTCTAATCCTTATAGCAACTTCCATGGATCTGAACTGAGTCATTAAGACCTCTTTTTCAAAATTTGCAATGTCATTTTGGATTTTATCTATGTAATTCACCGAAGTTGCCAAAGCTTGTTTATTTGTTTCAATACGTTCTGCCAAAACTTCAATATTTGTTGCTAAGCCTTTGCAAACCTCTAACACATCAAATCTTAGTTGTTGATTCATATTCTTCAAAGCAGCCTGCATTTTTTTGTCTATCTCACTTATTTTCTGGTTAAATTCCAAAGTAAGTTCATGTTTCATAATCTTTAAATTATTTAATAAATTTTCAGGTGTCAAAAGCTGTGGAGGTGTTAGCTCAGTGTTAAGTTGCATTTTAGAAATATATCCAGATGAATAGTCATTTGTTTTAGTCAAAACAATCTTTCCAGACTTTGAAGCCATTGGTGTTTCAAAAGAGTACAAAAAAGAAAGAAAGCCAGATGCCTGATTAAAGTTCTTTCCAGTTTAAAAATCAGATAGTCTTTTATTATTGGAAATATTTCTATTATAACTTTAATCCAGAGTTAGGAGACAGAGAGAGAAAAAACCATTTTTCCAAGTTAAAAGTTTCCATAAGAGAGAGAGAGGAAAAAAAAAAGCCTCTGGGAAAACGAAAGTCACTTTCACTTCTCAATCGCCATATTGTTACTCTGTTTCCTTTGTTCCCTTGCCGAAGTGAAAGCTTGCCCAGGAGTTGAAAAAAAAAGGAAAAAAGAGGTTTCAGTACTTGCCCATCTCACGCCTGTTTCTCTCTGTCTGCTTCTGTAGTTTAAATATAATTATAAATCCCATTCTTGAAGCAGCGGCTGGTCACGACATCTAGCTCTGCAAAAGCAGAGGTTTCCTGATCTTCGGAGCTGGAGACAGGCTGCATGGGGAGCTCTCCCTTCGCGCCCTACCAGATGGCTCCTAGGGCGCTGGGGGGGCTCTACCCCACCTGTCAGGCTCTCATCTCTCCCCTTTGCCCGGGGAAGAGATTTCAAAGCCGCCAGACAGCTGTTCTGGCGGCTTTTAACAAAGATCGGAAAGGCGTCCAACGAGGGACGTCCGCGATGAAGCGCTCCAAACCGGAAGTCCTACTAGACCGATTCTTGAATACAGCTCATCAGTCTGGAACCCACACCACATATCAGACATTAACACAATTGAGAATGTCCAGCGATACTTCACAAGAAGAGTATTACATTCCTCTGTTCACAACAGAATTCCTTATGAAACCAGACTTGAAATTTTGGGACTTCAAAATTTAGAACTCCGCCGCCTTCGATCTGACCTAAGTGTAGCTCACAAAATTATCCGCCTCAATGTCCTACCCGTTAAGGACTATTTCAGCTTCAACCGCAATAATACACGAGCTCACAATAGATACAAACTTAATGTAAACCGCTCCAGACTTGATTGCAAAAAATTCAACTTCAACAACAGAGTTGTCAACGCCTAGAACACTTTACCTGACTCAGTAGTTTCTTCCCCAAACCCCAAAAACTTCAACCTCTTATTATCTACCATTGAACTCACCCCATTCCTAAGAGGTCAGTAAGGGGCGTGCATAAGTGCACAATTGTGCCTACCATTCCTATCCTATGTACCCATATAATCATACCTCTTTTACTCTTATTCATGCTTGTAATATTACATATATATTCAATCCTGTTTTACTGTTTGTACTTTGCTTATAATCATATATGCTTGACAAATAAACAAATACTTAAATACTTAAATACATGAATCTACATTTATAAGACTCAGCCTTGTGCTAAACAGACATTACAGAAATCATTTGGAAGTACCTAATCAGATCATGCAAGGCTAGTGTTACCAGTTATCTGAACAGGCAAAGGGGGGCATGGATAATTGAAAAGAAGAACCCACTAATTGTTTAACTTTTTGGCCTCAGTGACAAAAATTACAATGAAAAACTGCCAGAAAGAATTATATGAAATTCTTTTTGCATGCATATGCATGTATATGAAATGACTTCTTCTAGCATCAGAAAAATTGGTTTTTTAGTCTCAGCATGTGCCTTAAGAGATAAAAGTTTTCAGCCTGCAACTGATTAAGGTCTTGTCAATTTCAGGCAGCAACAGAAACCAGGCAGGAAGGTATTAATCAAATAATTAAGGTCACAGAGCAGAGCTTCTGAACTTGTAGTTAGCTCTTATTAGAGAAGCATTGCACCAGGGAGAAAAGCTGCTCAGGAAAAGAAAGCTTGTTAGATACTCAAAAAGTTGAACAAAATTTCATTGTAAAGCTATGCCTGCCAGACAGAGGACACGAGGACCCAAAAAATGACATGGTCTCCTTCTACTATACATCTGGTAACCCCATCCAGGTCATTGGTTCTTCAAGGTGGAACCTTGTCAAGAAAGTTGGTAATACATGTGTAGAAGGTTAGCAGCCACCCCTCTCCTAGAAGAATGAAATATTTTAGGAAATATTAAAAAGGCAGGATATTATATTTCCCTAAAGAGAGAATATGCTCTTGGAGACAGAAAGCAGCCCCCACCTTTCTTAATAGCCCTCAGCAGATTTCAGCTCTTAAGAGATAAAGAGATAGATAGCTCTATTCATAAGCTAATACCCTCACCCAAGATCCAAGGAAGGTAGGATTAGCCCTTAGCCACAATAGGAATTGCCCAACACCCTTTCAGAACACAAGCCTCTTCATTGCATCATCTCAGCAGTTCAAACTTCAACCAAACCTGGGAGCTCAGACAACCTATATGGCCAGCTATGACATGGCCCCATGGGAGTCTGACAACAGCCAATAGAATACATGTTCTTGCACAGGAACAGGAAGCTCAAGTGCAAAGCTCAAGAGAAGGTATAAAACTCTCAACTCCATGTGGTCAGCTGCACCAGAACCACAACCTATGATATCCTGTTCATCAATAAATGGAACCCTCTTTCCAATCAGCCTCCAGCCTCCATTTTGTCTCCAGTGCCTTTCTCCTGGTTTGGAACTGAACCAGATGGATATCTCTTCCAACGCATGTTTCAAATCATTCCAAGAGATTCCACTTTAATGCAATCAGTAAAATGAGGTTTAAAATTTTCTCTTTCTATGATTCTGCATTTATTGCAAGACTAACATTAAAGATACCTTACTGAAGGCTGGGTGACTTTCTTACTACAATATTTGGGGGAAATGGTACAAATTGATTAAATTAAGAAGGGGAGAAAAGAAACAGTGAAATTATAGACTGTAAAATGTAAATATGTAAATTAAATTATATGTGTAATTAAGATAAGCGATATAGAATCTAACTGTAATAAGGAATATGTGAAAATGAAAATACTGTGTATGATTGTAGAAATGCTTTAGGAAATATGGAAATCATTATTTTAAAGAAAAATGCTGAAAATCAATAAAATTTAATTTAAAAAAAAGAAAACTGAAAGAAAAGGGAACAAATAAAGAGATAGATATCATAACAACAAGAATGGAGTTTGCAAGGAGTGACAATAGTTGGCAACAGAGGAGCATGTCAGAAAACATCAACTGATATTTCACTGGAAGAATCCAGAGTTCTGGCAATTGAGAATGGCTCAAAGTGCTTGCAAATGCTTTGGACCCAAAGCCTGGTTATTCCTCCAGAGCCCAGAATGCTGATAGCTTTTTAGCTGCCCAGGAGCTAGGAATTATAAAATGCTCAGAGTGCTGGAAATGAAAGAACATCTCAGAAGCTGACAGGAGAAAAACCCAACACAGATGTGTTGGAACAAAACACTGAATCCTTGTAACACCCTGAAAGGCCTGGAGTACTAGCAGTCATCCCAAGAAGATACAGAAACTGTGCTCCACACAGCTGGACATTCAACATTCACAAAGTGACTTTGAGTAGTGGTGGCAAGAAAAGGCAGAATATTCCTAGAAGAAAAATAGCAAGAGTTAAAACTAAGCTTTAAAAAGATTATAATACAGGATATGGGTAAACTGTTAAACTAAATAGAAGCCTAGCACAGAAAATAGGACTACAGATCAGATGTAATCCTAAATTAAATAGTGAGGAAGATAGAATATTGCTTGAAAATAGGTTGCAACCTCATATCTAAGATAAAACCTTTATTTTATGGAACTTACACAATAAAAAGTCTGGTTGGCAGAATTACTTTGCCTCCTGTCTGCTGTCAGCTTCACCCAGACACAATCCAAAGTAAAAACCTATTGTGTGAACCTGCTTTGACTTAGAGTCTCAGGGAGAGTAAAGATTAGAGCCGTGATGGCGAACCTATGGCACATGTGCTGGAAGTGGCATGCAGAGCCATCTCTCCGGGCACGCCAGCCATCGCCCGTTGCTCTTCCGGGTTCTGGTATGCACATGCACACCGGCCAGCAGGTCTTTGCACACACATGCGTGCCAGAAACTGGAAGACCAGGTGACCGGCGTCAATGCACATGCACACGCGCATGCTGGAAACTGGAAGCTCAGCTTTCCAGCACGCACATACGTGCCAGGGAGCTGCTCTTCCAGTTTCCGATGCTCCCGTTTCAGCACTTGGTGCCAAAAAGGTTCGCTAACACTGGACTAGAGCTGCTTGGAATTCTCTTTAGTATCCTCAAAGTTAAAGTTCATCAGACGTTTGAGTAGTTAAGTTTCATTACAGACTATTTGTTGTTTTGTTTTAAAATGACAACAAACCAATTCTGATTTCTAATATTGTTGAATTTTATGTTTATTACTATGCATATTTGTATATTACGTAAACTATGGCAATTGAAATGTTATATAAAGTTCACCTAAGTGGTGACAGAATATCTTCTTCAGCCGCCAGAAGTTGTGAACGCTCCAACACTGGAAGTTTTTAAGAGATTGGATAACTATTTGTCTGAAATGGTATAGGGCAGTGTTGGCGAACCTTTTTGGCAATGAGTGCCGAAACAGGAGCGCATGCGTGTGCATGGGGAAGCTCCGGAAACTGGAAGAGCAGCTCCCCAGCACACACGTATGGTAGTGCCAGAAACTGGAAGAGCAGCTCCCTGGTGTGCACGCGCACACCGGAAAGCTGAGCTTCCAGTTTCCGGCGTGCACACGCACACCGGTCACCTGGTCTTCCAGTTTCTGGCATGCATGCGCACGTGAAGACCAACTGCGTGCTGGAAACCGGAAGCGCAGCTTCCCAGCGTGCACATGCATGCCAGAGAGCTGCTCTTGCAGTTTCTGGAGGTCCTGCATGGGCAAACACCAACTGGCTGGCGTGCATGTGCGCGCCGGAACCCGGAACAGCAACGGCCGATGGCTGGCATGCCCGGAGAGATGGCTCTGCATGCCGCTTCTGGCACATATGCCATAGGTGTGTGCCATCACGGGTATAGGGCTTCCTGCATGAGCAGGAGGTTGGACTAGAAGACCTTCAAGGTCCCTTCCAACTCTGTTATTCTGTTACTCTGTTATTCTTAGAAAGCCAATGACAAAGTAGTTATGTTATTGAAACAGGTAGGGCTGAATCTTTTCATTGTGTGTAAGAGAGAGGGGAATGGAGGTTTAGGAAAAAGAATGAATAAGGAAGTCTCTGAAAGCAAATTTATATTCCCAGCATTAATACCATAAACCCTAAACGATAATCACCCTCTTGATGCTTGGAGATGAGGCATTTGGGAAGGTAAAGTAGCATAAAGCAGAGTTTCTCATGCTCAGCAGCTTTAAGATATGTGGACTTCAACCACAGTTTTAAAGTTGCTGAGATTGAGAAACACTGGTTTAAGGATAGAATGGGAACCCTGCTTCCTAGAAACACCCATTCCTTTTTGTTAAACCTTTAACTCACCAACTGCCAAAAGAAGTTATGATTGGCAGTAGAATTTATAAATGTCACACCTTTCAGGGATTAACAAGGTGAAAATTAGGCCATTTTAAATTTGATGCCTGGTCTGAAGGGCTGTAAAAATGAGTATTAATGATTGTAGTACTATGGAAGTCCTGCTGCTAGTTTATTTTTAAACCATATCTAACTTCCATATTTAAGAATATGTTCTCTGTTTCTCTATTGAATGAATCTTGGATTAGATTCCATTGTTTTAGAGATAATATTCTAATACTGGCATGTTTAGTACAATTATATGAAGATCTTTCTTCTTAACAGTTCCTTCAGGCTACAGAATTCTTATATTCTTCCCTTGAAACAGGACAGGCTATAGGTGACTTCCTAGCGGCTATTGGATAATAGCTTGGTGAAGACATCTCAACAAGGTCCTATAATACATACACAAGAACTTTTCTCGAAGGAGGCAGGTGGAACTAAGAATTAGATAAGGACAGTTGAGGAGGAAAGGTGTCGGTTAGAATAGAATAGAGCTGGAAGGGAGCTCTTGGAGGTCTTCTAGTCCAGCCCCCTGCTCAGGAGAACCTATACCAGTGATGTGGCACAGGTGGCACACGGAGCCATATCTGCTGGCACACGGTCTCGTTGCCCTAGCTTAGCTTCAGTGCGCATGTGCGCACTGGCCAGCTGATTTTCGGCTCACGCGGAGGCTCTGGGAGGGCGTTTTCGGCTCCAGAGGCCCTCTGGGGGGTGGGGGAGGGCATTTTCACTCTCCCCGGCTCTAGGGAAGCCTCTGGAGCCTGGGGAAGGCGAAAAACGGGCCTTCTGGGCCCACCGGAAGTCAGGAAACGGGCCCTTTCTGGCCTCCAGAGGGCCTCTGGGGGGCGGGGGAAGCCGTTTTCGCCCTCCCCAGACATTGAATTATGGGTGTGGGCACTCGCGTGTGTGCGATAGCGAGTGTGCATGCGCTTTCAGCACTTGAGGGAGAAAAGGTTCGCCATCAGTGACCTATACTATTTCAGATAAGTGACTATCTAGTTTATTTATTTATTTATTTATTTATTTATTTATTTATTTATTTATTTATTCATTCATTCATTCATTCATTCATTCATTCATTCATTCATTTATTTATTTATTTATTTATTTATTTATTTATTTATTTATTTATTTATTTATTTATTTATTTATTTATTTATTTATTTGTGGGATTTATATACCGCCTCACAGTGCAAGCACTCTCTAAGCGGTTTACACCAGTAAGCAATGTATATTTATATTGCCCCCAACAATCTGGGTCCTCATTTTACCTACCTCAGAAGGATGGAAGGCTGAGTCAACCTTGAGCTGGTGAGATTTGAACCACTGACCTGCGGATCACAGTCAGCTAAAGTGGCCTGCAGTACTGCCTCTAACCACTGCGCCACCTCGGCTCTTTTTCTTCTTAAAAACTTAAAAACTTTTTTCTTCTTCTTAAAAACTTCCAGTGATGGAGCGCCCATGATTTCTGATGGCAAGCTGTTCCACTGGTTAATTGTCCTCATTGTTAGGAAGTTTCTCCTTAATTCCAGGTTGATTCTCTCTTTGATTAGTTTCTAACCACTGTTCTTGTCCTGCCCTCTGGCACTTTGGAGAATAATTTGACTCCCTCTTCTTTGTGGCAGCCCCTCAAATACTGGAATACTGCTATCATGTCACCTCTAATTCTGCTTTTCTTTAGACTAGCGAAACCCAAATCCTGCAGCCATTCTTCATATGTTTTAGTCTCCAGGCCTTTGATCATCTTAGTTGCTCTTCTCTGAACTTTTTCCAAAGTCTCAACATCTTTTTTGTAGTCTGGTGACCAAAATTGGTTGCAGTAGTCCAGGTGTGGTCTTACTAGAGCAGTGTTTCCCAACCTTGGCAACTTGAAGATGTCTGGACTTCAACTCCCAGAATTCCCCAGCCAGCGATGCTGGCTAGGGAATTCTGGGAGTTGAAGTCCAGACATCTTCAAGTTGTCAAGGTTGGGAAACACTGTACTAGAGTTTTATAAAGTCATACTAATACTTCACATGATCTTGATTCTATGCCTCTGTTTATACAACTCAGGATTGTATTAGCTTTTTTGGCTGATGCTGCACACTGCTGGCTCATATTCAACTTATCATTCACTAGGCTGCAACAAAACGATGGTTGGAGAGCAGGGCTGGGTTCTACTTACCTTCCCCACCAGTTCGCATCGTGACAGAAGTGCATGTTTTTCATGCGTGAGTGAAGCGAGCATGCACACACTCCTCACTTCCCAGATATGACCGTCTGCGCATGCGCAGTACTAAAAAAGCTTCTGCGCATGCGCAGAAGCAAAAAACAAGATGGCGGCACCTACAGTACCACCGAGAGAACCAGTTCGGGGGTGTGGCAGGCCTGGGTCGCTGTTGGTTCCAGCGACCCAGGCCGCCAAGTTACTACCAGTTCTATAGAACTGGTCCGAACCGAGAGGAACCCACCTCTGTTGGAGAGGGAAAGGGAGAAGAAAACCAGAAGGCACTAAACTCATACAAGGAGCAAAAGTGATTGCAATGAAAGAGGTGTTTTGATGTGATTTGATTAAGGCCATTCTTTTTTTTTTAATTTTAATTTTTCATTTTTCCAATTTACATTTCAATAAACATTTTTAACAGTACTGTGTCATATGTTTCATATGGTTATTTACATTTATTTCTATACATATTTATTTCTCTGTTTTAACCAACTATACCACTTATTCCACACCTCATAAAATTATGTTTCTTCCTTGCCTTTCATTTCTAATGTGAGCTTATACATCTCTGCACATTCCAGTATCTTATGTATAATCCTTTCATTGCTTGGTGTATTTTCAAGTTTCCAACATTGAGCGTATACAATTCTTGCTGTGGTTACTATGTGTAAAATGACATATTGGAGTTGTTTCTTTATCTTTTGGTCAATTATTCCTAATAAGAATAGTTCAGGTTTAAATTCTATTTGTTCTCCTATTATCTCCTGTAGCCATCTCCTTATCTGTTCCCAATATTTATTTGCTTTGGGGCATTGCCACCACATGTGATAAAAAGTTCCATCCTTGCTTTTGCATTTCCAGCAATCCGGTTTCATATTTGTATACATTTTTGCCAATTTTACAAAATCTTAGGGCATTCTTACACTCTCCTCTCAAGGAAGCATACTGATGACCTTTGCTCAGCCATTCCCAGCTGCTCTATGCTAGGTGCCCTGACATAAATGACGTTTATGACATTTATGTAAATGACACAAATGTCATTTACATAAATGACATTTGTGATAATATACAAAGCAACTGCGTCCTCTTCGCAGTTAAACTATTAAACTATGGTGTTAAACTATTCAACACCACCGACAATACTACAACCCTTTAAAAAGACCTTGACTATGTTTCTGAATGGTCAAACAAGTGGCAACTACCAATCTCAAACAACAAATGCTCAGTTTTACACATTGGCAAAAATAATCAAAACACAAAATACAAACTTGATGATCATGACCTTGATGATGATCCTCACTCAGTAAAGGACCTTGGAGTACTCATCTCTAATGATCTAAGTGCCAGAGCCCACTGCAACAACATAGCTAAGAAGGCATTAAGAGTGGTTAACCTAATCTTGCATAGCTTCTTCTCTGGTAACATTGTACTCTTAACCAGAGCATACAAAACATTTGCTAGACCGATCCTTGATTACAGCTCATCTGTCTGGAACCCACACTACGTATCAGACATTACCACAATTGAGAATGTCCAGAGATACTTCACAAGAAGAGTATTACATTCCTCTGTTCACAACAGAATACCTTATGAAACCAGACTTGAAATTTTGGGACTTGAAAATTTAGAACTATGCCGCCTTCGATCTGACCTAAGTGTAGCTCACAAAATTATCTGCCACAATGTCCTACCTGTTAACAACTACTTCAGCTTCAACTGCAATAATACACAAGCTCACAATAGATACAAACTTAATGTAAACTGCTCCAAACTTGATTGCAAAAAAATTGACTTCAACAACAGAGTGGTTAATGCCTGGAACACTTTACCCGACTCAGTAGTTTCTTCCCCAAACCCCAAAAACTTCAACCTCAGATTATCTACCATCGACCTCACCCCATTCCTAAGAGGTTGGTAAGGGGAGTGCATAAGCGCACAATCATGCCTACCGTTCCTGTCCTAATGTACCCATATATTCATACCTCTTTTACTCTTATTCTTGCTTGTACTATTACATATATATTCAATCATGTTTTACTGTTTATACTTTGCTTATAATCATATATGCTTGACAAATAAACAAATACAAATACAAATACAGTATCTGACCTCTCATTCTCTAAATTAGGTCTCTACTTGTAAACCTCAGGAAATTGCAGATGATACCTAATTGTCTCCTAGCTTTTCAGGCTGACAATATATCTGATCTGCCTCTCCAGACTTTGATTTGGGGCATTCAGAGGAGACCATAAAGGGTCAAAGAAAGGAGAAAATAGAAAATGGCTTTGTAGAATCCTTGAGAAGCCACAACAACAAGAAAAGAGGTTGACAAAAAAGAAGATTCTCATTCACCAGAGTAGAATTCACCATTTGAGAGCTTAGAAGAATGATAAAGGCTGAGAGAAGCATAGTGTTGCATCAACAGAAGATGATGAGCAATTGACCCCAAATGAACAAGTAACCTCAGACCCTGATGGTTGAAGGCAGAAACTGGAAAAAAAAATAGCAAAAGAAATTACTCTGGAGAAGAAGAAAATGGAAAGACAAAGAAAAGAGATAATAAAAGTAATAAAAGTCCAAGAGTTAAAATATAAAAGAGTTAAGAAAGTGTTGAAAGAGAAATAATGAAGGAGAAATGAGAACAAGAGGAGTGGAAATAAGAACATAGTGTTTGACTGGACAAAGATATTACATACAGAGAAAGTTTAACCATGGAATAAGACGGAAATAAAATATAGAAGGAGAAAGTTTAAAAGGGGCACAAATAATCACTGTATTGATAGGCAAACATCACAAATATATAATTTAGAATTCTACAGTAAAACACTTCGTATATTTAAAGACTTACCTTCTGCATGAGATACCATCCTTTTTAACAGAAGTTACAACAAGCGTACATCATTTCTTGCTAATGGCAGTAGAGGTGAGCACTGTTAGAAGTTCAAAATCAATATTATCTGTAGGCACACATTGCCCATTCATTCCCTGGGCATGTTTCTGTTCAACTTGGATAACTTAATCAACTTATTTGTGTAGATGAGAAAAAGCTAAATTTCCTCTCCATATTCTCCACACAACAGAAGATCTGGACATATAATTAGTATGGACTTGCTCTGTTTGATTTCATTCAGTTGGTCTTCAGACAGCAAACAATTTAAGAACAAAAAGAAGTTAAGAAAAGCATTTTTATAAAAAGATGATGAAACATTATGAAGAAAATTCCAAAATGCAAAAAAAAAAAAAAAATCAAATGACACAGGAAACAGTTCAATGGTGATATCAAAACATATACAGTCACTAACTATTCTTCCTTTTATTCCACTGCCCTTTCTAATCAAGATGTCTCTCACACTTTGATTATTGCAGTTTTATTCATGTTCTGAGGTTTCTTCAGGCTACTACATCTTATTAGGCTATATTTTCTAAAATTTCCCTCAGGTGGTATCTAAGCAATTTGATCTATTTGCTACTGTAGGCAATCTTGATAAGGCCAGTTTTTAAAAAAATGACCTCCAGTAACAAATTGTAGATATGGTTCCATATTCACATCTCTCACACAAAAACACATGCATACACCCAAAAAATGTGTACACACACACACACACACACACACACACACACACACACACACACACACACACACCATGTTCCAGAAGGGTTAGATCTATCTGTTGGTATCCTGCAAAGGATAATGTACCAGTCCTGAGACTTTGGTTTGGTTTGAATTGATTGGATGAGAATTTCCTAGAACAAAAGAAATTATTTCCTATTATTTCAATATAGCAAAGGGTCTTACTATAATCCTCTTAGGCAGGGGCGGGTTCCTAATTTTTTTACTACCACTCTGTGGGCATGGCTTATTTTGTGGGTGTGGCTTGCCAGCCATGTGACCGGGTGGGCGTGGGCCTCAGGAGCTTGGCAGAGGCTGGAGAAGCAGGGGGCATTGCCCACCCGCAATGCAGCCCCACGCAGCAGGAGCAGCAAGACCGCGGCAGCGGTTCTTCTAGGAGGCTCTGTCCGGCCTGAATGCTTCTCCCCATTCGATGATCCCAGGCTCCTGCCACCCATTCCCCCTCCCCTCAGCAGCTCGAGAAGCAGGGGAGGGTTCTAAATTTTTTTACTACCACTCTGTGGGCGTGGCTTATTTTGTGGGCGTGACTTGATGGTCATGTGACCGGGTGGGAGTGGCTTGCAGGCCATGTGACCAGGTGGGGGGGCTTGTCGATCATGTGACTGTGGGAGTGGCTTGCCGGCCATGTGATCGGGTGGGAGTGGCTTGCCGGCCATGTGACCAGTGGCTTCATGGTCATGTGACTGGGTGGGTGTGGCCACTCAATGTCACTCATTTCAAGGGGTGCCTCGCTTGGTCCCTCTTTCCTTTCCTCCTTTCCTTTCCTTTCTTTTCCCCGGGGCCACCGAGGGTCTCCAGCCCTGCCTTTGGCTGCCTTTGAGTGGCCCTCCCAGCTGAACCCCTCATTCTGAGCAAGAACCCTTTTTATACAGGTAGTCCTCGACTTATGACCACAACTGAGCCCAACATTTCTGCTGTTAAGTGAGACATTGGTTAACCGAGGTTTGCTCCATGTTACGACTTTTCTTGCTGCAGTTGTTAAGTGAATCCCTGCAGTTGATAAGTGAGTAACCCCGTTGTTAAGAGAATCCAGCTTCCCCATTGACTTTGCTTGCCAGAAGGTTGCAGAAGGGGATCACATGACTCCCCGGGACACGGCGACCGTCATAAATATGAGCCAGTTGCCAAGCATCTGAATTTTTATCACATGACCGTGGGGATGCTACAACAGTCATAAGTGTGAAAAACGGTCATAAGTTACCTTTATTTTCTGTGCCTCTCTAACTTTGAACGATCACTAAATTGTAAGTTGAGGACTACCTGTAATTGTTGTCAGGTGAAGAGGAAGCCTCTTTTTGGTGCAGCCTGCTACAAGTTGAGCTGCACCACCTGGGAAGCTCTTCTGCCAGTCTGCAGCCTGGTGAAGCCCTTGCAAGAGCCGACTTGGGCACCAGCAACCAACGGCTTTGCCTGCCCCGGTCATGCCAGGGCAACGGAGCTGGAGGAGAGGAGCCTTCCCTCCCCTGCTTCTGGAGAAGAGGGGCAGGGAAGAACAGGTGCCCTTTCCTAACTGGGTGCCCACCAAGTCCCATCATCCCATCATCCCCAGCAGGGCACCTTCCTTCCTTCCTTCCTTCCTTCCTTCCTTCCTTCCTTCCTTCCTTCCTTCCTTCCTTCCTTCCTTCCTTCCTTCCTTCCTTTTTCCTTCTTTCCCTTTCTCTCCACCTTCCTTTTATTTTCATCTCCTCCCTCCCTCCTTCCTTCCTTTTTCCTTCTTTCCCTTTCTCCCACCTTCCTTTTCTTTTCATCTCCTTCCTTCCTTCCTTCCCTTTCTCCCACCTTCCTTTTCTTTTCATCTCCTTCCTTCCTTCATCTCCTTTCTCCCACCTTCCTTTTCTTTTCATCTCCTTCCTTCCTTCATCCCCTTTCTCCCACCTTCCTTTTCTTTTCATCTCCTCCCTCCTTCCTTTTTCCTTCCCCCAATCATTAGGTAATTTTGACAGCCAATATTTGCAGGATCTTCCCTCCAAACGAAGCAAGAATGGGAGAGGACCCCCACAGGTTTCTCCAGGAAGGGGGGGGGGAAGAATCGCAAGGCTGAGCTGGACTGCCTTGATGGGAAAGCTTCGGAGTTGGAGCCTCCCTTCCCTTCCCCCTTTCCTTTTTTCCTTTGCTGCCACCGGGGTAGCTCCATATCCCCAGTCCCATCCCCCTCCACCTTCCGCGCCAGAAAAGCACAAGCAGCAGCGAGCCAGGCAAGCGCTTCCTCTCCCCCACTCACCCCTTCGCTCCAGTCCCTACAGCGTTTTGGAAGCACGGACAGCTCTGTGCATCCCTGTTCTCTCCTTGGACTCACTTTGAGAGACTTTGGGAGGCTGGGAGGAGCTGTAGAACGGGCAGCCCGAGCCCGGGACTTGCCTACCGGTGTGCGCGTTCGCGGCTTCAGAAGAATATGGGCTCGTTTGGAGCTGCTCCCCTGCAGTTTGTCCCTGCTGCCCCCGGGTGTGAGGGAGCTGCTCCAGATGAGCCATTCCCCCCCTTTGCCCTGCCACGCTCGCCTGTTGCAGCTCTGATGGTGGTGGCTTCGGGAGATGCTGGCGGTGCAGGCGAAGGCTCAGAGGGGATCACAACACACGGGGGGCTGAGCCCGCTGCCCTAAGCCATCAGAGGCAGCGCAGGGCGTGGCTGGGAGTGTGCTAACCTCCCCGAGTGCCAGACTCTGCCATTGCCACCGCCCCTGCCAGGCTTGGAGGCAGCTGCTTTCCTCTTGCAATGTGAAACAATGAAAGTGAAGAAACAGCCGGTGGAGAGCACAGAGAGCTGCTCCAGTCCACGTGTTCTCCAAGTCAGCGGCTGTTTCTCTCCTTCGTTGTTTGGCGCAGCACAGAGAAATGTAGCAGCCATGAGCTGTGTTTTCCTCTAAGCGCTGTGGGCGGCAGAGGGAAACAGGTGCTTCTCTCTGCACAGAGCTTTCCGGATGAGACTTGGAGGAAAGCATAGCTCATGGCTTTTACATTTTGCGCTGCAAAATATCCCAGCAAAAACAATGAAAGCGAAGAAACAGCCAGTGGAAAGCACACAGAGCTGCTCCAATCCACGTGTTCGCCAGGTCAGCGGCTGTTTCTCTCCTTCATTGCTCTTTATGGGAAATCATTTGGCGCAGCACAGAGAAATGTAGCAGCCATGAGCTGCGCTTTCTTCTAAGTCAAATCTGGAAAGATCTGGCTGGGCAGGGGTGCCTCCATCTGCCGGCTCATGGCAATGAGCTCAGCTGCAGCCCAGATAAGCCGAGGAACTGCGTGGATCCGCAATGCTGGCAGTTTCGGGTGCTCCTTCCCTCAGTTGTTTGTTTTCTTACCTCTAGGTGGCTGCCTCCCAAAAACACTTTGCTTCCCTTCTCCAAGCGACCCAGGCGGAGGACGGAGGCTTCTGCTCCTGGCCCGGAAGAAGTTTTTGCACAGTGCAAAAACCCCGGAAAAAAATAAAAAAAAAAAAACCCCGCCCAAATCAAAATGGAAACGCATGTGCAGTGCCGGAAACCCGGCTTCTGCGCATGCTCAGAAGAAGAAGAAAATAAAGAAATCCCCCCAAAATTAAAAAAAAATCAAAAAAATTCAGGAAAAAAATGGCGGCGCCTAGGGACCGGGACCGACCGCATGACGTCACCAGCGGGTCGCTACCGGTGCGCTGCACCGGACCACACCGGTAGGAACCCACTACTGTCGAGAAGCCTCGAACGTGCGAAAATGCCTAGGATCATCACCGCGCATTTGTGGCTTCTCGGACTGCTGAAGGGAGGGGAATGGAGATAGCTCCTGCCACCCATTCTTTCAGCGTCTCACGCACTCCCTCAGCCATCCTCCCCTGCTTGGACTCACTGTGGGGTAGGAAGACAGCGCATGCGCAGTGCCGGAAGCTCGGCTTCTGGGCATGCGCAAAAGAAAATTTTAAAAAAATTAAAATTTCTTTTTTTAAAAAAATGGTGTCACCCAGCCACCGGCAACCGACCGCACCGGTACTGTGACATCACCAGCGTGCCGCTACCGGTGCTGTAGAGTGGACCGCACCGGTAGGAACCCACCACTGCTCTTAGGTGACAACTTCTTAAACTGAAGATCAAGCCCAATAGCAAAACCTTTTTCTGGATATGCTCTTTTTGGATCTAATAAGTTTAGAGTTGGGTCATTCTTTCTACATATAATATAGGCTTGCACTGCTTCCCTCCATTCATAAGACTCAGAAGAACCAGGGTGAAGCCTTTTGCTTGTCCTTCTTGGCTGACCTGCAGAACTACCTGCCAGTTTACTGGGATGGGGGGAGGAGAAGTGGTGGACCATGAGGAAAATTGCATCACTGATCCCCATCACAGCATGTCCCCAAGGACCCCATCCTTCCCTCCAGGGATGAAGTGAACGCAGCCAGCCCTACTCAGGAATCCGAATCCCTCCCTCATTCTTCCCTCATCAGCACTGCTGTTAAGAGACTTCAAATTTCAGCCTTGGTTCCAAACCAGCCAATGGAGTCTCACCCATGCAGCTTTACTGCCATCTGATTGGGTATAGCAGCCAGATGGGGAACAGAGTGGGGATACAATTGTTGTACCTTGACTTTTGCCACACAACCTACAGGTTTCTGGGAAATGTAGTCAGGAGACATAGTAGTACTGAAATGTCCACAACTTTCATGGGCCCTGAATCCTGGATTTTGCATGCATTATTTAAGTTAGTCCATTTGAAGTACATTGATTTGAAAAGTTTTGCTCTATGATACACCACTTTGCCTAATTTTCGGTTACAACGTTTTAAAGAAACACAAAAGTTTTAGTAGTATATAGATTCTTAGCCACTGAGATTTTTCAGTTTGTGAGAGAGTGAATTCATCTTCTTGAAATAAGTGAAACTGGAAAATTAATGACAGATGATAATCTAAAAGAAAAACATCAAGTGGAACATTTTTCTATTATTACTACTCTTGACTTGAACATTTGTGATTTTTGAGTTTCCATGGTGATAGTTAAGTTGTGTTGCCTGTTCATCAGCATTGTATCTGCATCTGTCAATTTAAGTATATACAGTAAGTAATAGTGATTCTTGCTATTCATATCCTAATCTTTTAATTTTGGGAAGGAAAAGCTATCACTTTTTTCTCTGCTCTTAAATTTGCATGTAATAAGAGGAAACAATGGGACCTTTTTGGTTCATTCATGCACACTTTTGTATCTTTTCTACATACATGACTTTTCCTAAAAAGTTATTCAAGGGGAAAATCCACTAGTTCTAATTTTTTTAAGTTGCCCCCACAACTGACACATTATAGAGAGAGTTCTGTTCTTCTCCATAGAATCTGATATTTCATCAGTCATAATGAACATTTTTGTAATGTCTGCTTTTCTTCATAGCTATGACCCTGTCACTCATGGAGAATGGATATCAAAAGATTAAAGACTAGAAGCCTTTTTAAAATTCAGAGGGTGAAGGCATCTGCTATTATCCTCTGCTTCTGGATTCTAAATGGAACCCGATATCAAGTACACCTGGTACTTGCTAATGCATTCAGCTATAACCTTCATTTTAAGTCTGGAAATTAAAAATAATTCACTATGGGAAAAAGAAAAATCAAAATAAATGAAATGAATCAATTCAAAAATGTTTCCTAATATATTGGTTGCAATCAACACCTGGGATATTTATCAAATTTATATGACCCTTCATTTTACAAAAAGTGACTTTCCGCAGTGTACAGCAATTAATTAAAACAAATATATAAAAAAGTCATTATTAAAATATAAATGAATCATTATTAAAATTTTAAAATACTACAAGGCACAAGAGTGAATAAATATTGACCATAATGATGGAACCATTTAAGAATGTCACTATATGGTCTGGATGAAGGAATGGGTGACCCTAAAGAATAAAAGGTTATGGGACATGGAAGGTCCTGAACTGAGGTTTGGATAGCATACATACGTATCTATGGTATGATAAAGTTAAAGTAAGTGCATATTTCAAGAAACACATTGTGAGGTGTGTCATGCCATTTGCAGTATTTGGAATAAATACAAAGAAAAGTTTTTTCTCTAACATATCTCTTTGGATGTCAACTCCTAATTGATGGATCTATAGTGAAATAATATCCTTTGTTCAAAGTGTATTGATTCTTGGAGCTAGAAGATTGCACATGTCATTGGTTTACCTGTTTACAATTAAAAGAAAGGTTCACTTTGTATTAAAAAATATGGTTTTGGGCAGGGATTGGTTCTAACTTACCTCGCTGCCGATTCGCTTCCTCTTGCACCGCGTGGGCACGCCTCGTGGGCGCGCGCATGCACAGTGGCAAAAAAATCCAAATTTTTTTTAAAGCCAAAAACAAGATGGTGATGCATGCGCAGTGCCAGAAACTCGGCTTCTGCGCATGCATAGAAAAAAAAACCCAGAAAAAATTTCAAAAAAAAAAATCGAAAAAATAAAAAATAAAAAAAGATGGCAAATCAGCACCGACTGATCCGGTTCCATGACATCATCAGCGGTTTGCTACCGGTTCAGTCAAACCGGTCCGAACTGGGAGGAACCCACCTCTGGTTTTGGAGCTGCTAAAAATGAATTTGAAGTGATACTCTGTACCAATGATGAATGTCTTATGGCTAAGGTTGAAAAAATGTTGCTACAGTTAAATCTAAAAAGTGGATCTGTTAAACATTGTATGAGTCAGTGGACAAGAAATTTTGGTTATAATATATTATTAGAGTAATGGGAAAATATGTGGACTAAAGAACTGAAATTCACACTGAATTATACTTTTAAAGAGAACTTCTATAAAATGATGTACTTCGGTAGGATTTGACGTCGGGTAAACTGTCAAAGGTATAAAAAGTACAAATGTAAGGAGGGTACTTTTTATTATATGTAGTGGACATATGAAAAGGCAAAGAAATATCCATCACTTAATTCAGAAAATTAAAAAAAATGTTTTTATTTAAAAACAGTAGAAACCAGAAACTTTTATTTTAGGATATCAAAGAACTCTGTAGCAACAATTTATAACTACATGTTGATAGCTGCAAGAATTCTATATACCCAGAAATGAAAAGAAACATTAACTACAACAATGGAGGAATGGATTGAAAAGATGATGGAACTAGCGGAGGTAGCATAGCTGACTGTATTAATTAGGGACAAGAGTCTAAATATATATGTTGTTATTAAGAAACCGTTTTTGGACTTTTTGTATGAAAGAGAACAAATGAAGTTTTGGTTTTGGTTTTTGACAATTAAGTAGATTATTGTAAAAATGGTTAGTGGTTATTATTTGGCATAACTAAAAAGTTGATTTGATTCTTGCTGGCTTTTTAAAAGGAAAAAAAATCTGCCTTGTTTCAAATAGTGGGGAGTGGTCAAGAACATTTGTGATATATTGAATTTCGCAAGAATATTGATTATATACTCAAGTTGAACAAGATGAAAAGTATATAACTGAAAAGGAAAACAATGTAATCACTAATCTCTACTACTACTTACAGGCAAACTCCTCCAAGTATTGTACTGTTCCTTGCAAAAAGCTTTGCCAAACAAGTTGGAGTGATTTCTTGAGTTATTTATTTAATCATTATATTTCTCCACCTCCCAACTCACTTAAATGACTTCTTTGGGCAGCTTACAATTGAAAAGATATCATAATATGAAAAGCATAAATAAGAACAGTTAAAAGAGAATGTTAAGAGTAAAAGTATTAAAAGTTAAAGAGTTAAAAAGAGTCAAAGTTAAAGAGTTAAAAAGATTTTTAAAAAGTGGAGAGAACATTCTCATAACACCAAACATTCCCGTGGTTGAATATCGCTCTTCAACCCCCATGTCACACTCTTTCTAAAGGCCTGTAATTCCCAAAATTCTGAAATTTGCAACTCCATTTTGAGGGTCCAGCTAGAATCAGTTCCCGTATGTAACGAATTTGTTGGACAAGATTCTGCAAGTTCTTTAATTGCCCACAGCTCTCTCTAATTTCAAGGAGACTTATTTTTAACCTTATGATCCAGATTCCTTCAACTGGAAATGAGGACCCAAATAAGGCCATTTTAAATGCAGATTCTGTGATGTGCCATTGCAGTCCTTAATGTTCTTTGCAAAAGCCGTACATGCATAAAGGACTTTATTATACCTGTCACATAATAGGCATTCCATTTATGAAATACAGAGCTATTTAAGTGCATTCTCACTGTGTCATTACAATTCCCCACTGGAATCACATTGAATCACATATTCAAAGGAGAAACCCATTATTTCTTTCAGTCACTTCATGCTCACTTCTTTGCTTTTTCATATCAAATTAGACTTGTGCTTTTTTTTTTTACAATTTGTGTGACCTCTAACTTGCTGCTATTAGAAATCTCATGGATACTCACTTGGATGCTTGCTCATTAGACCTCTTCAAACTTATCCCAGCCATCTTTCCCCCTCCCCTCTAGATTCTTAGAGTACAGTGGTTAACAATGTGCTTCAGGAGAGTAAGCTGGGGCCTTTAACCTCCAAGTAAGGTTCTTAAAGAAGTCTTATGCTATTATTTCTAGAGCTGCTATTACATTATCTTCTGGACTGAAAGCAGACAATAGCCCTTTTCCTGAAGCTAAGCTAATAAAATGGCAGACAACGAGAAATCCCTAGATATCTACCATAAGTTCTAAAGAAGAGAGGTGCACTATAAATGTAGGAGAATGAATGTATCATGCTGTATGCCTTGGATTAAATTGCATTGCAGAGAAGGCTAGAGCAAAGCCAGTCTGAACAAAAGAGAAATAGCCAAGTGCACTAGAGTTACAGTCATCCACCTATGTGCTACTAAAAATCTGGTTCCTGCAGCAGTTAACTGGGTGAAATGGTGCACCACAAGGTTAAAACCTTTTCAACAAAGATACCTCACGCTGTACTTCAATTTACAGAATGTTTCCAAAATTCAGGACCTATAACTCCTCTGGAATTGAAAGTTTTATAAGTTTTATAAAAACATTTTATAACATAACATTATCATAAACCAGTTTCTGAGATAATACAAAATATCATAAAACATTTCCTGTGCTGGTGTTAGCTATGTTCAACATAGTCTATTTTCAAGGCTCTGGCATTGTTGAAGGCATTAAGGAGTCTGGTAAGGAAATGTCTCTGAAAGGATTACCCAAAGGTTGTCTGGTGTTTGTATGAAAATGCATAAAATCCTGATTTAAGCCAATATAATTATTTGGCTATGGCTTACTGAAAGTTGTGAGCTTATCAATAATGGCTTGTTGTCTGACTTAATATTATGAATTGCTATTGGCTTGTTTAAAAAATAGTGGTTAAAGGAAATCTTGATTCTTTCAAGAAGCCCTGAATCGGATGATTCATGATTCTGTTTATGGTATTGACTTGTTTGTAACTAGCTGATGTTTGTCGGTTGTCTAGTTTCTATGTTTTTTCTGCAATATGGATTCTTAATTCTTTTAATAGTTTCCATCTCCGTGTTGCTTCAATTTGCATTCTTTTACTGTTGTAAACACCCATGCATTGCCTCAGAGATTGAGTAGTTTTTAAATCGATTAAATAAATGATGTAAAAAGCAAGGCATGGATGACCATGATGTGTGAACCCAGCAAATTATCAGCAGGATTGTAATTTTCCTCTGTGGATATCTACAAAGATGACAGAGATGGCTTCAACATTGAAGACAGGGAGCAGTGAAGGCCAGGCAATCTCATTATTAAATATTATTTCTTCCTTCTTTTTCTTCAACACAGAGCCCTATAGAGGCGATTTTCATAATAAGAATTTCAGATAACTCTCTGCTCCCCAGATATCCAAATAAACAAAGTAAGAAACCTGGTCTAATGGATGTTCAAGTTTTAACATCATGCACAATATTTTTTTCTAAATTATCACATAACCACAGACCAGCGGTCATACTGACCACAACAGTTTTCCAAAATGTTCGGAACACCCCTATTTTTAGAAATGTACTCTTTCTGCTGCACATAGCTTTTGTTTTCTGGCCAATAAGAGTGTATGCAGCATTGCGCTTGCGTGAGTTATTTGGCGTTTTCTGTAGCGGTGTTTGAATTTGGGTTGCGGTCATTTTGACCGCAGATCTTTGTTAACGTATATTTTTTAAATAATGTCGGCCATGTTTTCTGCCAAAAAGAGTGCAATTTGGTGATCCAAACTTTTAAGAAACTGTTCTAACATGGTATGAAGAAGCAGAGAGTGATCTGAGTGAAGTGGAATTGGATTGCGACAAAATTTTTGTAATGGACGATGAGCAACCCACCGCCACCACCGATTCTGACATTAGCGATCATGAACCTCCCGATGAAATACTGTAGATGACCAGGTACAATCTACATCATGCAATAATTTATGTGTTCTGCCCCAGTTAAGAACGTAGCAACCACACAGTTTGTTCGAACTTAATTTAATCAATAAACCACTACTAATACTGTAACTGGCTTAGTAGTGGAGACACACATACAAATCTAAAAGCAATTTTTTTTTGCAAAAACTCAGCTGCTAATTAATCATCATTAACAACTGACATAAGTTTAGAAAGTCTTAAATCATAGCAATGCAATTAGTTCTTATTATCTCATGAAGTTTCAAAGGCTTGGCAAAATGCCTAGAAGTCTTCCTCGATAAGCAAGCCAAGGCAGAAAAGCAGAGCAGACATTTTCCAGACACAAGACACTCACAATGGATACACGATTCTCAAACATTGTTTCCTGCAGAGGATTCAGCTGCCTCTGCTTTTCTTAAGTAGACTAGGGGAGTGGCCAATTAGCCCCAAGTCTTACTCCCGAGGAGACCTCCTCCAGAGTAACCATTCCTGCCTTTGGGCAGCTCTGCATGCCCTTGCATTCAGAAGAGGAGAAGCCTTGGACTTCCGGTTTGGATCACACCATCGCGGACGCTCCGTATTGAGCGCCTTTCCAATTCTTGCGGAAGAAATCTCTGCCCCGGGCAAAGGGGAGAGATGAGAGCTTGACAGGTGGGGTAGAGCCCCCTTAGTGCCCTAGGAGCCATCCAAGGGCGTGAAGGGTGAGGGCTCCCCATGCAGCCTGTCTCCTGCTCCGGGAATCTGGAAACCTCTGCTTTTGCGGAGCAAGATGCCGCGACCACCGCTGCTTCCAGAATGGGATTTATAATTATTTTTTATTTAAAGAAGCAGACAGAGAGAAACAGGAGTGCAGATGGGCAAGTATTGAAATTTTTTTTCTTCTTCAACTCTTCTGCTAACTTTCACTTCAGAAAGGAAGCAAAGTAACAGTTAATAAGCAACAATATGGCGATTGAAGAAGGTGGGAGGAGAAGTGAAAGTGACTTTCATTTCGCTAGTGGCTTTTTTTCTCATGGAAACTTTTGATTTTGAAAACTGGCTTTTCTTTCTCTGTCTCCCGACTTTGGATTAAAATAACAACTTATAATTTTTAAAAAATAAAAGACTATCAAGGGTCAAGGGACATTGTTATATATTTTACTACAAGAGCCTTATGGAATAGAATTATATAGGCAACGTTTAAGAATAACCCTCAGGTGAACGGCCAGGAATTAATGATTTGGAAAGAAATTCCCTCTAAAATGCTTAAAGCCAGAAAAGATTATACCTTTCTGATTGATGAATTTAAAAGATTAAATTTACAATATAAATGGGAAGCACCAATAGGAGTAGCGGTGAAATTTTCTGGAAAAAGATACCAGCTTAATATGATAAAGAAAGCTACTGAATTTTATGTCAACATTTTAAAGGCTGATATATCCAAAATTCCAGAGGAAAGATGTATGAAAGTAAAAGAGGAGGAGGAGGGAAAGCCATCCCTATCGGATCAAAAGGAAACAGTTTCAAAGAATCAAAGTGATTGGCAGAGCCAGATAGATGAGGAAAAGGAGATGGAGGATCGGGATCAGATGGGAGGCGAGTTGACAAATTTAAAATCATCAAGCTACAAAAAGATGCAACTATCAAGATACAAAAAGATGCAATGTTGAAATTTATTGGATGGATAGAGACTAATATGATTGCATTTTTCCTTTTTTCTTCCTTTTTTTCCCTTTAATTCTTTTTTTAATATTTTTTGAAGATTTGGAATCTTTAATTCAAACTGTTTATTATTAATATCCTTTTAAGATTCAGAACTTTTCTAAAGTTAATAAGTTGATGTATAATAATATTATGCTATTATTATGATGAAATTTAAAGTTAAAGTTTTTCTATTTAATATTTAGTTATTATCTATGTAATACTTAGTTAAGTTTTATTCAATTTTGAGATTATTTTTATTATTAATATTTTTCAAAAATTTAGAACTTTTTTGAAGCTAATAATTTGATGTATGGTAATATTATGTTATTAATATTATGATGAAGTTTAAGATTCTTGTATTTTATATTTAGTTATTATTTATGTAATACTCATTTAAGTTTTATTTAATTCTGAGGAAATGTTCCGTAGGGTAGATGATTGAAAGGAGGAGGAAGGAATTTTTCTGTTTGCCTATTTTTTCTTTCTTTCTCTTCTTTCTCTTATTTTTGTTTTTCTTGTATTTTTCTTGTATTGTTATTTTTTTTGTATCTCTATTACTTTATATATAGACGATATAAAAGATAGAGGTTTAATGTAATTTATCAGTGTACAATTTGGAGTTGAAGTTTTTTAAAAAATAATGTGGAAATCCAATAAGGTTTTTTTATTAACTTAATTTAAATTTATTTAACTGATATCATGCCCTGTATTTTCTCTGGGAAGTCTGGGGGGAGGGGAGGAGGGAAGGGGGTGGGTTAGTGGGGAGAAAAATAAAAAAATGTTTGTACTTTCTATTTAATATTTAGTTATTATGTATGTAACTTTGTACTAATAAAACTTTTTGAATTAAAAAAAAGAAGAGGAGAAGCCTCTTCTCATCACTGGTATGAAGTGCTGTAGGTTCCAAAGGCCCTGGATGAACCTCTGCCTCTGGCACCGAGTCCTCGCCAGCCTCCTCACTCTCCGACTCGGGTGCCACCTGCACAGGCTGCTAGCACAGCACCAAATCGGTCTCCTCTCGAACGGAATCCGCTATCAGCTGCACGGGCTGCTGGCGGGCCACAACAATATGGCAAGAACAAATTCAAATGGTCTTCTGCACCTTTTGGAAGCAATAGATCCAGAACCACTAGTCACAATATTGTAGTGCAATTACCTGGACTATGGCCAGGAGCTAGAGCGGTCATTATGACCGCATGCCTATAATAGCATAGCCAAAATTGTATGTCTGTGGTTAAGGGTTAAATTATGTCATCCGAGAGCTGGCCAGCAACCATTAGTAAGACTGGGTGACTCAGTTCTGATTTAATTTCATTTGGAGATTCAACATTGAAAAAGGACTTAGATTCAAGATCTGGAAGCAAGCCAATTCAATCTGAAATACTTCAGGATCTGAGGTTGTTTTTTTTTTAAAAAAACTTGAAATATCTTTGCTGTATCTCCTTTTCAAAGATAATGTTAATGAGAAAAATACAGCGCAGCAGCCTTAAATCTGTCTAACAGAAGGTTTAGACTGTCAGAACCAAAGTAGCATTTATCCAATGCTGACTTAAAAATTAAAAAAAAATATATGAAAAAATAAAATCTTTTTTTGCTCGAATTTCTAAAGTGGTCAGGTTTGGCATGACCCTGAAGACTAAGGAGGTGGTGTGTTCAGCTCTTTTTGATTATTGAATTTCTAGGTATATACCTGATTGGCATGCTGGCCCCATCTAGCAAAGGCCTTCCTTGGCTTTCATGTGGTATAGGAACATAAGAGTATATACTCGATTGGTTAGCCTTGAACGCATACTAAGGAGCTAAATTGGACTCTCAGTTGTGTTGGCAGTACCAACATTGTAGTGTAATATTTCATTAGCACAAGAAAGTGCAAGGTTAAACCTTTTAAGAGAAAGTGAAAGGATAGCAATATTATACTTGCTACCATAAAGATCTCTGATAGACATAAAGATAAATACAGTGATAAATTGGTTGACTACTCATGTCAATGTCAGAGAGCCTGCACACAATTCATCCTTCATTCAGTATTCTCCATAAATATAAATGAAGCTACAGCTTTGTACATAGCCTGCAAGAACCCCAGAAAGAGCAGAAAAATCACTAAATCCGTCAAGGGCTTTTAAAAGAAACTTTGAAGCCTCCTAATTCAGTTTGCTACCTTGAAGCAAGTCCCTGTTGCAATTTAAGAATCTATTTCAATGAGTCTGATGGTACCTTTGTTATTAAAGGGCATCTGCTTTTGCGACCTACAGTTTATTTCTTAGCACTCACAAAAAAACTTATACATTTTAATAAAAAGTGTTAGTCGGAAAAGGTGATAATAGAGTCCTTCTGGTTTTATTTTTTTGTCACCATAGAGTAATACAGCTCTCCTACAATATCTCAGTGAAGTGGATTCTTTTGAAGCTTTATTGAATTGGGCATCTCATCAAAAAATGTTTATAGCCATAGTCATTAATATTCATAAGTTAAGACAGTGAAAAAAAGTGGATGCAGGAGGAAAACTATAGAAGATGGCCATGTAATATTGAAGTTCCTGATTTGAAACAAAACTTAAGACATTTTCTTGGACCTGAGAAAGTAGACAGTATATTTTAATTAACTCATCGATGGTAAATAAGATTCCAATATGGGAGAATGTTTGTAGCTCAGGGTTGAAATGAGTGGTCCTTGGTGCTATCTGAGCTTGGTTGTTTTCTTGCAGATGTTTTAATACTCAAATTAGGTAACATCATTAGTGCACTGATGATGTTACCTAATTTGGAGAATGAAATGTCTGCAAGAAAACAACCAAGCTTGGAGATCACCAAAGAACCCTCATAAGTAAGGTTCCATGTCAGAGAAGCTAAATGGAAGAGAAAATGACTGGGGATTTATTTAAAAAAGAAAATTAAGTGCACAGTTAAAAAACAATTCCATTGAGATAAAGGAATGCAGGGCAGCAGAAGAATCATGTGATAGTTTAGGAGGGAGAACAAGGAGGAAAGAAGTAGGGATGTGGAAGTGAAATACATACAAGAGGCAAAAAGAGTGTCAGGTTACCAAAAAATAGTACATATAGATAACCACAATTGTAGAAATTGTAACAGAAAAGCTGGAGCTCCAAATGAAATGAGTGATATGATATGGTGATGTGATATGATGTGATATATGATAATAAAATTATAATAATAGCAGCTAAATCACAAGTCCACAACAAGGCAAGACAAGACCACAGTAGGGCAACTGAAAAGAGCATGATTCATGCCTAAGGCTGAATTAGCTTAAATGTTGAACTGCATCCAAGCTGGACAAGATGAACTACATCCTAGAACACTGAAGATCTGATGAGCTGCCCAAATTTCATCTTTGGAGATCTTAGGAATCTGAGAAAAGCCAGATGGTCAATCACAAGAAGATAAATATTACCCATAATTTCAAAAAAGATGAAAGAAGGATCCAGATAATTGCCAATAAATGAATCCAATATCAATAAATTGAGAAGATTCTAATGGAGATTGTACAGGAATCAATGTAAATTTACAGATAATGGGACATAATGATTCCGTTTCACTCTCCTGTGATACATCATCATAGAGTACCCCAGGTTTCAAGTTTTTTGCCCCTCTTATTTAATGTCTATGAGAGTGTTGGGCAGGTCATTCATTGGTCTGGAAAGATTCAGTGGTTTGATGGGTATTCGGAGATTTGGTCCTGAATGGAGTTGCACTTCCACCTTCAGTGTGCAATTTGGAAGTCTTGTTGGACTCATAGCCCCTGCTTGAGATCAAGTAGAAGCTGTAACTTAGGGAAGGCCATTTAAATCCACATGATCAGGAAGACAATTCAGTTTGTATGGCAAATTTGCCCACACTTGTGATTACCAATGCTTCACATTTAGTTTATTTCAATGTGATCCACATAGAGTTGTCCTTGAATATCACTTAGAAGCTGCAGTTACTCAAGAATACAATGTCATAGAAAATTATGGGCATGCCACACTACCTGCACGTAACACCATTGGTTGGTGAGCCATACCAGTTTACTAGTTGGCTTCTAGTTACAATTTAAGGTGCTATAAAGCTCTTCATAGCATATGTCCTTGTTATTTAAGAGATCATTTATCTTGCAAAACATTTCCACACTTATTATTTAAGCTGTACCTGTCCCATGCTCATTATGCTTAATCCCATACAGTAGCCTATCTTCCCTCCTGTTATGTCATTTTACCTTTCTCTTTCAGTAAAAAGAATTGCCAAATCTCTTTCCTTCCTGTGGGCAAGACTTCCTGGACATATGTACTTATGTATACATATGTCTTACATGCACAGACACATATATACTTTATATATACAAAAATAAGTTAAATTTATACAGTACATACAACCTTAAAGCATCAAAATGCAGATACATGCAAGCATTAGCAGCTTAAAGTGATGATTCAAGATGATTTTCAAAGGGATTTTGTTATTATCTGCAACTCTGTGCTAGTCATAAGAATGATTTCAGACTCCTTTGAGTTACAATGTAGTACTCAGTGGAAATTCTCACTTACGCTCTTGGTTTTAAATTTGATTCTTGAACCTTGAATACAAATGATTGTAAAAGCAATCTTTGGGCATTATGAGTATTACTTTGGTGAGATGTAAGTGTAAATTATTTTTTACATGACAATGATACGTTAGCAATTTTGGATAAGTACTCTACTTCTCTGCCTCATTTTATATGGGTAGACAAGATTTCAGAAGTACTATAAGATTAACTGGGAGAAATCTTTATTTTCCTTAGTTTCCAATATATTAACACATTTATGCAAAGAGTTGGGCGTTGATTATAACTAATTATGTTAAGTACAGTACTTGGGACTTTATATTCCCCCAAATATTTCTAAATATGTGGAAATTAATATGTTGAATATTTTAAAGAAAATTGAACTACATATAAATGGATGGATTACAACTCAGGTAAAATTAATGTCAAGAAAATGAATTCTGTTCCTTACTTCGTTTATTTCTTTAGAGATCCAAGGAGAACATGAGAGATCACTGCGAAGTCCTAAACCTCATTATTAGAAACCAGAGGGACTGAGGAATGAACTTAAATAAGTTATTAAGCATGAATATGAAAAGAAACTGCCAAAAAATAAAGAAAGAGAAGGAAGCAAACTGGAAGTAGGGACAAACCATGGAACTTGCCAAGAAGAGCAGAGAAGCAAAGAAACACAAAAATCTCAGAAACAACAGTCCTGAAATAACTTTAAAGACATTAAAGATGGAAACAGATACGGAAATACAAGGAAGCTCTTTCAAAAGATCTCTGAATTCAGAAGAAAGTAACTAACCTAGAATTTGTATGTTAAAGGGAACATGGACAGATACCAGCCTATTCCCAAGGAGATCAAATGAAGATAAAAGGAGTAAACCGAAATACTGTATAGTGAATAGGTCAACATCCAAAATACCTTAGAAAATAATTGTTACTTATAAGAACCTCTAGTACAGGAAGGTTAAATTAGATCAGTCATTACCAAGTCAGTAGACTACAGGAAGTGAATATTCAGCTAAATATGGCAAGCAACAAAAGAAGAATCATTAGTCACGGGTCTAACCATGCTATGAAGTTAAACCCACAACATAGCTTTATCAAAAGTTAAAGAATATTTATTTTAGAGTGGACACTACTGCATTATATCAAACATGAATTGGAAACTTTGTTAATATCCCCTCAATAGTTTCATATTCTTGCAACCATTAAAATGGTATCAAAATATTTAAATTTGAAGTTGATTCACCAAGACATTTTGTTTGGATTTACCCAGAGGTGGGTTCCTCCCGGTTCGGACCGGTTCACCAGAGCTGGTAGCAAACGGCTGGTGATGTCATGATGATGTCACGGAACCGGTTCGGTCAGTGCTGGTCCATGGGCACCGCCATCTCTTTTTTTTTTATTTTTTGGGATTTTTTGGGGGGGGGGAATTTTTTTCTGGGTTTTTTTTTCTTCTGTGCATGCGCAGAAGCTGAGTTTCTGGCACTGCACATGTGTCGCCATCTTGTGTTCTGCTTTTTTTGGAATTTTTTTTAAAAAATTGGTACTACACATGCACGCACGTGCGCCCATGAGGCACAGCCACGCAGTGAGGGAGAAAGTGAACCAGCAGCAAGGTAAGTTAGAACCCACCCCTGGAGTTACTGGTATGTCTATCAAAGAATCTACTTGAAAGGATGGACATCAGAATGTCACTGTTGGAGATGTAAATTCTTTGAGAATTAATTCATCCTATGAATTCTTGACACTTCTCTGGTACACTATTTTAATGTATATTAATAGATTTTTGGGGACATCTTTAACTGTAAAATTAGTTAATATGATGTTGAATTATATATCAAAGCTCTGGAATCTGACTATCTATGAGGAATTATGGTTATAGAATGCATTGGGCTGGCTAAAAGAATCAAGTTGAGCAATTGAAAAAAAAATGGCATTATTCCAGATGTAAAAGATTGGCTTTTGGAAATGTATAACCTATCTGTCCTAAGAAAAATAATATTTTATATTTGTCAAAGATTGAAGCAATATGCTCTTTCTCTTGACACAGTTTTTATTGTATTTTACAATAATATTTTTATCTAATTATAATGTAGCATCATATGGTATATATTGTAAAGCAATGATTATCTGTGTTTCATATAAAAGATGAAATGCTTTTTTTTTCTTTTTCCTGACTGTTTAATTTAATTTTGTTACTGTTGTTTATCTTATACTTTGCTTATATTGTGTACTGTTGTAAAAAAAATAAAAATAAACAACAAATACAAATACAATCACTTGACAATGAGATGGGCAACACACAAATTTAATAAAAATCAAAGCTTAAAAAGAATGTGCACTCTAATATGTTCTGTATTTTCCTTTATCAGCAATGATGAAATATCTTAATATTTGCTTAGCGAAAGAAAAATTATAATTTCAAAACTTGAAGAAATGCATTTTAAAATCACTTCTTTTCTTTAGTATGTGTTTTCTTCCAGGCTTCCTTTAAAAAAAAAATAAGTTCAGAGGATTGCCATTTTTTTTAGTCATGAGTTTGGAAGTTAAAGAGAGTTACAGAACATATTAAGGTACATGGTAAGCACTGGTACAATTGAAAGGCCATTCCTTCCTTTGCCAAGTAGACAGAGCATTGCTACAACCAATTTAAGCAACTTAATCCAAATGAACATGAGCACTTGAGGCAACATAACATGGGAAAATATATTTTGGGAATACAACAGAAAACCATATTCTGAACTTACTTTGAAGGTAAGCAGTGGATAGATATAGGATGACGTCCATTTCTAACAAGCAATAGAGAAGTACAGTTAATCCCTAAACCTCTGAAGAGAGATTAAAGGAATCAAGCATATTTAGCCTTGAGAACAGAAGGATAAAGAAAGATATGATATAATTCTTCATATACAGTACCTAGAAACTTGCCATATAAAAGAAAGGAGACCTGTTGTCTGTTCATTCCAAGATGCAGGACATGGAACAATGGATTTAAGTTACAGGAAGGCAGTATCTGATGTTTTCTAACAATAAAAACAGTTTGACAGTGAAACCAATTACTTAAAAAAGTGGTGGGCTCCCTTTCAGTGATGTGCTGGAGTGAAAGGTAGATAGCTTTCTTTTAGTATTGCTTTAATTTGCATATTGGGGCTGCTTGTGGCACAGTGGTTAGAATGCAGTACTGCAGGCTACTTTTGTTGAACATGGACTGCCATCAGTTTGCCAGTTCGGGTCTCACCAGGCTCAAGGTTGACTCAGCCTTCCATCCTTCCGAGATCGGTAAAAATGAGGACCCTGATTGTTGGGGGCAATATGCTGATTCTGTAAACCGCTTAGAGAGGACTGTAAAGCACTGTGAAGTGGTATATAAGTCTAAGTGCTATTTCTATTTCTATTTCTATTTCTATTGCTATTGCTATTGCTATTGCTATTGCTATTGCTATTGCTATTGCTATTGCTATTGCTATTGCTATTGGAGTGGAGTGGAGTGGAGTGGAGTGGAGTGGAATGGAATGGAATGGAATGGAATGGAATGGAATGGAATGGAATACCTAATTTGGCCAACTGTGATTAGACACACAAGGAATTGTGTGCATAAGCTCTCAGTGTACATACAAAACAACAAAGGAATAAAAATCATAAAAGTGATATCAGTAAGAGAAGGTAGTAGAAAAGACGAGAAGGCTAATAGAAATGAAACCATACTACATGTGTAAATATACCTAGACATAAGTCAATACAATGGGAATTAGATTTTCAGCAGAGTGATGGCACATGGGAAAAAATTGTCTTTGTGTCAGTTGTTTTGGCATGCAATGCCCTGTAGCAGCATCCCAAGGGGTGAAGTTGAAACAGTTTATGTTCAGAATGTGAGGAGTCTGTAGGTATTTTCTTAGCCCTCTTTCTGTGCAATATGTGCAGGAAGGCTGGTTACAATTGTTCTTTTTCCCTGCAGGAACAGCTTAAATGGCCCCTTCCTATTACTCTATGATTTATATATATGCACATTTTATTTTTTAGGGGACTATATTAAACAAATGAAAATAATTATATTATTTTTGGAGGAGCAGAGTAAATGACCTACAAATGCTATATGGAACATCTTCGGATTGTTCAATATTATTAATGCATGACATCATGTTACCTTGGAATCAAATTTTGATTCCAAGGTAACATGATGTCATGCATTAATTCATTTCCTTGGGAATACATTAAATGAGAATATTCAGCTGAGTCCATGTACAGTATTTAAAAGCTCTATTCATTCTAGTCCTGCCAAGTATCAGAGTAATTCAAGTTTAGTCTACAGCAACAATCAAATTTCTTTCAGTCTCTGTTCCCTTTCATTTCAGTTCTCCTTGACCAACTGTCCTATTCTGCTCTAGGTAGTAAGAATAACATTATGTGTGTTGAGGTGACTCCATTATGTTCTCCCATAAAAAAAATTCTATAGTAATATCAAAAATGCATACCAGCTTCCATTTCAGATTACCCTTCAACTGCCATGATGTTCAAGACAAAGTACGGTATTTCTCTCTGTAAGTACCAGGCATGAAAGATAAAAATGCAGCTTCCATAATTTAATTTTATTAAAGCATGGCACTATATTCACCATCTTTTTTTACTTTTAAGAGATTGACTGACAGAAAAGTATCTGCACTGAGAATTTGGCCCTGTGCACAGCAATCTATAGAATTTATTTATTTGACAGAAATATCTTATGCCAGGAAGCTATGAACCATGGCTGCAAGTCAACTCTTCACATCTATAAAAGTCAACTCCCTGGATTCTGTTTTTTGATCTGAATCACCTATGATGTAGAGTGCCGTTCTTATCTCTTATTTACACAACCACAATCTGAGGTAGTTTAGCGTGAGAAATAGTAACTTTTCTTTTCAAAAACCATCTACTGAGTTTTTTTCACTGGTTTGAATCGAAACTTAACTTTCTACTCACAGCAAAACTTTGTATGGTGCAATATATTATTAAACTGGTATTACACATTTTAAGGCATCTTTTTTCCAATTTGGTATTTTATTGATAGATTTGTATTATAATCCCAGCATGCCCAGCTAGCAGAAAGCAAACCATGAAAAAAATCCCTACAATTATTTTTATATTGCCTCATTCTCTATTTTAAGGGAGGGGGCAAGGAAGTTCACTTTTAGAGCATTTCTGAGAATGTTCAGGAAAATAAAAGTGGGACTATCCAGTTTTTAAATCCTAATAAATGATGCCGAAACTAAGGCTGAATGAGGCAACAAAGAATATATTTATTTATTCATCCATTCATATATTTATACCCCACTTTTATTACAATATTTTTATAAATAAAACAAGATGTCGAACATACCTAATATTCCTTCCTCTTATTTTCCCCACAGCAACCCTGTTAGGTGCGCTGGTCTGAGGAAAAGTGATGGGCTTAAAGTAACCCAGCTGGTTTTCATACTTGAGGTGGAACTTGAACTCACAGTCTCCTGGTTTCTAGCCTTCTTCAGCCTAGTAAAATATCAACAAATATCACTTCTCTTAAATGTTTTTTTCCTTTGAAGGGAAGAAACATATTTTACTCTGCATGCTGAGTTCCACAAAGTGACTAAAATATATAGAGAGACAAATATCAATAGAAGAAGATGTAGATTTCTCTAACTAACATGAAATGTTTTTTTATTTAGTAACAAATATCTTTGTGATTTCCATTATTGTGGTGAACTGAAGTTTCTGACATTATGCTAGCAATCAACTGACCTTGGGCATCTAAGGTCACGTTCATCCTCCAGTTTTTGAAGGTTAGACATTAGCTATGTACTATATTGCAGTTAAAGATAGTGGTTGACTCTGGGGGTAAAACCTTTAATACTTATTGGTGATTACAGCTGCATTTACCCATGTTAACCTTTTCACATTGCACAAAATTACAGTTTTCATGATCAGCTAGGTCCTCACTGAATCACTTTTTAAATGTTTATTTTCAACAAGCAATTATACTTATTTGGCTAAATGAAAATGGCTATTAATATGTCATTAGATTGTCCTACATTTCGTCGACACACATATTGTCAAGCACATTCCCTCTTCATTAGAATTCATAGGTACAAATCCCAAAGCAGTTTGTTTGTTTACTTATTTTGGGGCAGCTCATCATTTAACAAAAGATTATTCTCCTCCACAAACTAATCAAGTAGATGCAAAGTTACCTTATTTCCAAGGTACAGAGATTAGAATTGTATCAAGAAGAGCTCGGTATTACCAGCCACCTGCCCTCTCCTTGGAATATGTATTAAGAAATGAAATTATTCCCCCCCTTTCCAATATGGCTGTCATGTGACCAGGTGGGAGTGGCCAAGTAGTACATGGACATCATATGGTTATGGCTATTTGGGCAGATTCCATCATTGACCTACATTGCAAGGCACTGTACATTTGTTGTGTACATTTAATTTAATTTTGTTTTATTTATTTTTACTGTTGTCAACGCTTTAGGAAAGATTGAGTTTCTGAAAGCACCCAAAACAAATCTAATGACACTTTGATCCAGCTATGTTTTTCCTCAGCAAGCATGATGGCATGACCTGTACCTATATCAGTGGCCAACATTATATCCTATTGCCAGACATTTTAAGGAATCTAAAGTATTAATTTTATTTTCAGCCTCTTTCTTCAGGTGTGCCCCTACAATTCTAACTATACGATGTGGATAACAACATCTGTACTTGAGATATACAGTAATTTCTACATTAGAGATTCAAGCTTGCATAGACTAGCCCAAACATACTAGGGATAAAACTGGGCTTCAGTTACATTTGCGGCATGCTGGTCAAAATGTGCCAACTGGGACTATACATTATAGGTCCATCTGGTAATAGCCATGGCATATGAAGGACAGGAGATTGGAACCTAAAATGAATATACGGTAAAGTAAAAAATAGACATATTGTATGTCTATAAAACTAAGAAAAAGGGGAACAATAAAACAGGTTTGAATCAGATTTCTCTGACTTTGTGAAGCTGATAGGGAAGTGAAAGTATAGGTTTAATTATGAATGAAAGAGCTAAAATGTATGTCAAAATGTAGGAACTAATGACATCTAGTTTTAATGAGTGCATATAGAAGTAGAAATCCATGGGTAATAGCACCACGTTATGCTCCAGTGCATGGTGATAATTGATGAACCAGAAAAAATAGCATGTAACATGAATGGATGAATTACTATGAGATGAAAAAGAAACCCTCCTTCAAATAAAAATGATTTAAGCACCCAAGAATGAACAAAAAGTGATTGCTAAATTCTATCTGTTTAGAGAAAAAAAAATGCAAATGTAATGGTTGGCAAAGATGGAAAGAAGAGGGGGAATATATATATATATGTGTTCTTCTTATATATAAGAATATATGTATCCTTCTCTTATCGCATGCCTTTAATTTCTTACTCCTTGTCTATACTCTGAATAATGTTTCTCAATCCAAAGGGAAAATCATGATGGATATGTAAGTAGGCATGGATTACCAGTTACCGGTATGAGTTTACCTTTTTCATAGCTGCAAATCAAAAGTCATTGCCAATTCAGTTTACAACTCAAGTTATCATGATTCTAGCATCACTCTTTCCTCTACCAGGCACATCAGCTTATGCATAAGAATCTCTCATTTGGTTATAAATCCATATAAACTTATATCACCTCAGTGAGACAATAGTTTATTCACTTCTAAATTCCACTTCTATCTTTCCTTGTTTGTTATCTGAATTTCTTTTTCAAGATTGTTTGCAAAGGCCATAACTGAGTTACCTGCAGATCATAAACAGTTAAAAATATAGATACACTATTTAATGAGGAGAAATTGAACTATTCACAGTACAACAACTTAATATTAAAATCAAATGTTTAAAAAGGTGGACAATGGAAAAATATTTTGTTTCTTCAAATGACAAAAGAAGCAATTAAAGACTCAATTGTTTCACACCCAGCTCTGATTAATCGGAAATAAAAGTATTGAAAGAACAATTATTTATTTTTGGGATGGCCTTCCTAAATCATAATATTATCAGAGCTGTTGTCTTTATAACTAGCATCTATAGTAAAGAAGAATCCATACAGAATAGCCAGAGAAAATAATTATTACATTATTACATTTTTGAGAGTCCAATTCTAGAAAACTAGATTCAGTAAAAGAATCAGTAAGGTGAGCCTGCTTGTAAAAGAAATCTAATAGAATTAATTAAAAACTCAAGGGTCTGGTTGTTACTCAGAGCTATTTTACAAGCTTTGAAAGGACTGCACATTGGCACAGCTACTCAAAAATACTTGAAATGAGCTCTATACAATGCGATATTATACGGGGTAAAAAGGAAGGCAAATAACTAACGACTAAGAAGTTATCACAAAAGCAGAAGTAAAGGATAAACTTTTGTACCTGAGGTGTACAACAATTCTAGTGGAAGAAGAAGAGAAGTAAATAATGCACACAGCTTGCTTCGTGGCTCAGGAAAAAAGATGCAAATATTTACAGAACGAACTGAAATACCTGATTTATGCTTTCTTTTTATTGTAATGGCATGCAGTGCATGAAACTTTAATAACATATTCATTATGAACTGTAGGGGTCTTTGCCAAGGGAATGGTGTGACTGAGACCACATGCTCCAAATAAATACGTAAGGTACCTAGATGATGGGATCCATATGAAAATAGTTTTGTGGGCTTTGTGCACTAGAAATAACCAACACTATTTGAAAGAAAAGTACTGCAAAGGATAAATATAAAGGTTAAATGAATTTTAATGCCTCCACCTCCATATTTTTAGTTTAAGTAGGGATATTTTAATACATGTAACAGGAAAATAAGCTCTTTGGAATGAGCTCTTTGGTTACCTGTATTTGCCTTCCACATAATCACCATCATTCCTCTAACAATAGTGGACAAGCTTTTTAAAGTCATAATGAAAGAATTTCATATTTTGTCTCTTTAGTCAGGTCTTGACAATCCTCTTCCATCTCTTCATTTAAAATAAATCAGATGCCCATAAGGGTATTCCTTTAATTTTGGGGGAAAAGATCAAAGTCACATGACACCATGTCTTGAATGTATGGAATATGGGTATAAAAAAGGATGTTAAAAATGGATCCAATTTTACAATTACGTCCTGGATGGTTCATGAAGTATGAGGCTTATCAAACTTGGCTTCCTGTGCTTTTGAACTTTGCTGAATTGTTGTTTCAAAGTTTTGAGAATAATGTTAAAAACTGACGATTAAGGCAGGTTCAAGGAAATCCATGGGAATAACACTATGGAGTAGGCTGTAAAAACTGCAACTATGACTTTCTTGCTGAATTTTGTATGTGTGTGTGTATATTTATACATCTATCTATATATTTATAACGATCGATCAATCAATCAATCAATCAATAGAGATAGAGAGATACAAGAGATAGAGATAGAGATAGATAGAGAGATACAGTAGATAGATAGAGATAGAGATAGAGATAGAGATAGAGATAGAGATAGAGATAGAGATAGAGATAGAGATAGAGATAGAGATAGAGAAAGAGAAAGAGATAGAGATAGAGACAGAGATAGAGATATAGAGATAGAGATAGAGATAGAGATATCATAAGTTGTTACAATGCATGGAAGAAAATCCTTGCCTTCATTCTCGTAATATAACATTTGCTGGCAAATTTCAATTCTTTAAGCTTTTATCTTTGCCACCAGTATGCAAAGAACTCATCTTGCACAAACTTACCAATATTTAAGAACATTAATAATGTAACCCCATTTTGCATCTTCTTGTGAAATGCTAACCTTGTCAAAAAATTCTCTTGAATGATCTACCAATTATTCTTAATCAGTTCATCAACTTTTATCATGTGAAATCCATTAGTTTCTATCATAGGTCATCCTCTTTTGTTCTTAATTAGACAATTTTGCTTCCTACTTTACCATTTTTATATATTTTTGAACCAGCAATGCACAGTACTCATGCCAACATAGTCATCCCCATAAACAACATGCTGTCAGGGTTCCAAGTAACACCCCAATGCAAGAAGACTAGAAGTTCCTCAAAGTTCCATTTTATTAGAGATGTCGTATTGGCACATCTGGGGAAACCCGAATCTGAAAGCTTTCAGGTTTTCCCCACCCAAAAGAAAGCCCAAGTCCCTTCCCCTGCACCCACATGTCCATCACATGGTCCAATCCATGCACCGTCCCAACTGGAGATGCCTCCCACTCCAGGTGCAGGCCAAATGTCTTTGGCTCTCAGAGAAAATAATGTTATTATGGCTAGATATCCCCCGCAACTCTCTGCAATCCCCCCTCCCGGTTTCCCACAGCACTAAATGTGGCAGCCCTGAAGATCCAAAGAGAAAGATGGCCTCCAGGGCTGACACTTGCATTCAGTGGTGAATTATAATTGGAGGAAATTTCTCCAGCAATTAAAAATTCAAACCTGGTGCATCATTGTTGAGTACTCACTGCAGTCTCCCAAAGGGAGGGAGAAGGGAGGGAGATGGAAATGGAGATGGAAATGGAGATTCCATTAAATAATGTCCATTCTTCTGGACCTACAAAGTATATTATTTAAAAACAAACATTTTGTTCAATGACTTTTGTGATGTCATTGGGATTTTTATATATTAAGACCACCTTTTTAATATCTAAGACTTTTACATAATATGTGCTGAAAGCTCAGCAAGTAAATTAGTATGAACTTATCCTAATGCAGAAAACTAAGTTCAACCTATTTGAAAGTAGGAATAAGTAGAGAATTAATGTTATTTTACACTTCACTTACCTTTGTTTAAGTGATTCAGAATGATTAATGACTTCATGCAAAGAACAGAAATTTGAGAAAAATATAAACCAAATCTATATATATAAAAGCGAAAACCACTCACGCCGTAATCACGAAATCTCCAGAACCGTAAAGCCTACAAACTTGAAATTTGCCATGTATGTTCCTCTTGGCTTCCAGATGCTCACTAAGAAAGGATTTTTCGAAATGACCATCAGAGGGGGTCATGCGCACATGCATGGGGGGGGTGATTAGAATGAAAAAATACCCAGGTCATCAGCTAGTCACTTCATATAATAGTCTGTGATAGAAATTGTCCATTCTGTGTGCCTTCCACAAAACTAAAACATTAACAATTCATTAGGAAAGTAACACGTAAATACCTTTTCAGCTTTTTAATACCTTGACAACAGATCTTATTTACATAAGTTCATGCTATCAATCCATTAAAAAGCTGGAAAAGTCTTAGAAGAACAAGTTTTTCAACATGGATAGTTACATATATTTCATAACAGGAAGTGAGTTCAAGCAGAACTGTATGTATGTGGAATGGATATAAAGAGCCTTCAACCGTGTGTGTGTGTGTGTGTGTGTGTGTGTGTGTGTGTAGGTGTAGGTGTAGGTGTAGGTGTAGGTGTAGGTGTAGGTGTATGTTTTAATAGATATGAATAGGATGATGCTATTAAACTATGGAATACATTTGCAGGAAATCTAGTCAAAATTAGCTCTTAACTTGGATTGTTTCCTACAGCAGATATTAGTCAACATTTAATTATAGGAAAGAAAAGGCGAGAAGACTATCACAGATTGTAATCATTCTACCCTCTCCTTTAAATTAGTTTTTATTTATTTATAGTTGATTTATGTATTTTAATACAGTATTGCTATTGTTAGCCATTCCAGAGGCTTTATGAGCAGCATATAAATAAAATATATCATTTGATTAAAAACCTAGCAAACGTACAGGTGAATATATCGTGAGCATCTTTTTTCAATTAAAAAAAATGTAACCAATTTGTCTCTTGCATAATATATGAAGGCAGCATGAATAGCCATATAGTGTACAATTAAATGCAAAGTATTTGTTACAGAGAAAGTGCAAAAGCATAGAAGATTATCTAGTGAAATAAAATATTTCCAGAGCTTTTTAATTTAAAGTGACTCCAAAGAATATAAATATACCTCACTCTCTAATTTTAGGTCTTTTATTACCTACACCAATCAGCATGAAAAATAGACTCGAGGAACCTTCGGACACCCATAAATTATAGGATTCTAATAATTTCCAACTTTGATCATTAGCTATACGCCTTGGGACTAATGAAATTGGAGCTTCATCAACTGGAGTTCTTCAACTCTTATGTAGATTAATGAAGCTTAAAAGAAAAGGATTTTCCAGCCCTGCAATGTTTTTATTTTATTTAATGTTATGATTGGTTGCCCCATCAGCCAGATGTTAGACTGGATTTGGCATTTTTGTGCACCTATCGAGTCCTTCGAATGAGGTGGAATAGGCAGATGTTGTTTTAATAATATTAAAGACATTGTCATGGAATGAAAGCTGCTCCAAGTAAAGCTGATTTTTTACAAGTCTCTCAAGTCTTTCCCAAAGATCTGGATAGGCAGATGTTGTCTGATGGTTTTTCAAGGCATTGTTGTTGTTGTCATCGTCGTCAGTGACATAATCAGCCAGATGCTTAGATTGGATTTTGCATTTTTTAAAACCTTTATTAAGTCCTTTCCATAGACCGGGTGTAGCAGATATTCATGTTTGATTGTTAAAGGTATAATAGCAAGATGTAAGTTGTTTGAAGTAAAGTTAACTTTTGCAATTGACTGATGGTGATTTTGTCAATGCCGATGGTATTCAAGTGGACTGTTGTAGCTGTTTTTCAGTTACACCCAAGACACTTATGACTATTGGTGCTAGCTTTGCTTTCTTTTGCCACAGTTATTCTACTTCTGTCTGTATTTTGTGATTTTCTCCAGTTCTTTCTCTTCTGCTCTGCTATTTCCAAGTTAACTCTCCAATTATCCAGAGTTTTTTGTCTATCTTATCAACAATTGTTAAATCTGGGATGTTATATGGTAGGTGCTTCTCTGTTTGAATTCTGAAGTCCAACAGCACTTTATTATTATTTTTTCCTATTACTTTATTTTGTAGTCCTATCAGATCTTGTTTGGAGGCAAATGGTATTTCTTCCATCATTTCAGACTGTGAGGGAGATACAAGCAGTGGTGGGATCCTGCCGGTTTAACAACTGGTTCGGTGATTGCATGCTTTGCGTGCATACGTGCCGCAAAACTTACCTTCTGCATTACTGCTGGGAAGAAACACAGCTGAGGCACGGCAATATGCTCTGCCGTGGGAATCAGCTGATAAGATATAGGTCAGTAAAGCGCAGGGGCAGGTGGGCGTGTCAGGCAGTGATTTTATGTTGCCTGTTACATGTATATGCAGGGGAGATGCATCCCTATCAAATATAATGGTTTGTTCCTGAGCACGTGATTAATATGTTCCTAGTACGCATGTGTACATTCCTTTCATTTGTTCCTCCCTTCTTCTTCTGCTTCTGTAAGGAGCAAGACCTTTTTTTATAGCCAGGATGTGATTTATTTGTTTTTGTACCGAAATAAATATTTTATACCTTAGTATTTAAACTGCGGTTTTCTTTCTATAATGTCAGAGTTTCAGGAAAAGATCTATTTCGCATCTGATGAGAATAATTCTTATCTAACAGGGCGGGCCCACCTGATCGTCAGAGCGAACCGGTTCGCTCCCCGCTGATCATCAGAGCATCCGGTTCACCTGAACCGGTCTGAATCAGTAGAATCCCACCCCTGGATACAAGTGATAAACCATTTCCATATTTTAGTAAGAAAATAACATACTGTAGTTAGGCAAGATAAAGTGATTAATGATAGTGATAATCATAGGACCTGATGATGGACCTCTGAGATCAAATGGCACTCAACAT
Source organism: Diadophis punctatus similis (assembly GCA_023053685.1). Lineage (NCBI taxonomy): Eukaryota > Metazoa > Chordata > Lepidosauria > Squamata > Dipsadidae > Diadophis > Diadophis punctatus. The sequence continues at coordinate 248,011,428 of JALIGW010000001.1, forward strand.
GCTACTGAGAAAATGCTAAAGATCTTTCAGTGTTTATCATGCAGCTAAATTAAAGTCTTCCAGATGTCTAGTTGCTGATGCTGCCATGAAGAGAAAGAAAATATGAAGCTGCAGACACCAAATTACAGAAAAAGAACATGAATGTGGGAAGCTGCAATGAACTACAGATTGACATCTTGGGCATCCTCAGATTGAATTGAATTGTTTTGGAATTGGATAGTTTCAGTCAGAAGATTTAATGGGAATTAACATTAGAATCCCACTCCAAATACACAATTTTCAGCTCTTTGAGGTAAATAAAGCCGAGAAACAGATTCCACAAGAATGCTAGAATTCTACTTTACTGGTAGAGGCTGTAGTAACAGAATTTTGTATCGGCAATAATGTTTTCCTTACCTCTCTCATACTGCAGGGAGATGAGGCAGAGGGCAACTGGGTTTCTTTCATTTTTTTTCTTTATTTCTGAGGCTTAAAACATGTTTTTATAACTGTTGCCATAAAAAAAAAACCTCTAGGGGTCTCTGTAATTAACCTCAATGTAATGTTCATTTAAATAACATTAATCTTACCCCGAACAATGGAATAATATCCACTTAAATTACATTTGTACATTTAAATATATTTAATTCAACTTCATTGGGATAAACTTTGGAAGTATTCTATAGAACATATGCAAATTATAAATCCTAATTTCTTACAATAGATGTATTAGATCCCAAATCAAATGGATTCTGATTTATAGTCTAAGTAGAATATCAGTCGTATTGCTGTATAACTTCGCCAAGTTTGATAATGATGTTACATAATTATGAAGAATAATCATAATATAATTGGCTTAAAGAATATATAAGAAAGTTTAGATTCAATGTCAAATGCCCCTATGCGTTTAATATTGTGATACTGTTTAACAGAAGCATCCAGTGGTTCAAGAACCAAATTGAAAATTAGAGACAAGAGTCTATCTGACTATCACAATGTAGTTTAAAGGATTGAAAGACAATTTCATTTGGGATAATTTTAGCCATAGGATGCAGAGTCCAAATTGTAATCCAATGAACAAAATCTAATCCAATGAAAACTCATAGGTACCTTTCTAAAGTGCTTTTCATATATTTAATTTGGAATATATCAAAGGCTTTTTAACCATCTAACAATGTTAGAGAGCTGATTCCAGTTTTTCACAGTTATACCCAAAAAATCAATCACCTGATGAATGGTATTGGATGCTTGCCTGTATTATGGATGATATTACTTTCAAGTAGTCTCCTAGCTAATGTTGCAATTAATATTTTAGCACCTGCATTAAAGAAATATATTGGTCTAATACTAGCACATCAGGTAGGATCTTTCTCAGGTATTCATGTTACTGAAGCAAGGAAGGGAAAATATATTAAATGATGGACTGTTGCATATAGACTACTAACAACACAGGTGCCACTGTGTCTGTAAAAGTTCTATACAATGCAATAAAAATCCATTTGGGTGTTTTGCCCAATTTCATAAATTGCAATGGAGGAGGTGAATCAGGGAAAGGTTCAGCGTAGCCACAGCCTAGATACAGGGGTGGCCAAACTATGGTTCTTTGAGGACCTGTGGGCTTCAACTCCCAGAATTCCTGAGCTAGCCATGCATGCATGGCTGGCTTAGGAATTCTGGGAGTTGAAGTCCACAGGTCCTCAAAGAACCATAGTTTGGCCACCCCTGCCTTAGAACCTCTTGGGATTTATCTACCAGGTTGGAGGTTATAGCTTTAGATTTGCAGGATTCTGTCCAGTAGGTGTAAGCAAATACTGGGTTGAATTTGATTAAATCTTGCTGTCTCATCTTTAGGCTTCAGCCTTTTGTTTCAATTCTAAGGAGCCATTGTATTTGAACCCATTGCCCCACCCATCTAACTTATTAAACACATTGTCATATATATGTTGCATATATATCAATGATACATACATATCAATGATTCATAACCAAATTAAATATATATTGTAATTTGCATATTTGTAAAAATGAACTGTAACCCCTCTCCTTTTTAGGCTTTTTTTTGCCTCAAGTACTAATTAATAAACCTTTTTTTTTTTTTTGCTCAATGAAGATGTGCTGCTGTTTGGTTTAAATGAACTCAAGGGTTCTTCTACAATCTACATACAAATAGATTAAAAAGAGACTTAGTAGTGAGTGTTAACTATTGGACAATAGCCTTAATATTACATGCTAGCAAAATAAAAGTTAGAATCATCCAGCACAGATTACTGCTCTACCTGGAAAAAGAAAAGCCAGATGTTCAAGCTACTTTTAAAAAAGGCTGAGGAACAAGAGATTTTACGACTGATGCAAGCTGCATAAACAAAAAAGGCAAAGAAATCAAAAAGAAGTCAACATTTCTTTGTGACATTCTATGGAAGCAAATGTTGGACTTTGCAGAAGCAGGATAGAAAGATGCATCTGAACATTAGTGCTGGAGAAGACTCAAGAGAATATTATGAATAACCCAGGAAATAAACATGGATTGTAGAACAATTCATTTGTGATACTCTCTAGTACAGTGATGGCGAACCTATGGCACGCGTGCCACAGGTGGCACGCGGAGCCATATCTGCTGGCATGCGAACTGTTGCCTTAGTTTAGCTCCAGTGTGCATGTGTGTGCCGGCCAGCTGATTTTTGGCTCACACGGAGGCTCTGGGAAGGCATTTTTGACTTCTGGAGGGCCTCCGGGGGGCGGGGGAGGGCATTTTCGCTCTCCACAGGCTCTAGGGAAGCCTCTGGAGCCTGGGGAGGGCGAAAAATGGGCCTACTAGGCCCACCAGAAGTCAGGAAATGGGTCATTTCTGGCCTCCAGAGGGCCTCCGGGGGGCGGGGAAGCCATTTTTGCCCTCCCCAGACATTGAATTATGGGTGTGGGCACTCGCATGTGTGCGATAGCGCATGCACACAGACTTTTGGCACCTGAGGAAAAAAAGGTTCGCCATCACTGCTCTAGTATCACAAATGACCAGGCTCAAATTATTACTTTCTGAACATCTGGTTTGAAGACCAAGTTCTCTTGAGGTGATTATAATGCTGGGAAAAGTGGAAGTAAAGAAAAGTGGACTGTCACAGTAGAAAGTGAGGATGAAGGTTCATTCTCTGAGCTTGTGGGTTGGTTTCTGAACGTTTTGTTACCAGGATAGGTAACATCTTCAACAGAGTTTAGAGGATGTCAGTGTCAATGTTCTTCTGTTTATAAGGGGTTCAGATGTGGATGTGTCAAGTGAGGGTCTTGTGATGGGTTTTGTGATGGGTCAGGTGTGAGTCATCAGTGAGGGTCTTGTGTTGGGTCTTGTGATAGGGAGGTTACATCAGGTCAGGATCATTGGGAGGTGAACTGCTGGGGGGGGGTTGCATGGGTTGGTTGCAGGTCGTTGCTGTGTCTGGTTGGCTGTGCAATTGATTTGGATTCTGAGGGGTGCCAGATTTTGATGAACTCACAAGCATGGGGGGGTAGTGTGGCCGACATTATTTTTATGTTGCTCCAATCAAACTGGTGCTTTTTAGTGTTTATTTATTTATTTTATTTATTTTAGAGTTCTTATATGCCGCCCTACTCCCTGGGGACTCAGGGCGGCGTACAACATGTCAAGAACCACTAAACAATATAAAAGATGTAATAACAATTTAAAAAAGAATTTATTAAAAAAAACATACAACAACCATACATAGGTGGGGGAGACCTAAGAAGTGAATTGTCTCATATCCCCGCCTGCAGGAAGAGCCATGGCTTTTTGGAAGGCCAGCAAGGCCAGCAGGTTAATGGCTTTTCAGAAGGCCAGCAAGGTGGGGATAATTCAGATCTCTGGGGGTAGTTGGTTCCGAGAACAGGGGCCCCTACAGAGAAGGCCGTCCCCCTAGGCCCCACCAGTCAGCATTGTTTGGCTAATGGGACCTGAAGGAGACCCACTCTGTGGGCCCTGACCGGTCAAAGGGAAGTATGAGGTAGAATGCAGTCCCAGAGGTAACCTGGTCCTAAGCCATGTAGGGCTTTAAAGATGATGATCAACACCTTGAATTGTACCTGGAGACCAATGGGCAGCCAATGCAACTAGTGGAGTATGCAACTCCATGGGTGTATCTTGAAACACCCACCACAGCATGCACAGCCGCATTTTGCACCAATTGTAGTCTCCGAATACTCTTCAAGGGTGTTGGTGTTGGTGTGGGTAGATATCTTTATTAAATCCTTAATCTCTGCCCACACCAACATTGAACAGCACCAGTGAGTTCATCAAAGCCTGGCACTCCATAAGCAATTCCATCAACAGACCCATTGACCCACAACAAATCTATGAAGCCCTCCAAATAAACCACACCGCCAACCAGAGACAGCACTGACCTGCAACCAACCCATGCAACCCCTCCCCACCAGCAGTTCATCTCCCACCTGACTTGATGTAACCTCCTTATCACAAGACCCATCACAAGACTCTCACTGATGACTCACATTTGACTCATCACAAGAGCCTCACTTGATACACCCACACCTGAACTCCTTATAAACAGAAGAACACTGACATCCCCTAAACTCCGCTGAAAAGCCTGGTAATGAAATGTTCAGAAACCAACCCACAAGCTTAGAGAACGAACCTTCACCCTACACTTACAGATATTTGCCACTATTGCAAAACAGTATAAAGTGGTCAATCATGAAAACTATGAGAGAATAAGGAATGAAAGAATACAATCAGGCAGAAACAGTAACCCAGTGTAAATTTTTTGTAAAGGAATATGAGTGTGAACGAATATGTTCCGCTGTCTAAAGTGATAGTGGGCTCTCTAGATAGTAGAATTGAGCAAACACACTCATTTTTCTTGCTTCTTCTTTTAATGTAGTATATAAGAGACCAGGATGCAACCTGTAAGTAGAAAGTGGCAGCATATTGCCAAGTGGTTTTCCAAAGAGCATTTTGTCAAGGGCACCCTAAATATTGACAGCAGTTAAGAGAGACTTCCTTTTTGACCATTTACTTTTTTGTTAAGTTTCAAGAACATAGATAAGAGTTACTATAGACAAAATGTATGCAAGTTTCCTACAAGTTTTCAGATAAAGAGGCTGAACAGATAGACAAGCCTTCAGACATTGACTTTGAGCTGCTATCATACATGTGCTTTCATATACTGTATAAGCAATATGATGAGTGTATACCAAGCAGCTATCAGAAGACCCAGAACTTGGTTATTGGAGGGACTTATAAAGATGGGACGAAGTCATGTGAAGCCTTAAAGTTTCACTGGAATCTGTTCTTCAACTCTTTTATGAAAGCACTTCTGAAAATTCCTCATTGCCCAAGAAATAATATTGGTGACCAGAGTTCACTGGATAAGACTTTAATCTGAAAAGAATATTCGGTTTTCTAATGGAATGAAAAGTACTGAATTATATATTACCCAGTATGATTTTATGCTATCATTTGAAGATTAGGTTAACAGCAACATGGAAGCATCTCTTGAACTAGATGACACAATGAAAACAGGCCAGAGAACAAATGAGATTTCCCTTGCTGCATGCCAAGGACATGAGCAGAAACAGAAACATACTGCTTGCTACTGACTCAATTATTGGATTTTCTTATTTATTCGGCTGCTTTGACATTTAGACAGCTTGCTTTGTTTTTGGCGGCAGTATAGCACACTGGCACATAACATTTTTGCCTAGATTTCATCTGTAATACCACTGGGTTTTCAAAACTCTTCAACTGAGGCCTTGTAGCATCAGAACAATTGATTTTGAAAGGAAGAGTAAATAATCCATATTTCTGGTTGCAACACATGAGTTGAATCTACCTAAGCTTATTGAAAAGTGGCTGCTGTCCTTTTAGCACATGAATTACGTACTCTGCTTTGAGCTTTGTGCAAAAGAATCAAAGATGCAAGAATTGCTTTCAAAAAGCATTCAAAAGCACCAGATCTGTCTTCTGCTCACTTGTCTGAAAAAACAAGCGGAAGAATTTAGAAGATAGAATTTAGAATAACTAAAACATTGCCAGAGTCCTTCTTTTAAACCAAAATGGAAAAACAGCAACTAAGGCATCAGCCAAAGCATGCAACAGAGTTTAGGGAATAACCCCAAGTTTCCTTTAAAATCCATTAAATCATAACTCAGTCAACTTTTGCAGTCCAATCAACTAGGTCTTTTCTCCCTGCAGCAGATTATTATAATAATCATATAATGCTAACAACACCAAGGGGCACAATAAATGACTTCATGTCACTAATATAACCAAAGAATGATTTATCTTCCAAAGAGGGAAGAAGGCAATTAGGAGCAATCATATCAACCACCTGAGCCATCTCTGTATTCCACTGATCATCTATGAATGTATCACCATCAAACAATGTTGGGAATTCTCCAAGTGTATTTGGGAAGCCATCTGGATTCATAACGTGCCAAGTGAAAAAAATGTAATTACAGAGCAAGGGAGTCCAACCTTTTCAACTTTAAGACTTGTGGACTTCAATTCCCAGAATTCCCTAGCCAGCATGAGCTTTATCAAACCAATGACCTTGGTATACTTTAAGACTTAGACATGTTATTAGGGACTAGAGTCTAATCAGCTAGATACTTGTCAATGTTATACATTGCACAACTGATTAATAAGGAGATTCTTTTTTAAAAAATAATGGAACTGTTCCCTTAACATTAACACAATATTCAGGCTTTTGCTGATGCTTCATAGCTAGCTTCTTGTATTTTCCAGTATGTACCATAGGTGTGAATGCATTTCATGTTGTACAACAGTTTTGAAAAGTTAAATGCTGTGCCAATGTTAGGCTAAAAGCTAAAATTTCTTGGTGTTAAAGTTTGTTGCAAAGGTGTGGAGTTAAGAATGAAGATACAGCACCTTTTTCTTTTACCTCACTGAGCTCTTTAAAATGTAATCTTCATCATGGTATTGATAACAGTTAGGGTTTACTTAGACTAATGTGCGCATCTCATTTCTCATTTCAATAAGAATTCAGGGCAGGTGGGCAACATTTGAAAAAGCAATGTCTCCCATCCTGCTGAGGAATTAAATGCTATTCAGAACTGGATCAAAGACACTGTAAAGAATAGTGGCCAATAAACTAGAAGAGTAATTTAAGCCATTCCCCCCCCCAAATTGAAATGTTCAAATATATCACACTAAAAAAACAAAGACCAGGAGGAAATCAAACATTTATATATACAAATTGGCAATTAAAAATATTTCATCTTGTACTTCTAAAAAAATGCTATTTTTCTTACAATTGAAAAATATTTCCTCCTTAGAATTAGTAGTTGCAACTTAGATATTTTTTACAGAATAATCCCTGGGTTCTTTCTTCCCAGGAAAATTTGAAAACTGATTATACTTTATTTTACCCAAGCATTAAGGTTCTGAAGAGATATTTCTTGTGATTTCAGAGAAAGAGAAAGAGAGAGAGAGAGAGAGAGAGAGAGAGAGAGAGAGAGAGAGAGAGAGAGAGAGAGAGAGAGAGAGAGAGAGAGAGAGAGAGAGAGATTTAAATATATTATTAACTACTGATCATTTCATAGAAAGAAGGTGATACTCCAGTTATTGTTTACCTGCTACAAGAAGAAAAATGTAGACACACTAATGGATTAGGGTTTTCTGAGAGCAAGATATTCTTTTGAAAGAAAAGTTCGTCTTGAGTTTAATAGTGGCGCCTAAAAGCCTACAAAAGAGAGTGATGGAAAGCACAATAAAAGGAGAAGATTATAGTTCTGTGCAGCAAAATTGTTTTAAATAAAACTCTCTCTCCAATTTAACAGCAACTACAGTTCTGTTTCCCTATCTTGAGAATTAATTATATCAAATACTGACAATCAGAGCCCCCCCCCAGCCCCCATCAGTAATTATGCATATCAACATTGTGATGCATTTAATAGACATGACAGATTCATTTTATGGATTAAGGAATGTTTCTTAGCGGATATTTTCTAATGTTTAAAAAAAATATGAAGATTTGGTGGGTTCACATTCCATTCTGCCACATGGCAAGCTGTCTTCCAAACTGGAAAGGACAGCTTAATTAACTGTTTGATAATGAATTAAATTATTTTCTGAAAGTCAGTGGTCTTTTTTAATGGTGTAATCTACCAGCAAATTTGTTAGCATCTTGCAAAAATCTGTTGAAAGGCCAACAGAAGAGAATATTTGTATATTGTATAATGTAATATATTGTATAATATAATAATGAAGAAACTACCAACTCATACAAATGATCAAACAGTAAATAACCTAATCAAGGCATCGCCAAAAACACACCAACCAATATTGACATGTTAAGCCAACTGCATATAAAGAGAGAGCAAACCCTACTCCCATCTAGCACTGATGATGTTACATAGTTGGGTAATGAAACATCTGCAAGAAAACAACCGATCTCCAAGACCACCAAGACACTTCCTCAAGTGTTGAAAGAAAAATAAACAGTAAGAGCAAAAAAAAACTTTAGGATCACTTTCTAAAATTCCATAATAACCTTAGAGGAAATAACTCATTAATGTCTGAGGAAGGGTAGGAACTGATTCCTCAACATCAACAATTTGGTTTGCATTTCCAGTTAGACATATGCTGTACTAGTCAAAATGGAAACTTGGGTGGTACATTCTTTGAAACAGGTGCTTCAGAATATGTGGGATGATACACACACACACACACACACACACACACACACACACACACACACACACACACACACACACATTATATATATTATATAATTCAGGGGTGAAATGCTACCGGTTCGGGCGGGCCAGTCAGTCGTTGTAGAGCCGATAGAACCGATAGAACCGATAGCGATCGCAGCGCAATCCTTCCCCCACCCGCTTCCTCCGCCCGCCTGGACGCTGTCATTTGGGTTCTTTTACCCTCTGTGCATGCGCAGAACGGGTAGGGGAAAGCTCGCACTGCGATCGCTATAAGCTCTATCGGCTCTACGACGACCGGCTGGCCCGCCAAAACCGGGAGCATTTCACCCCTGATATATATCCTCTTTCAAACTGCTTCTTTTTTGCCCCTCCAGACTTCTAAGCAAGCCTGGAAAAAACAAGAGCAAAACAAGATCCTTGTGAAGTTCATTAAAAGCAGTTGTGGTTATGGATGGGCTTGTGCAGACGCATGGAAGAAAAATGACATTTGTACTTTAAACTGAGGTCATACCTTTACATATTTTATATCACTCTTTGGAAGCATGCACAACTGAGCCAAGATGGTGCAGTGGTTAGAGTGCAGCACTGCAGGCTACTTCAGCTGACTGCTAGCTGCAGTTCAGCTGTTCAAATCTCACCGGCTCAAGGTTGACTCAGCCTTCCAGCCTTCTGAGGTCGGTAAAATGAGGACCCAGATTGTTGGGGGCAATATGCTGAACTCTGTAAACCGCTTAGAGAGGGCTGTAAAGCACTATGAAGCGGTATATAAGTCTAAGTGCTATTGCTATTGCTATTAGCTGCTTCCGTTTGTTAACACTGAAACTGCACTATGCTAAAAAGTTGAAATCCTAAGAATTATTACAAATGGCTAATTTAGAAGATAGTGGGCCCCATAAATCAGTGTAGATAATGCAGTCCCACACAATAAATGCTAAAAAATTATTAACCAGGAAGGAAAGGAATGGGTGTATCCTTTCTTACATACCACTTTTCTGCTCTAAGTACATCCATCTCCAGTTTCTTCAATTATTGTGGAGCATCATTTTATACTTAAATGTTATAATGTGCCTAGAGCAGAAAGCTGTACTGTTTTATTACTGTGCAAGAATGATAGGAGCTACCTCCCTACTGGCAAGTATAGAGAGCTACAAAGTCAAGAGACTGCTGGATCATTGTTCCCTGGATGTGAAATATTGATTCACTATCCCATTGTGCAGTGTAAGTTCCAAATCAACAGACTGATACTAGCTTAGTTCATTTCCAAAATAAAATACAATGAAACCATCCCTCCCACATCCAAAGAATGACTTGTATCTCCCTACCCTAGGTAGCCATGAGAAAGAGGCCAAAGAATTTAAATTTTGATTCCACTATGAATGGGACTTGTATTGGATATGTCAAAGTTTCTAGAATATTCTCATTGTGATTTTATTTGATTTTCTACAGGAAATCTATTTATGAGACCTTTTGTGACATTGGAAGTCCATTCTTGCAGGGCGTTTGACAAGAAAACTCTTTTATATATATATATATATATATATATATATATATATAAGAGTGTATGTATGTGTGTGTATATATATATATATATATATATATGTTTTCTGAGGTTTTCGCGGGTGTTTGTATGTAGGTCTTTGGGTATTCGGGTTTTCTCCCGCGTGAAATTGGAGGTGTCTTGGCGACGTTTCGATGAAGTCTCATTCATCATCTTCAGGCTGGTGTCTTCTGCTTCCTGCTTCTAGGAGCAATGTGAGATTGCTGCTGTTTCTTCCTTTTAACTGCCAGTGGAGGTTTGAACTGATAGGATGGGAGCTTGGCTGTGTTCTGATTGGTTGGAGGTGTGTTCTGATTGGTTGGGGGCTTGGCTGTGCTCTGATTGGCTGGGGGTGTTCTTAGGTTAGTCTGACTTGCAGGGGCATTTGAGCTGGTGAGCTGCATTGCTGCTGTTTGGCTTCTGGTTCTTGGTTGTGCCAGATCTTCATGGAGGGTGTCAGTTTGCTTCATGTATGGATTGGAGGGGTTTAAAGTGGCTAATGATGCAGCTGTAGAATGGCTTCTGGTTTGTAGTCGTGCCTCATTGGTGTGGGTTTGGGTTTGCTTATTGCGTGGATGTGTGGTGGTGACATCCTGTGTGGTGTTCGTGAGTGTGGGTCTGGTGTCATTCTTTGTGTTAGGGACTCGTTTGTCAATAAGGGCGGGTTTCCAAATGGCTGGTAGGCGGGAGGTGTCATCTCGTTTATTCATGCTGTGTGGGCGTTTTTCTATCTCGATGGCTTCTCTGATTATTCTGTTGTTAAAGTGTTCAGTTTTGGCGATGGTTCTGGTCTTTTTAAAGTCGATTTCATGTCCTGTGGCTTTGGAATGTTGGACCAGGGAAGAAGTTGGTTCCTCCTTTTTGACTGTGTTCTTGTGTTCTTCAATGTGTGCACTTATTCTTCTGTTGGTTTGTCCAATGTATGTGGTGGGGCAGGCGGTGCATGGAATTTCATATACTCCTTGATTTTCTAACTCAATTTTGTCTTTGGGGTTTCTTAGGATGGTGGATATTTTTCGGTTTGTGCAGAATGCTGTCTTGATGTTGTGTTTGTGGAGGATCTTGCTGATTCTGTCTGTGGTGCCTTTTATGTATGGGAGGAGGGCTTTGCCGTTTTCTTGTTCTCTGTCTTGGATTTTAGTGGGGGTTTCTTTTTGGATTAGGTTGGTGATCTTATTTCTTTGGAATCCATTGGATGCTAGTACGTTAGTGAGAGTATTTAGTTCGGTTTTTAGGTGTTGTTCGTCAGCTAGGCGTTTTGTTCTGGAGATGAGTGTCTTGGCTACGGAGTTGATCTGTGCTGGGTGGTGGTGTGAGAGTGCGTGCAGATAGCGGTTAGTGTGGGTTTTCTTCTGGTAGATGGTGTGTCCTAGGGAGCCATTGGATTTCTTGTAGACTAAGACATCCAGGAAGGGAAGTTGGTTGTTAGCTTCTGTTTCCATGGTGAACTGTATTTTGGGGTGTAGGCTGTTGAGGTGTATGAGGAAGTTGTCCAGTTTTTCTTTCCCGTGTGGCCAGATTATGAAGGTGTCATCTACATATCTGAGCCAGAGTTTGGGTTTGGGACACCTCCAATTTCACGCTGGAGAAAACCTACATATATATATATATATATATATATATATATATATATATATATATATATATATATATATATATATATATATATATATATATATATATATATATATATACATACATACATACATACATACATACATACATACATACATACATACATACATACATACATACATACATACATACATACATACATACATATATATATATATATATATATATATATATATATATATATATATATATATGCAATTTGTTAGACATTTATGGAGTTTAACTAACCTACTTTCTGATCCCAATGTTGCCTCCTCCATTAAGAGTTATCACTCAGCAGCAGTTAATTAACCTCTCTCAATGCACTTCACTAGTTTTCAATTTGAATGAAAACTAAGGTGGAGAATTTCATTTCTTCCCAAGTATATAGATTTCAACTTCTAATATTCTCATCAATTTCCATGTCGACTGGAGGAGTTCTGGAAGCAGAGATCAATCTATCCATCTGGAGGGCACTGAGGGTAGGAAGGTTCAATTTAAATTGATATCATGCTAGTTCTATTTGTCATAAAATAGCCATATATTTTGTACTGCATGAGAGAAGTTATTTAAGGAGGACAGCAACATAAACTAGAAGTGGAACAAAAAGTAAAAGTTAAACTCTTTCCCCTCTGCTTCCAACTTAAAAATACATGCAGTCAACTTCTTGGGGTTAGGTTTAGCAGATGGGGTTAACCTCTGAGCAGTTAATATCAGGTTCATTTTCAACCAATTTCCAGTTGTTATAGATATCTCTGCTGCCTTCATGGAGGTTATGGTATAGCTCTGCCTTCTCCTTGCTGTCTAGTGCTATCATTAACTTGAGGTCTTCAAAGGGCATTAAAACTTGAACCACTTCTAATTCTAATTTGTTCAAACAATCTCTACTTCATTCTTAGAAACAGGTATGAGAAGAACAATCTACATCTAAGCTGTATAATCTTAATTATACGTGAGTTCATTTGATCTTTTGTGGATTTACAACCATTAATCTACAAAAAGAGCAATTATCCAAAACATTCTCAGAATGATTTGTTGGGCTGAAGCTATTGTTCAGAGGAATTGCAAATCTAAAAAGTAATTTCCAAAGACATTTTTATAATGCAGCTAATTAATTGCTTCTTTTTAAATCATAGAATGCTACTCCCACATTTACCTCTAGAACCTCACATCAGAGATGTGTGGCTTTCAGGAGAAAAACACCAGGTCTGGAAAATATGCTATCTCACACAGACTTTCAAATTTCCCCTGGTTTATACTGCTTTGCAGTTAAGAACTGCGGGAAAGGTACTCTTTTTTCCTAAACAATATCTGGTTGGATGCCAAATATTTCTCAAAGTTAACTACAGACTATAGTTGCGAAGAGTAGAGACTCATTCCTAGGATTCCATTATCCACCCCGCCCATGTGGGATGGGACAGAAGGTACTACTCAACTGCCTTTCAGTGGCAACTACTGACAAAATTGCAGCTGAAAATTTCAAGGAAGAAGATTCTTGATGCATACAAGATTCCCACATAATTTAAATCCCTGTCTGATTGACACAAGATTTACCTTTCAGATGTCTGCCCCAAATGCGATAAAGTCTGACAAGGCTGCAATGGGAAGGCAGACTAATAAATATGGGTTTGTTGTCTCCACTACCACAGAGTTGTCATCGTCAAAGGAAGAATATGCGGTGCAGTGGTCAAGGTGTTAGACTAGCACTGGGGGGGGGGGCTTCTGATTCAAGTTGACTGAAGTTGACTCAAGTTCAAGTTCAGCCATGGAAGCCCACCAGTTGATTTGGAGGAAATCACTCTTTCAATCCAACCTTCTATACAGGGTTGATTTTATCAAGGGAGTTCTGTGTACAGCATTTCGAGCACATGGAGAAAAAGTAGGTTATCAATGGGATATATGAATGAGCTTCTAGTTTGAGGCTTCTTGGTCTCCTGTATCTGTGAGCCTTTATAGGGTTACTTGATAGCAGTAACAAGAGAGTGTAATCTGGCAACAAGAAGCAAAAAAAGATCTTAAGGGTGGTGGAGGGGAGTTGTGCTTTCATTATGAAGCACAAAACATAAATGGAAGTATCATTTTTAAAGAAAAAAAATCATCAGCCCATTAGCTAGACCAGATCAGGAAATCAACTCTATAGTAATATTAAAATTTAGTTAATTGAGATTTGCTATAATAATTGAGTCTTGCAAGTCTGATTCTGCTGTACCGCCTCCCTCTTGATGTCTTTGTAAGTTGTTTTTTTTATTGTTACCTTATTATTCTGAACTTTAAAAAATATTTCTGCCTCTTGCCTACATCATGGTTCCTGCATATTTTCATTAAGGTCCTCTTCCTTATTCTCTACATTTTGGATTAAAAGGGAAAGCACTGACTGTGAAATATTTATTTGGAAAAGAAATGCATCTATTTGCACTTCTTCAGTACTGTTTTGGTCTAATAGAAATCAATAGTCACTTTCAGGAAATCAGTGAAAGTTGACTTAGCTATGTGCCAGTTAAAGAATCAAGGCAGGTATAATTCCTTACCAGTGACTGTGGCTCAGCAGGCAGAACAAAAATATTGTCAGGTAAGTTTCCAGGAAAACAAATATATAACATAGTGTCAAACTACAGGAACTGTCCCAGCATTTGACTGCTATCAGATCAAAGTTTTGCTGTTAAAACTCTTCCCTCCACCTGGGCAAAACTGATCCTGGTCTGTTCTGATTGTTAATCTTGGCGTGCATGACAATCTGCTCTTGAATAAATTGTTTCTCCCAAAATGCTGCTCCACTTCTTCATCCTTTAGATTCTAATCGAATGGTGGCAATGTTATCATAGACTAGCACACCAAAATGGTATTGAAGTTTACAGGTGTAGTGTGCCAGTGTCACAGAGAACATCTAAATCCGTGATGGCGAACCTATGGCACTCATGCCGCAGGTGGCATGCAACGCCCTCTCTGTGGGCACGTGAGCCATCACCCCAGTTCTGCTCCGCTGGCCAGCTGGTCTTCGGGTCTCCGCTGTGCATGTGTGGGGGCGGTGTGCATGCGGGGGGCCCACATGCACATTCATGGGGGTGGGGTGTGTGGGGGCCCACGTGTGCATGCATGGGGTGCATGCACAGGGGCACATGTGGGGGTGCATGTGCACAGGGGGTATGGCATGTGCGGGGGCATGTGTGCATGCGCAGGAGGGCCCCACACGCATTACATTTTGGGGGTTCAGGCGTGTGCCCTTTGAGCACTCGGTCCAGAAATGGTTAGCCATCACTGATCTAAATCTTTGACTTAAAGAAAAATGCTCCATTGTTGTTGCTGTTTTTCAATTTTATTCAAACAACAGATATAACAAAAAGTAGTTCCACTTCTTCAATTTCCTATTTTATAACTTTTGAGCTTTTGTTCTGTCTTTCAGGTAAGACAGTTTCAAAAATAGTTGTTTCTTTCAACTTTGGTAGTACATAAGTGCAGATTATTAGATAACCTTAACATATCTGTCTCTTTCTACAACTATCCCTGATTCTACTGTTTTAAAAGGGCTTATAGATACTATTGTGGGGAATGCTTATTCCTTGATTGCTGGCAAACCACTCTTAAGGAATGTGGATTCACACAATGACCCTGATTAAGGAAGTCTGGACATGAGCTTTGGCACGTAGTCAATACTAGGCAAGCCCTCACGTAGGCAGAAAATCCCAGGAAGCCATGCATTGAACATGAGCTCATCATGAGCTGGTCATGAGCCTTCTTAAACCAATCAATAACAAGGTAACTCCCGATGAATGGATTAGTCTCTGCCATGAGGTCCTTTGTTTGTATGACAATAAAAGGGAACACCCCCGAGCTATTGGGGAGAAGTGCCTTCCCATTGACTTCATTCTTGTGTGAGCGTCCATTCCTCATCATCATTGCAACATACTATTGAAAGTTTTCCATTTTCTCTTGATTAGATGAATGGGCAGCTATTTTTTCCCCTAGCTGATGAATCTTTGACAAATAGATTTTTAAAACATTATTCTATTATACCCAAAGCCCTCTGTGATGACTAGGTAAGTTTCTGTCCTCTTTCTCTTCAGCACTTGTCCCTCAGATAAAGGAATATAGACTTCTTACTGGAAAGGGAAAAGTAATTATAATTAAGATATGAGTTTCAGAAAAGATTAGACATAGACATCAGAAACAAATCCCAAATAACCCTACCTTGATTTTGTTTGATATAAGATTGAGTAGAGAGACAGGCTTTCAAGATTCTTCTGTTCCATTCTATAACAATAAGTAATGCTAGTTCATGAAATCCATGCTGTGTCTGGTTCTTGACTAAGGTCTACAGACAGATGGTGCCCTCAAACACATTTTTCAGACAACTCATGAATTAATCAGTCTTCAACATGCCCAATCCATTTTAGGGTAACTACCCCACCTGCATTGCAATTGAAATCCATAGTGAATAGTCTACCTTCAATAACCAATTCATCTGGTGCAGAACATGCCTATTGCTATTCAGTCAATTATTTGTGCCTATAGGATGATGCACACTACACATGTGTTTTACAAGCTATATTAGCATCCGGTCTATTTCTGGGTGAAGTTCATGGTGCTGGTTTGACCTTTAAGGCCCTATGTCCGTGATGGCAAACCTATGGCACACATGCCAGAGGTGGCACACAGAGCCATCTCTGTGGCCATGCGTGCCATCACCAGATGCTCTTCTGGGTTCCATCACATGCATGCACACCGGCCAGCTGGTCTGGTGCGCATGCAGGCCAGCCAGCTGCTCTCTTCCAGGTTCCATCATGCGCATGCACTCTAACCAGCTGGTCTTCGTGTGAAGACCAGCTGGCCGGCGCACATGTGCACGACAGAACCCAGAAGAGCAGCTGGCCACCGTGCACATGTGCACTGGTTAGCTGCTCTCTTCTGGGTTCCGGGACTCCGGCACGCGTGCTCCAGTTTCAGCACTCAGTGATGAAAAGGTTAACCATCACTGCCCTATGTGATATGGAACCAGGTTATTTGAGGGATGGCCTATTTCTAATTACATATATCCATCCCATAAGGTCCAGCAAGGGGATATTGAGGATCCCATCTGCCAAAGAGTTCTATCTGATGGGACCTAGAAGATATGCCTTTTCTGCTTTGACTCCCACCATCTGGAACATTATTCCCCCAGATGAGCTTAGCCCCATCCCTGCTAGCTTTCCAGAAAGCCCTTAAAATGTGGTTTTCCTATTTTTGGGGATCCCATGAGGAACCATGAGGTGGTTATACACTGTTTAGGTGACTGTTATTCTTCCATTATCTTGATTTTTGCTTTTCTTTAAATTTGATTATTTTTAATGGTGGCAATATTATTTTAATTGCTGCTGTTTGTGGACTGCAAAGTCACATTCAGTGAGATGGGCAGCTTAAATAAATAAATAAATAAATAAATAAATAAATAAATAAATAAATAAATAAATAAATAAATAAATAAATAAATAAATAAATAAATAAATAAATAAATAAATAAATAAATAAATAAATAAATGTTAGCTACTCGCTTTCCCTTCCATTTCAAAGTTTCCTCATTCCAATAGCCATCATAGGTATTTTAATTTATCTTCCTTTTTATCTTTGCAACCTTTTCTTCTCTTATGTAATAGTTGTTTCATTAGAATGTAAATGAACAGCTACTCTCAGCTCTTTGTCAGTAAAGTGAGTGCAAACTGTTTGATTTAGGTGCTGGCATGGACACTTGAGAAGCAATGGCTAAAGGCAAACTCATCATAATCAAAAGCAGCAGGGCATAATTCTTCAGAGAGAGTTCTCCCTGGTTCTGTTCTATAAGAATGTACAGTATTTTTGGAGTATAAGACACACTGGAGTATAAGATGCACCTTAGTTTTGGGGGAGGAAAATAGGGGAAAAAATCTACCTACCAGGTAGTCATCTGGCTAGCATCCTTAGTCTGGTCACTTCAGCACATTATTTTATCCAATGGTTAGGGCTGAAAAAAATCTTCTTTGGAGGGAGTAGCAATGAAAACAAGCCTGCAAAGACTTAGGGCTGGAAAAAAACTTCTTCGGTGGGAGTAGCAATGAAAAAATCCTGCAAGCCAGGAAGATTGTTAGCACCTCATTAGGGCTGAAAAAACCTTTTTCAGAGGGAGTAGCAATGAAAACAAGCCTGCAAAGACTTAGGGCTGGAAAAAACCTTCTTCGGAGGGAGTAGCAATGAAAACAAGCCGGGAAGCCCGGAAGATCATTAGCACCTTGTTAGGGCTGGGAAAAAAAGCTTCAAAAAAGCTACATTCGGCGTATAAGACGCACCCAAATTTTCAGCCTCTTTTAGGGGAGAAAAAGGTGCGTCTTATACTCCAAAAAATACGGTATATTGAATAGGCAAGGTAACTACTTGTAACTACTCCTGTGCTGGCTGAGGTGCTGATGCTGCTCCCTTTTTGCTGCTACTTGAGATATGGGCTCCTTCTAAGCCTATTTCTAATCCATATACAGGAGCACATTTAATAAGCAGATGAATTCATTCTTGAGAATGGGTCCTGGATCTTTCACTGTAGCCAAGAGATATAGTTTAATTTAAAAATTTACCAACTTTACCCAAAAAAGTGGGGGACTGGGCCTTACTAAAGTTGCCGTGTTGTCATGGAGTTCTGAGATGGATACTCAGACAGAACACAGATATGATTGTCCTAGTGGACAATCACTTAAATATGAGCCAGCAGTGTGCTGCAGCTGCCAAAAAAGTCAACACCATTTTAAGCTGCATTAACAGAGTGATAGAATCAAGATCACGTGAAGTGTTAATACCACTTTATAATGCCTTGGTAAGGCCACATTTGGAATACTGCATTCAGTTTTGGTCGCCACTATGTAAAAGGGATGTTGAGACTCTAGTGGAACAACAGTGCCTCCAGAAGTAGTGAATGCTCCAACAATGGAAGTTTTTAAGAAGAAATTAGATAACCATTTGTCTGAAATGGTATAGGGTTTCCTGCCTGAGCAGGGGTTTAGACTAGAATACTTCCAAGGTCCCTTCCAAATCTGTTATTCTATGATTATTACTAATCATATTAATCATGATTATTGACAATGTAAACTATAAAAATGGGTTTAGTACATTTAGTACGTTATTAAGTACACAACGAATTTGGTTATTTATTGTATTTATTGTATATTTTTTGTTTCTTATTTATCCTAACATATTCAGTGTCTATCCTAGAGTTTATTTTTCCATTTGAACTTTATGGGATCTTTGTTCTACTCCGCTGCTATTCTTTCATTCACATTTATATTTCTCTATCATATCACATATGTTAGGCTGGCTCTAAAAATGTCCCAACTGGATTTTAGAATCTTTCTCTTTTTTCTGGAAGTGACTTTATTTAACTCTTCTGTAGCCTAATTTTAGTTCACCTTTTTAACCTACTAAATTGTAAAAACTTGTGCATTTTCTATCTCAGCATTATTAATTTTTATCTATCTATCTATCCAGCCATGTCCTCTTATTTATACAGCGGCCCGTCTAATAAGTCTCTCTTCAAGCTGTTTTCTGCTGTCTCTTGTCCTCTTTTCTCCATCTTCTATTTTTCAAGGCTGGTCATTTTTGTGGGTCTTGGTAGCCATCAGGGTAGCAACCTTCTTATGTTTTTCTTTTAGAATTGATGCTGTTCTCTGCTTTTCTCACCACTTGCTATTAACAAAACTAGAATGATAATGGTTGCTTGGCATTTCAGAGGGACAGAAGGAAAAGAAACAAACAAAAAGCTATTCCTTTTCTCAACCACTCCATCATCTTCTTATTTCAAGACTATCTCTGCAAGTATCCAGGATCACCTCCCTGATCCAATTTCAGGAGTACTTGAGAGACCAATTTGTGCTGTGATTCTGGTCCCACCAACTCTTAATTTATTTGGATTTCTAACTTCTCTCTTGCAGTCTTTGTGTAGCCTTTATTTTACTTCTTGTCCTTTTTCTCTCCCATCATCACTACAGGACCATGCTTTGAAGCTTGAATGTTGACAGTTACATGTTCTAGATACTCATGTTCCTTTTTTAAAGGGTCTGGGCCCTAAATTTACCCATGCCTATATGCAAAACATGCAAGAGATGGGCAAACAATTTTGCTGCCTCAGGCAACCTCTGACACATGGGGCAAAAATTCAAAAGCTTATTTATTGGCAGTAAATAATTTATATCTTTCTGCTTTCAAATAGTGTTTATTGGTATTTTTGTAGCTCTAATGTGACAGTCTTCCTTTATGACTTCTCTCTATAGAGCATCTCTCCATAGAATTTCTATTTGCAGTATTTGTCTCCATCTGTTTTATTAAAGGGATGTTCCTATATATGGCAATTGCCTGAAGAAGTAAACAAAAGCCCTTGGGATTTCCCGGCACAATCTGTGTTACAGCTGTCAACCATGGAAAAATCTCAGATGCATCTGTCTTGCACTGAAAGTCCAGCCACTGGCTGATAGGGCAAAGGGATGTCAACAGACAATATTAATTTAGCTGCTCCATACATGTTGACCAATTGTCCTGAGGCTAAACAAGAAATTATTTCTGAGCACAGCATGAGACATGTCTCTAGAACTACTTGTTTGAAGAAAGTGATATGAAACTATTTATATCTGTGCTCCAACAGGCTCAGATCTGAGACCTCCTCAGGGGCAATTTATACCTCATAGATTCATTCATTCATTCACGCGTTTTATAGCTCAGAGGGAGATTTGAACATAAAACAGGAAATATCACTATGTTGCAGGCCAAAATAAATGAAAACAAAGCCAAAGCCTACAACTGGTGGAAATCAAGGTGAACATATAGCATAAAACCAAGCTACAATTCAGCCAACTGGCATGATATCCCAGTCAAATTCTTGCCTATATATGACTTTTTTATTTGTTTCTTAATATTCAACAGAATGAAGTTAATAAAAACTTTTTGTAAGAGAAATGGAAATCCCTTATTGTATATTGTCACATATATCATAAGATGGGAGAAGGAAGTTGCTGCTGAAGTGATATTTTTTTCCACTTCAGATAGCCATTCAGTTCAAAGGATCTACTGGTTCTAACTATCCCAAACTGAGTGAATTTAGCAACTGACAGTAGTGCTTACCAGAAAACAAAATATTACTGAAATAAAAATCCTCCCTATTTTCTGCTTCTCCACTGAAAGGAATTCTAGTTTCACCTCAGGTGGTAGGTCCTTTAAGAGGAACGGTGGAATAGCTCAACTGGAGTGCAGCTGATAAGAATTCTCATTTTATCACCCTTTTCTTAGGCAAAGACAAATAAGCATTCAAAACTTGAAACCCAGTAATCAGAGGAAGTAAAACTATACCACCCCACAAGAGGAATCTGTCATTCTTCTAAGTCCTACCCAGTAATGGTGAAGTTTGTAATACGAAGCAAGTGATGGAATCCTCTTCAAAGATGAGCCATATCAGCCTTAATGACATCAATTTTTCTTCCTCTGTTCCATATGAGGTGAGAAAGGAATGAGGCAGTTTGTCTTACTCTGCAGGAA
The DNA here is from genome assembly GCA_023053685.1 of Diadophis punctatus similis. Classification (NCBI taxonomy): domain Eukaryota; kingdom Metazoa; phylum Chordata; class Lepidosauria; order Squamata; family Dipsadidae; genus Diadophis; species Diadophis punctatus. The sequence goes on from JALIGW010000001.1 coordinate 248,032,756, forward strand.
CTATTGGACAACCCAGTATGGCACATGCTAGATAGAGAAGCTTAGCTGGTGGCATAATATTAATGATTACTTAACCATTTTGAATTATGAGACCTACCATGTGATGAAACATCTTCTAGAGTCTAGTCTCACCAATCCTTCTTCTATCAGTATCCGGTAAAGCAGCAGTAGTCAATGCATTGATTCATTGTTGCAAAAAGAAGCTCTACAGTAGTGCAATTGCATAGGTGTTAATGTATTTCTGATTGAAGGTCTGAAGTAAAACGTTTGTTCTATTCTTTTCATACTTCACTATGTCATCCAGAACTCTGAGACAAAAAGTGGAACAGACTCCCTGCTGCAGATATTATCCTCTAACATATGGAAAGCAATGGGGGGTTGTAATTAAGACACAAAAGAGAGTAAGAATCAATTGACTTATTCCCATTCTCCCATCCCTGGGATTCTAATCTAGAGATGCAAATAGAAGGGATGTAATGGTACTATAAACCAATCCTGTTAGTTTAAATCTGACAGTTACTGATTAATTAATCAATTTGATTTAGAGGCTGCCTGATTCTGAATTACTCTGGGCAGCTTAATATTAAAAGTTTTGAACAATAATAAAAAAAACCATGAACATCCAGAATATTGCCACACAATGTCCCCCAAAATAGAATTTATGGCTATCAATCTGTCTTAAGATAAAACAGGATATCACAGTTTCTTATGACCATCCATCCCCATTGAAACAATAGCAGATTCTTTACTACTTGAGAAGCTTGTCTTTAAGGAGGAATACAGTAGCCTCAACTCAGGAAGTTCTGCAACAAGGTGACATGAATTTGACTGCCAGTGCTATGCAGTGCACATAATGTTGGACAAACTCCCAGTCAAGTATCTTCCTGGATAATTATGGACCAGTCATTCAAATGACCTGACTTTAAAACCATGTTGCCAAGAAGAAGAAACAAAAGAGGGGGGGACTATCCAATTATGTATTCAGCCTGTTTGGAAAAAGAATGAGTTATAAATACCACAGATAAATAACATAGTTTATCCAAGAAATGCTACTGCTTTGTTCCCTTGAATAATTAATTCCTCAACTGTTTTCCTTGTTATCTGAAATTCATAACATTGATGAACAACAAAAAAAGAGTATTAAGTATAAATGGACTTCGTACTCCCCATGTCACAATTTCACTCATCAAACTGTATATTACAACATACAGAATCACACTCATACGGAGTGAGCAGTGCTGGCACCGACACATTTGATTTGGCTATAGTAATCTGAGGAAATGTAGTTACTGCTGGCTGCAGACTGTATTATAATTTGCATTTGAATTGAGGGGTGCCTTCTCCATTTATTCTGGGTCTGAATTCTGAAGCCTCAATGCTGCAGGAAGAAAAGGTCAGGCTATTTTCATTTGTCACTTTCCCCCCCAAAATCAAAACCAATGTCAAATTGGTGAATTGCAATCCTTTGTGACCAGCTGGGTATCAGCTTACCAGCAAACAGTAAGGTACTATTTTTCTATCCAGTGAAACTCTGTACCAATACATAGTTTTAAAACTGGGAGAAAAGATTAAAAACAGGCCAGGTGAGATAATTAAAAAAGGTGAACCAAGATACCGTATTTTTCGGAGTATAAGACGCACCTTAGTTTTGGGGGAGGAAAATAGGGGGGGGGGAATCTGCCTACCAAGTATTCATCTGGCTAGCGTCCTTAGTCTGGTCAGCTTCAGCACATTATTTTATCCCCTGGTTAGGACTTAAAAAAACCTTTTTTGGAGAGAGTAACAATGAAAGAGCCTGCAAGCCAGTAAGAGCTGGGAAGATCATTAGCACCTGGTTAGGGCTAGAAAAAAAACTTATTTGGAGCACGTGAGCAATGAAAAAAAACCTGCAAAGACTTAGGGCTGGAAAAACCTTCTTTGGAGAGAGTAACAATGAAAGAGCCTGCAAGGTAAGAGCTGGGAAGATCGTTAGCATCTAGTTAGGGCTGGAAAAAAAGCTCCGAAAAAGCTACATTCGGAGTATAAGACGCATCCAAATTTTCAGCCACTTTTAGGGAGGAAAAAGGTGCATCTTATACTCCAAAAAATACGGGTATGCTTTCTTTGGATACCCTGACAACTGGGAATACATTGAGCAAAAGTTGTGGGTTCATATAGATGCAAGCAACTTTGGTTACTAAGTAAACAGAACTTAAATGGATAAATTAGTCCAGTATTTTAGTTCTACACTGCCATGAATACAATAGTATTCCACTTGGTAACTGGAGACAAGCCACTCCTGTACTGAGAATATATGGAATCATCATGATTAGCAGCCAAAAGTAGTGTCAGCTTCTCTCATTTTGTCCAAGCAGGTGACAGCACCTACTAAACAGAAGTACTTAAAACTTTTATTCCAAGATTACCAGGTGACAGTTTCCTGGTAATCTTGGAATTTCCCAATTTAAGTACTTCTGTACTTCTGCATCTATATGAACCCACAACTTTTGCTCAGTGTATTCCCAGTTGTCAGGGTATCCAAAGAAAGCATATCTTGGTTCACCTTTTTTAATGAACTCACCTGGCCTATTTTTCATTTACCATCTTTCATTTTTGCATGCAAAGCACCTTGCTAAAAAGACAATAAGCTACACATCCTTCCTTTCTATATATTTGAGTTTGATTTATAGCTTTTGATTGGAAGCATAGAATTTCTATCAAATGGGAAAACAACATTGTGGGGGCAATACTAAAATCTTCCCTAACACTTTAGAAGCTTCGTAATGTATTAACTTCTTCAGCCCTGCCTTGTAATTTTCTCTTGAGTCTGTGCTCATTTTAAACTATGCGTGCTATAGAAGTCGTATACTAAAAACCAAATTAAATGGAGACAGATTGGTATCTTTTACCTCCAAAGCTTTATATGATTGACATTATTAAAAGCACAAATGCCAGCACTAACTGTTACTCTCCGTTAGAAAATCCAGTTCGTGCTTATAATTCTGCATGCTTTCTTATCTGGATCTTTACACTACACTGACAAAAAACTTTTTAATTCACTTTATTTTTTTAAAACTTATTTTTAAATATATTTATAATTTGTTTTCTTAGTAGTTATACAAATGCCAATTTAAAAAGAAACCAGGTCAGTTTATTATTATTATAGCTATTTTAATCCTTTTTACTTTACATACTGTAGAGATGTGTCTTGCCTTAAATACCATTTCCAATATGGAAAAAATATATGGTTCACTTAGTATGAAACAAGCTCCCCTATAAAGTGAAAAGGAAAAATTTAGATTTTCTCACATTATCCTTGGTGACCTAGAGCTTTTTAAATAAATAAAGATGATGTTTACAAAAAAAAAAGCTACTTTCAGTCTCAAGCATGGAAATAGTCAAGGAGAAGAAGTTCTTTGTTAACATAGGGAACATTTTACTAGTAGCCTTGGATTTCAATATTTTGTAAAATGGATATGGATGATTGCTTTAAAAAGCTTCTTTAATTATTATGATCCTATTAAATCATACAAATCTGTGTACTCTAATCATCTGCGTTTATCTTTTTAAAAAAATCCCCAATATAAACATATGGTTAAAATGTCTGTTGAACTGATGAGAAATGACAGCATTTGAGCTGCAGATACAGTATACCAAAATGATTTTCACATAGTTTCTTCCTAGGTTGATATCATTAAAGATATTAATATTTTTAATGAGAAAAATTGATGTCTTTGTCTAAATTACATTTAGAATATAGGACAGGAGTCTTAACTTTCCTGATTCTTCAACTTTTTAAGTGGCATATGTTTTGACTTCTACTTCTTTATGAAATGCAATTAACTATGAATTTAGTTTTCCTTTTTTTAAAAAAAAACTGTTATGGGCACAACTGGAAATTGGCTCTTCTGATATTATAATTGGTTCCCCCCCCCCCAGCCCCAGCAATAGCTCTATTGAGTCTTCTGCATTAATGGTAGCAAGGCTTATCTGAAATATAGTAGGACAAAAATATAATTTTGATCCTCAAACAAAAATAAATTTACACTCCTGGATAATCTCAGTTTCAAAGCTGCAAATGAACACTTGGGGGGAGGGAAGTAATGAGTATTAGGGATATTGAATATTGATTTGTTTGTTTGTTTGTTTATCAAATTTATATAGCCACTCTTCTCATGAGAAGTAGCAATAAAATAGCACTTAGACTTATATACAGCTTCACAGTGCTTTACAGCCCTCTCTGAGCATTTTACAGAGTCACAATGCTGCCCACAACAAACTGGCTCCTCATTTTACTGACCTCAGAAGTATAGAAGGCTGAGTCAACCTTGATCCAGTCAGATCGAACTCCAGACTGTGGGCAGAGTTAGCCTGTAATACTGCATTCTAACCACTGTGCTATCATGGCTCTTTGGCAATATAACTTATTGCCAATCAATAATTTAAATCAGTTGAATTTTAAACCATTTGCAAGGAAATTTTCTGAAACTGAAAAAAATGATAGTATATTCAATTAAAATATATCTTTGACCACCCATTTGGTCTAGATAGATTGTCATCATATGCATTTAATTTCGGATTTGTTGCCAATAGTGGCATAGGGGTGACTCTAAATCTACAATATTCTTTTATTTAAAAAAATCAAAGGATATCCTAAAGGCATATAAGTTATTTGCAAATACTCTGGAATAAAAAATTGAAATACCCCCTGTTAATAAATAAATTGTTATGCATTTTTAAAGAATGTTACATAGAATAGAATAGAATAGAATAGAATAGAATAGAATAGAATAGAATAGAATAGAATAGAATAGAATAGAATAGAATAGAATTTTTTATTGGCCAAGTGTAATTGGACACAGAAGGAATTTGTCTTGGTGCATATGCTCTCAGTGTACATAAAAGAAAAGATACATTCGTCAAGAATCATAAGGTACAACACTAATGATAGTCCGGGTACAAATAAGCAATCAAATCATATTAGGAACCAGTCAATATAAATTGTAAGGATACAAGCAACAAAGTTACAATCATACAGTCATTAGTGGGAGGAGATGGGTGATGGGAACGGTGAGAAGATTAATAGTAGTGCAGACTTAGTAAATAGTTTGACAGTGTTGAGGGAATTATTTGTTTAGCAGAATGATGGCGTTTGGGAAAAACTGTTCTTGTGTCTAGTTGTTCTGGTGTGCAGTGCACTATAGCATCGTTTTGAGGGTAGGAGTTGAAGCAGTTTGTGTCCAGGATGCGAGGGGTCTGTAAATATTTTCCCAGCCCTCCTTTTGACTCCTGCAGTATACAGGTCCTCAATGGAAGGCAGGTTGGTAGCAATTGTTTTTTCTGCAGTTCTAATTATCCTCTGAAGTCTGTGTCTGTCTTGTTGGGTTACAGAACCAAACCAGACAGTTATAGAGGTGCAGATGACAGACTCAATAATTCCTCTGTAGAACTGTATCAGCAGCTCCTTGGGCAGTTTGCGCTTTCTGAGTTGGCGCAGTATGAACATTCTTTGTAGTGCTTTTTTGATGACGTTTTTGATGTTAGCTGTCCATTTTAGATCTTGTGATTTGGTAAAATTAGAAATCTAAAGATCTCTACTGTTGATACCGTGTTGTCTAGTATTGTAAGAGGTGGAACACCATGTATTAGTATTCAAGTTTGTTAAGTAATGGTAATAAAATAAGTATATTTTAAGATGTAAACCTACTTTTAGATTATACAGCAAACATTTAAAATGTTTTGGGTGAGCAAAACCACCAGAGTAATTAAAACATTAATCAATACTTAACTGTATAGTTAAGGTTTCATGATCTGTTTAAAAGTTTTGCTACATTATTTTTTTATTTAATGTAATGTGCTTCCTTTTTAAAACATTGGAATGTTAAGAGAGTTACATTTAAAATTAAAGTCTTCTAAGTAATTGAAAAACTCTTTGTGTATTTTACATACATAAAGTAAGTGAACATCAGAACAATTTCTAAACACATATGTCTATATTGTCTTAAATAAAAACAGCACTTGGCTGATAAACCAAACATAAAGACAAGGGTTTCTTAAGCTTTTAGCTTTTTTATTAGTTTAAAGTAGCTTAATATTTAGCTATTAGTCATTTGTCTTGCCTTTAATCCCTTCCTAATCTTTAATCCTAATCTTGTAGAGTGCCACAGGATATGAATTTTAGCAAGCATATGAACTTGGGAAGCTAAGCCCATTAAAGAATCAAAGTGAAAATAATTTTCACCTTTATTGTACATTGAGTTTTTAATCTAAAATTAAATTTAAATGCATTTTCCCAATTAGACCATGGAGCAAAACATCAATTCTTGATCATCTAATTAATTGTTTAAGAATGATTGTTTTTAAGACAGTTGGAAAAATTTGGAAACGGGGCTTTATCCACCACCCTCCATTCCCAAACACATTATACAAAAGCCATTCTAAGATGTGAGAGTTTGGGAGAGATGGCCAAATTTTTCCCTGCCCAAACATGAAGACTCGTAGATGATCTTAGGCTATTTTCAAATATTTGATACATTAGGTCATGGGTCCTCAAACTGCGGCCCACGGGTCACATGTGGCCCACCAAAGCCATTAATCTGGGCCTTGCAGGACCACAAGGCTGCCCCGCCCACATGACCCTGCCCACCCTTCGGCCGAGAACAGGACTTACCTTTGCAAGCCCTGCGGGCTGGAACTGAAAGGTAAGGCCAACAATTTTGGCCTGCAGAGATGTTCTGGAGGAGGGGGAGGTGAAAAACTGGCAAAAACGGCCCGTTTTGGTGAAAAATGTGCCATTTTGCCTGTTTTTGGCCAGCAGAATGCTCCTGGAGATGGGGGAGGTGAAAAGCAGGGTGCACAGGTGCCACAGGAGGCCAAAAAATGGGCAAAAACGGCCCATTTTTCACTTTCCCACCTCCTGTAGATATATAGATAAAAAGAGAGAGACAGGGGAGAGAGAGAGAGAGAGAGAGAGAGAGAGAGAGAGGGAGAGGGAGAGGGAGAGGGAGAGGGAGAGGGAGAGGGAGAGGGAGAGGGAGAGGGAGAGGGAGGGAGAGAGAGAGAGAGAGAGAGAGAGAGAGAGAGAGAGAGAGAGAGAGAGAGAGAGAGAGAGAGAGAGAGAGATTGAGAGAGAGAGAGAGAGAGATATTGAGAGGGGGGCATTTCTCAAGCTCCTTGGGGCTGAGAAGAATTGCTGCAAAACTGAGTTTCATGAAGTAGACCAGTGGACTCCTAAAGAACTGAAAAAAATGATCTAATAAAAAGAAAAGTCAACCAAATGAGCAACATGCAAAGAAAAGCAAATAAAACACCCCCAGGAGTAAAACAAATTAAACTTTAATTTGTATGCATTGTTCAATGGACTGTTAAATTGGCCCCGTCCACCTAATCACATGAGCTAGCCATGACCACCCAGTCAAATGACCACCTAGCCATGCCCCCCCAGCCGGTCCGCCCCCCCCAACAGTCTGAGGGACCATGAATTGGCCCCCTGTTTAAAAAGTTTGAGGACCCCTGCACTATGTATTCAGCTGTATTCATGTCCACTCAAAACCCAAATGAATTTACCTGCTCTGCTCCCATGTACTTAGGATATTCTTATATCCTATAATAAATTCCTATTGTATACTCCTATAGAATATATAGAATATATCCTGAGAAAATATTACATAGTAGAGTCCATGACAAGGAATAAAATATTTTTCAGACCCATAGAACTTATATAGCTTTATTTTTAATTTATTTAAGATGTATTAAAATGAATCTCCAACTCAGGAAAGCTAATTCAGTCGCACTTGTTAAAAACAATGGTCAGACATTAATTCTCTGATGACAAAGCAATTTAGGCATAACTAATATTTATGGTTATTATATGTTAGTCTTGAAGACTAAACCACTACCTCTAAAATATGCTCATTTATTGCAAAGTATGATACATGGAATTTATTGTAATGTAGGATACATGTAATATAGGATAATGTAATGTAAAATCATGCATTTTAAAGAAAGGAGAAAAACATAAGAAAAAAAATAAAGCAATCTCCCAAACAGTAATGTTTTTTTTTCTCCCGTTTAAGAATAGTTAAAGCCATTATATTATTATACTTTATAAAAATCATGAATAACTCTAGAGAAGGCAATTATTACCTGGCTTATTTGTAGTAATTCAATGTTCTTTAATAGAGAACATTTAATAAACTTTATTAAAAAGCCAGAAAGTCAAAATAGCTTTCAGTCACAGATTAGAAATTTGATTGTGATTAAACTGTTGAGAGTGCAACTAAATATGATTATTAAGAAGATCAGACGACATAGAAGATCTAGAAGCATCCCTCCCTGACTCCATCATCACAGCAAGAAACTACCTTGTCTTCAGGTCCGACCGCGAAACCCGCAGAGGAGGCGGAGTAGCTATATTCTACAAAAAGACATTAAACCTAAAAAATATCCAAGTTGCACATGATCTCACCCTTCCTGAAACCATCGTCTGTGATCTGTCCCTAAATACCACACTTCGTTTCATACTTTGTTACAGAGCCCCAGACTACGACATCACACATGCGAACAAATTAACATCACTGCTAACGTGGGCAACCTCCTGCCCGTACCCCCTAATCTTTCTTGGAGACCTCAACCTACCTCTCATTAACTGGACCTTAAATGAATGCACAACTGAACCCATCCATTCAACCCTATACAATGCTGTTACCAATCTGGGACTCGACCAACTAGTAACGAACAATACTAGACTCAACAACTGCCTCGACCTCATTTTCTGCAATAGCAAAAGCGTAATTTATGGACTTCAAATAAAAGAACCCTTCTCCAACAGCGACCACAGCATGATAGACTTTAGCCTCAATCTACACCATTGCAAGAATCACCTTAATAATGGGACACCCAAGTATAATTTTAAAAAAGCCAACTATGAACTCATAAACGCCGACCTCTCAACTCTTGACTGGCAAACTCTATTCTCTAACTGTAACACTGCCGATGACCTCTATAACATCTTCTTGCTCGAAGTCAAAAGAACTATCAGATTACACGTACCACTAATAACCACCATAACAAAGAAAAACAAACTACCCATATCAATAAGGAAGCTTCAATCAAAAAAAAAATCCCTCTGGCGAAAAAACAAAACAGGCTATGTAGCTAACTTCAAAAACCGCTACAAAAATATATGCCACCAAATAAAGATGGAATGCTCCAACTACCACAGCAAACAAGAGGAAAACCTTCTGCGCACCAAATCTAACCGCGCCTTCTACAACTTCGTAAATAACAAACTCAAGGACTCGAGACCTCTCCCACCACTAAAAGGACCCAACAACAAAGAATGCTATGATGAAACAGTCAAAGCAAACCTCTTCAACAGATTCTTTGGCTCAGTCTTTGTAAACAGCAACGGCTCATGTCCAAAATTCCCTAGTCGTACCACAAATACTCACAACAATTTAACACAAATAGACTTCACTGAATACAACGTTGAAAAAGCACTACGTGACCTAAAACCTTCTCTATCAATCGGACCAGATGGACTATGTGCACACTTCCTAAAAAAGATCTCCACAGCCATTGCCGAGCCACTATGCATAATCTTTGAAAAATCCTACAGGACCAGTTCCCTACCAAACCTATGGTCATTAGCCACGGTCATCCCCATCTTCAAAAAGGGAGATCCCAGTCTAGTAGAAAACTACCGACCAATCTCTCTATGCTGCGTCACATGCAGAGTCATGGAAACAATCATAAACCAATCCATTACCCTCCACCTAGAAACTAACAACCTACTTTCAAACAAACAATTCGGTTTCAGAAAAAAACTATCCTGCAATCTACAACTACTACACTGCAAAAACATATGGACCACAAAACTGGACCAGGGCAAAACAATAGACACAGTTTACATAGACTTCTGTAAAGCCTTCGACTCAGTGGTTCACGATAAACTACTTCTGAAACTGAAATCCTACGGCATCTCTGGACCCCTACATGACTGGTTAACTGCATTCCTGTCAAACAGACAACAAATGATCAAAATAGGGAGCGCCCTATCAAACCCCGTTCCTTTAACAGCGGTGTACCCCAAGGCAGCGTACTAGGACTCACACTCTTCATACTCTATATAAATGACCTTTGCGATCACATTACAAGCGACTGCGTTCTCTTCGCCGATGATGTAAAACTCTTCAACACCACCGACAGCACTACTATCCTCCAAAAAGACCTAGACTTTGTGACAGAATGGTCTAACATCTGGCAACTCCAAATCTCAACCAACAAATGCTCTGTCCTACACATTGGCAAAAAAAATCAGAACATTAAATACAAGCTGAAAAGTCAAGACCTTACAGACGACCCTCACTCTGTCAAAGACCTTGGAATACTCATATCAAATGACCTAAGTGCGAAAGCCCACTGCAACAACATCGCCAAAAAGGCTTCAAGAGTTGTTAACCTAATCTTACGTAGCTTCTTCTCCGGTAATATCACACTACTAACCAGAGCATACAAAACATTCGCCAGACCAATCCTTGAATACAGCTCATCTGTCTGGAACCCACACCGCATATCAGACATAAATACATTAGAAAGTGTCCAGAGATACTTTACAAGAAGAGTCCTCCACTCCTCTACTCGCAACAGAATACCTTACACAACCAGACTTGAAATCCTGGGCTTAGAAAGCTTAAAACTACGTCGCCTTCGGCACGACCTAAGCATAACTCATAAAATTATCTGCTACAACGTCCTTCCTGTCAATGACTACTTCAGCTTCAACCACAACAATACACGAGCACATAACAGATACAAACTCAAAGTGAACCACTCCAAACTTGACTGTAGAAAATACGACTTTAGCAACAGAGTGGTAAATGCCTGGAACTCACTACCTGACTCTGTGGTTTCGTCACCAAACCCCCAAAACTTTACCCTTAGACTGTCCACTGTTGACCTCACCCGATTTCTAAGAGGTCAGTAAGGGGCGTGCATAAGTGCAGCAGCGTGCCTACCATCCCTGTCCTAATGTTCCCACTTATCAGTACCCATCTTATGTATACAAACAATGTTTTATCTATGTATATTACCAACATGTACTTGACAAAATAAATAAACAAACAAACAAACAAAGCCAGAAGACTGAGATCTAGTCCCACTTTAGGCATGAAAATCAGTTGGGTGACTTTGAGCCAGTTATTCTCCCTTAACCCAACTCACCTCACAGGGTTGTTATTGTGGAGCAAATAGAAGAAGGAAATAATAAAATATGTTTGCCATCTTGAATTATTTAGAAAGTAATAAAGACAGGATAAAAAAATCTCATAAATAAATCAATAGCCAATTCAAACCCCACTGAGCAAATTATTATCTGGTTGCCCGAATGAAGAAGGAAATGTTTATAAACAAACTGACAACTCTCTATCTATCTCTATATCTACATCTATATGTCTACATCTTTCCTCTCTCTCCGTCTCTCTCTGAAGATGAAGCTAAGCAATTCAAGGTGAAGTCCTGTACCCATTTGCCTACAAGTGACTGACAGACATAGGATTAGATTTGATTAATTAAAAAATGAGGATAATTATTGCCATCTCCATTATTTAAATGGAGACAAGAAATATGAGGATTGTTTGGTCAAATGAGTGCTCTCTAGATGTGTTTTAACTTTTACTGCTAGAATTCAAAGCAAGCTGGTAATTGAAATCTTAACATGTTTGAAGAACACAACGTTAGGAAAAGCTGAGCTGGCAGCACAAGATAAAAGAAAAAAAACTTATGCAGTTATTTTCTCAAAAATAAATTTTAGCAGAGTAATCATCTGAGCAAACTAGAAACTAATGCCTTTAATGTACTAAAAACTTTTGGTCTGTAGCACAGCAGTAAGCACATGCCAGGAATATTAATTCTTTATTTCAATAAAATAGAATAAAAATTTCTGGATCAATTAACCCTTGTATGGAAATTGGATATTTCCATGCAAACAATTGGATATTTCCATGCTTTGCTAATTATTAGGTAAGGACAGGAGAGATGAGATGAGATAACTTTTATTGTCATTTTTTTTACATTTTTTACACACCAGCACACATTAAAAATGAAATTCTGTTGCCCGGTCTCAAAAGAATATATATATACCCATACCCACACCCATACCCATACCCATACCCATACACACACACACACACACACACACACACACACACATATATACATACACACACACGTGTGTGTGAGTGTAATATACAGTGATTACTATATATATATCTATAGTATAATATATATATATATATATATATATATATATATATATATATATATATATATATATATATAGTATAATATATAATAATACATTTAATGTATTATACTATATGTGTGTGTGTGTGTGTGTAACATTTTTTGCTGATAAATGAAAAAAAGGGAAACAATTATAGATCTATTTTGAGCTATTTTGCTCTCGTCAGATAGCCATACCCTTAGTGGGAATTGAACCTGTGCAGTCTGCTTGTTAGGCAGCAATTTAACCTCTAGGCCACAAGGTTCTCTTCCCTATCAGCTCTTCACCAGGAAAGGGTTATATATGTTTATTCTGTCGAGTCATCCTGGTGTATGGAAGGAAACATCACAGCTTCCTTTTGCCTTTCGGCCCCTCCTGGGACAATCCAGGCAGTTTTCTATAGTTGACAAATTATATTGTCTATATGTGTAACATTTTTTGCTGATAATGAAAATAAAGGGATACTATTATAGATCTATTTCGAGCTATTTTGCTCTCGTCAGATAGCCATACCCTTAGTGGGCATTGAATCTGGGCAGTCTGCTTGTAAGGCAGCAGTTTAACCTCTAGGTCACAAGGTTCTCTTCCCTATCAGCTCTTCACCAGGAAAGGGTTATATATGTTTATTTTGTCAAGTCATCCTGGTGTATGGAAGGAAACATCACAGCTTCCTTTTGCCTTTTGGCGTCTCCTGGGACCATCCAGGCAGATATATATATATATATATATATATATATATATATATATATATATATATATATATATATATATATATATATATATATATATATATATATATATATATATATATATATATATATATATATATATATATATATATATATATATATATATATATATATATATATATATATATATATATATATATATATATGTAGGATTTTTTGCTGATAAATGAAAATAATTATTTTCATTTATCAGCAAAAAATCCTACACATATAGATTAGTGTGTCGGCTATATTAAAAACAGCCTTGATGGTCCCAGTGAGGGGCTGAAAGGCAAAAAGGAAGCTGTGATGCTTTCTCTCCCATATTTGGGTACACAAGGATAACACAACAGAAAAACTATATATATATATATATATATATATATATATATATATATATATATATATATATATATATATATATATATATATATATATATATATATATATATATATATATATATATATATATATATATATATATATCTCACTGTCCATTTTGAACACATAGCAGAAAGATGAAACTTGAGAGTTCACAAAGTTGTTAGTATATGGAACAAAGCTGTGACTGAATCTAGATGTTCTGCTTCAGATACCACAAAGCCTCCTACCAGAAGGTAACATGGAAAACTGGTTATGGAGAGGATGTGTAGAGTCCCAGATAATACTGAGGACACTGATGAAATGGCACTTATATGCCATGTCCTGGATAGAAAGAAGTGAACTTCCAATATTGTTTTCTGCTGTCCTCGCCACTCTCTGCACTGCCTTCCTGTCCAAACCAGTAATGCTTCCTGATATGTCTTAGAAGACATACAGACTGAGACAGACATGTTCGAAAAAGCTAACAAGTTTATTCAGCTCAAGGTAAATGCTAACAGTGAAAGCGCTAGCCTGTCTGCTTAGCGCGGCACACTCAGGCTAACAGAGAGCGGCAAAGTCAGTACTCTTGACAGCTCCTTATATATTCGAGCCAGAATGGCTGTGACCAATCAGCTTGCAGCAGCAGCCCAGCTTCAGCTGAGGACCTGAGGGAATCCTGGACGCAGCACTTCCAAACCAATCAGTATGTAATATGACAGGATGGTCTTGATAATCCCTTTATAGAAAGTGGCAAGGACAGGGGAAGGAAAATGTGCTGTTGTCATTCGATGCAGAAAATGCAGGCGCTGCTGTGCCCACTTCACCAGTGTCTCACTACAGATTAACTACTGATGCCAAATGAAAAATGCCAAAGAAAATCATATATTGCCATAGAAAAAGTCTATTTATTTATTCATAACATTTCTACACCACCTATCTAGGCCTATACTTATACCAGATTCCACTTCAACAGCTGCATGGTAGTAATATCAGCTGATAACAAATCTGGTTAGATAACATTATAGCAATAATAGCCATACTGTTAGGGGTTTCTTTTGCTTTTTCCTTTTTCAATATAATAGACAAAAAAATGGGTTAAGAAGGTGGCATGAATGGGAAACTGAACTGAAGCTGTAGAGGAAGAGAAAAAAGGAATAAATGACAAGCGAGCAAAGATAGAATGGGGCAAGCTTGGGCTCCTGAAGAGATACAGTTTGCAAAAGCTTCCAAATAGAAGTCATCATTGGAATTGGTATGCAAAGAAGGTGCTGCTGAGTGGGATTAATATATCCTATACAGACATAAAGGGAGGGAGAAAAGGGACAATATATACCAGAAAGAAGATTCAAGTTCTGCTCATGGGAAGAAATTGCCAGCTGGGTTTAATTGAACCTCTTGATTAAAACTTTGGAGAATTTAGCAGCAAATACACTTTAGGACAGGAGATGCTTATATTTCAGATTTAGAGAGATGTCTAAATTGTAGATCAAGCTGTTTATAAATCATTGACTACCTTTTAAACTCATTTGAAGATTCAGGAGACAAGGGAAAATTATAGTTCTGTTTTGTGCATTAGATGAATTCTGCTTTCCTAATTATCAGAAGGGGGGGAACAATCAGAGCAGCTGATTGCTTACTATTCTTGTTATGTTAAAAGTAAAGCGGGGAAAAAGTCAGAATGATTTACAGGAAAAACGTTTGCGTGGTCCATTTGGTCTGGTCAGCCCTGAGAACTCACAATGTCTCATGATAGCAATAGCAGTTAGACTTACATACTACTTCACAGTGCTTTACAGCCCTCTCTAATCAGTTTACAGAGTCAGCACATTGCCTCCAACAATCCGGGTCTTCATTTTATCAATCTCAGAAAGATGGAAGGCTGAGTCAACCTTGAGCTGGTGAGAATCAAACTGCCAAACTGCAAGCAGTCGGCAATCAGCAGAATTAGTCTGCAATACTTTATTCTAACCACTGCGCCACCATGGCAGTGTTGTATTTTGAAAGCTGTTAATACTTTAGAATGCTGTTAAAAAGAAAATCTACAATAAGAATATTGTGCTCTTAGCATGTTTCAACAAACTATTTCATAGGAGAAATCCTTGTGTATATTTTTCAAGTGTAATTTATCAGAAAATCAGATTACTGTATTATTTTCTAAGTGTCCTTTAGATAAAAAGGCTTCAATTACAAGATTCCTCAGCAATAATCCTGCTGGCCAAAGAACTGTGCAGTTTAAAATCCATTTATTTGAAGGATGATTAGGTTGAGGAAGGCTGAATTAGACTAATACATTAGAAATTTCTCACTTCATTTATCCTATTTATTTCTGAATTCTCCATAGCAAAGATGTATTTACTCTTATGTGAATGATTTTTTTAATGACCTGTAGCTCTTTCACTATTTTGTTCCCTAGTTTTCCAAAGCAGATTTGGAAAGTGTAAGGACTGGGACAATATTAAGAACTTGTTCTGCATCACAACAATGGGACTATTAGATGTAATTCAGAAGATATTCTTCATTTTTGGAAAACAGAAGAGGCAAGAAGTCTTTCTGATAAGAGGGTATAATAATTTATTTATCTCTGGTTTATCCATGATTGTATCAAAATATGACACAATATTCTTATTGTTGATTTTATTTTTACAGCCCTTTAAAGCAGGGGTCTCCAACCTTGGCAACTTTAAGCCTGGCGGACTTCAACTCCCAGAATTCACCAGCCAGCAAAGATTTGCTGGCTGGTGAATTCTGGGAGTTGAAGTCCGCCAGGCTTAAAGTTGCCAAGGTTGGAGACCTCTGCTCTAAAGAATTAACAGCTTTGAAAGTACTGAAATAGAAAAACAGTGTCATATCTGATCAAGTTCAATGCAGTTTCCAGTTTCACTACTTTCTGTAGAATATAGCTAAACATATTTTAACTTTCTCGTTTACATCAATAGAATGTAAATGGGTTATGCTTTGTTGATATCAAAATGGAACATTTCTGCCAAAAAATAACTTTCATAGTAATTAAATCCCCAATAGGATTTAACACTACTGAAGAATTTTAACTAACCAACACTACTGAAGAATTTTAACTAACTCAAAAACGTGGACATTATTCTGTTACTTTGAATTGGCCTAATAAATAAGTTGTTTCAACATTTCTCTTCCTCCCTCCTTTGCTGTGTATCTCACAATTTAGCAGAGGGATTTTTAATTGATAGAAAAAGATTCCATACTATCTAAAGCTAATAATATAATAGGTAGGGGTTGGTGCATAACAGAACACCAACTCTTTTAGCTCTTTTGAGTTTTTGGCTCAAAAGAGCTATTTTCAGCACCCATATTTGGAGAGCTGGTTTTGTTATGTTTGGTGAAGGCTTCCAGGAAGTGGAACACAGCAACTCTGTGGACAAATACATTAAGTGTGCATGAAAAGATGTTAAGGAAAACCATCTGGCTTTCCTGAACTGTGCTGTGCACATTAAGACTGACATAAACTTTAACATTGAAGTTTACAGAAACCCCGCACACAGAGATTAGTATTTACATTTTGATTCTCTCACTGGAGCATAAAATAGGAGTGATCAGAACCCTACACCACTGGGCTCAAAGTTTGCCTACCAGTAAAGAAGGAAGAGAAAAATAATTAAAATAGGTCAAGGAATCCCTCAGAACTTGTGGTTATCCTAACTGGGCCTGCATCAAATCCAAAAAAAAAAGACACAGCAAGAGCTCTTCCATTGCAGACAAACAAGAGAACAACTAAGGTAGCAACATTGTCACTCTGTACATTGCAGGAATATCTGAAAAGTTCAGGAGGATTTTCAACCAATGTAACATACACGTACATTTTAAACCCAAGAATGCACTAAGACAGAAGCTTGTTCCTAAGAGGTCTTTAAGGGGCGTGCATAAGCGCACCAGCATGCCTACTGTGCCTGTCCTAACATTCCTTTTGATTTGTATCCATTTATGTATTCATAATCATGTTTATACTTATATCTGTTATCTAATACATGCTTGGCGAAAATTAATAAATAAAAAATAAAACTAAAGACTTGACACTAGAATGAACCAGAAAGAAGTAAAGATTGCAGTTAATGGAGAAACTTAAATTTCACTTACTAAGACAAAATGAGGCAAAATATTTTAAAACTAGACATCTTGGGAGACATAAAATAAAAGGAAGGATTACAAAGTTAGTTTATTTGATCAAGGTTAAAATTTATAGGCTGCTCTGATAACTCTTAATGGACTTTTGCTGATTAGGACACAAACAAAGAGGTTTTAAGATAAGAAATATTTATAGATAAGAAATGAGATACGAAAAGTTGACATCATCTGTTGTATTTTGAGAGAAGATGATAAATTACTAAAATTATTTATATTTGTGATGAAGGAGGAAGTCATTTTTTTATACTGTATATTTTCTTCCTTCCTTCCTTCCTTCCTTCCTTCCTTCCTTCCTTCCTTCCTTCCTTCCTTCCTTCCTTCCTTCCTTCCTTCCTTCCTTTCTTTTTTTTCTTTGTTTTTGGCACTTTCTATTTTTTCTTTTTATTCTTTTCTTTTTTATTTGCATTGGTTCTTATCTTTTTATTTGTAATGTTCAATAACATTACTAAAAAATAATAAAAAAGAAAATCTGGATCTACTCGTCAATTTCCATAGAAATTATACTCTATAGAAATGATATATCATCCCAGGGAAAAGTCATCTGTTAAGTAAGTAAAGGTCTTAAGTAACAAGGGATGAAACAGACAATTCCTAAAGTCCCATTAGGGTATAAATTTGATTAAACAACATAACTAAGACTTAAGAAAAAGAATGCAGAATGTTTATGTATTCAATAAAGATACATAAGTCTATATTAAGAGTGTTACAATATGCAGCCTTAACCTATCATGGAGTATTACCTGCTCCTTATACAAGGCTCTGCTCTCGATACAAAGGTATTAAAAAATAATTTAACTATTGATACTTACGTCAACTTGAGGCATGGCTGCTGCCTCAGCTTTGAGGCCAAAACAGCAGACTTAACAGTTCTGTTTAACCTACAAAAATCAGCAGCCTATATAAATGGGTTCAGCTTGAGTCCAAGTCAGCACTTCATGGTAAACAGCTCACACTGTTTCTAAATCTGCCTGCACAGTAGTTAATTTTTAATGCTTCTCAAAGCAGGTATAATTGGCCCAATAACTCCCTGTACACCAGCATCTGCTTTTCTAAAGGCTGCACTTTTCATTATAATTGATAGCCATCTTCTGAAAAGGAGATTGGCTTTCCCTCTGTTATCAGCCTAGTGCTTGTAGCAGTGAAGCAATCCTTATGCAAACATCCTCATTTCAAGATAGATAGATAGATAGATAGATAGATAGATAGATAGATAGATAGATAGATAGATAGATAGATGTGTGTGTGTGTGTGTGTGTGTGTGTGTGAGAGAGAGAGAGAGAGAGAGAGAGAGAGAGAGAGAGAGAGAGGGAGGGAGGGAGGGAGGGAGGGAGGGAGGGAGGGAGGGAGGGAGGGATAGATAGATAGATAGATAGATAGATAGATAGATAGATAGATAGATAGATAGATAGATAGATAGATAGATACTGTGTGTGTGTGTGTGTGTGTGTGTGTGTGTGTGTGTGTGTGTGTGTGTGTGTGTGTGTGTGTGTGTGTTCCTACACAAGCTTCATTTCTCTGTACTAGAAGCAATTCCAGGCAGCTTTCCTCTCTGCCTGTCAAAGCCTAAAATTATTGCAAATATAAACTTGAATCTAGTCCTTCTATGCATTTTTCACTGTCCTTCTACACGTACTCAGTGAATCATTTATAGTCACTAGGTGAGTTTTTTTTCTCTTGCCTGGAAATACATTCCCACCCAACAGGACAGGTACAGACTTCAGTGGATAGTTAGGACTTCGGGGGGGGGGACAATTATAATCAGCCTACCTTCCATTGATAACCTGTAAAGTACATGGGTTAGAAAAAGGGCTGAGAAAATATCTACTGACCCTTCACATCCTGGACATAAACAGTTTTGACTGCTCCCCTCAGGAAGCTACTATAGGGCATTCCGTACCAAAACAGCTAGACACAGTTTTTTCTCTCATGTCATCACTCTGCTGAACACCTGATTCTCATAGCGCTGTCTTATGTCTAAGGATATTTACCAATGTAGTGCAACTATATTACTATTATCCTTATCTTTTATACTACTTTTTCCTATTGGTATCTTATTATATTACTTTGTTGCTTGTTGCTTGAGACAAATTCCTTGAGTGTCCAATCACACTTGGTCAATATAGTATTCCGTTCCATTCCATTCCATTCCATGCCATTCCATGCCATGCCATGCCATGCCATGCCATGCCATGCCATGCCATGCCATGCCATGCCATTCCATGCCATTCCATGCCATGCCATTGCATGCCATTCCATTCCATTCCTTTCTATTCCATTCTATTCTATTCTATTCTATTCTATTCTATTCTATTCTATTCTATTCTATTCTATTCTATTCTTTCCGTTAACATTAACTGTGAAATGTTCTAGACCAAGGGTAGGCAAAGTTGGCTCTTCTATGACTCATGGACTTCAACTCCCAGATTTTCTGAGCCAATCATGCTAGCTCAGGAATTCTGGGAGTTGAAGTCCATGAGTCATAGAAGAGCCAACTTTGCCTACCCCTGTTCTAGACAATCAGCCAATATTTTTCCTTTGATAAAAGGAGTATATAGAAAACTCTTCAAGGTGTTCCTTAATTTGTTGTCAGACGTAAAGTAAGATCTATAGTACATATTTTTTGTGACTGTAGCATTACAGAGAACATCAATCAGTCTTTACTGCACTCAAGTTGGACAATCTAGCAAGTCCTGTGAGTTT
Source organism: Diadophis punctatus similis (assembly GCA_023053685.1). Lineage (NCBI taxonomy): Eukaryota > Metazoa > Chordata > Lepidosauria > Squamata > Dipsadidae > Diadophis > Diadophis punctatus. The sequence goes on from JALIGW010000001.1 coordinate 248,052,964, forward strand.
GCAGGTCTGGTTTTCTTCCCACCTCTGTGTATCTGGTTACAAATTAACAAAATCTTTGTTTCTTTTCTTCCAAAATAATGTAGATTTACAGGCTTGCATCCACCCCCCCACAACCATTGATTTGTTTATTTGCATTTGTTTATAATACAATACTTAATGCATGTATAGAATGAGTGAGTCGGGGACTGGGGTTTGGACCCCCTCTGCTGAGTGTGGAAACAGAAGCGGAGGGGGGCTTGAGTCCGATCCCCGACTATATGCGAATGGAATGGATGGCCTGCAGGAAGGAAGGAGGGCCATTGGGGAGGGGGAAGGGATCTCTGGATGGTAGGAGAGTCCGAGCATTGCGACTGTGAAACCAACTACCTCCAGAGATCTGGACTATCCCCACCCTGCTGGCCTTCCGTAAAGCCGTTAAAACATGGCTCTTCCAGCAGGCAGGGTAAAATAGAGACCAATTAGAACACCTGTGGTCTCCCCATTTATAAATGACAGTGTATGTTTCTTTTTAACTTTTATAAGCATTTTAATTTGTTATTATTGTTTTTATAAACTGTTCTTTTTATGCTGTATGCCGCCCAGAGTCCCGCAGGAGTTGGGCGGCCTATAAGAACGTTTAAATAAATAAATTAATTAAATGAATATAGAGGAGAGGAACAGGTCAAGAAATCTTTCCAGTGGTGACAAAATTATTGATATAATGCCAATGTAATAATGTTGCAAATATCAAAGAGAAGAAAAAGCTTTTTCTATTTGGGAGAATGTGAAGGGGAAAATTGCTAATGTACATTAGCTTCATGAAAACACCAGGTAGATAGAAAATTATTAGCTTGGATTAAAAATGAGATTTGGAATATCTCTAAGGGTATAGATGGCCTGCTTTCCTTTCCGATCTATGTAGCCTATTAATAATATCTTGCAGTATATTTACATGAGAATATATGCTACTGAATTGAGTTCCTAAGGCCGTGATGGTGAACCTATGGCATGCATGTCAGAGGTGGCATGCAGAGCCCACGCGTGCCATCACCCCAGGTCAGATCTCTGTGGTGTTTCTTTTGTGAGCTTCTGTTTCCCTGCAAACGATGAAACAGAAGCTCATGAAAGAAAAAAATCTTACCTCTTGCTGCACTGCCAGTGTTGGGATCCTTCACCTCCCACTAGCCAGCTGGTCTTCGGATATGTGCTGCGTATATGTGCTTGTCCACATATGCGCACGTTCTCTCTCTCGTGCGCATCTGTCAGTTTGGGCATGCATGCGCATGAAGTTTGGACACTAGGCACCTAAATGGTTTGCCATCACTGTCCTAAGGCAAGGAGGTATGCATCTATTTTTTCTAAAGGAAATTATGAGAAAGATATAGATTTTCATAGTTGCCAATATGGATAGATGTTAGTTTACAATAAACTAAAAATTAGTTTGGATGCACTCTTAGTTTATAATTATGCTCCTGAAAATAAGGAAAATAGTGTAGGACATGCATTTAATTATATTTTATCTTACTCATACTTCATCCTATGCAGAAACATTCTTTAATTTTTAAAAGTTTTTCTTCCATTCATTTTTAAACCCTCACCTTTTCCAGTAGCCTTTTTAGATCATCATTCTGTTTATGTCGCTCTATATGTGATTCTTGTAGATACTGATCTTTTAATTTTGTTAAATTAGCTTCAGTTTTATCTCCATGGACTTCAATGTAACTAGGCAGCCCACATCAAAACAATCAATGTTCATTTACTTGTTTGTGCATCATCCATGAAAGTCAAATGGTATTCTAAAATCTACTGTATTACAACTGAAAATTCTTACAGGAAAGAGGCAGGAAAGGGAGAGAACAGTATTCTCCAAATGTTAATTGCCTATTTCACACACACACACACACAAAAGCTGAAAACAAGTAATAGAAAAATATCATATTATAAATGCATTGTACTTTTATAGCATATTTTCAGATATTTCTTGAAGCACAGTGTTATTTACAAAGCTGTACCTGATTCCAGTAGTAGTCTCTTTTCAATGATGGGATGAAATTCAAGGTTGCATCTGTATCAGAGGCGGGTTGCCGGTTTTTTGCGCTACTGGTTCCACATGCGCGGAAGCAAAATCTTGCGAGGAGACGCACACCTGCACGTGATTTCGGTGCTTTTTTTGCTTCTGCACATGCGCAAAACAAAAAATTGCTGAAATCTCACGCAGGCGCGTGTCCCCTCATGAGATTTTGCTTCCGCGCATGCACAGGAAGCAAAATCAGCCCAAAACTTCAAAAAAAAGATGGCGCCGTGCGACAGACTGGGGAAGACGGCACCGGAGTTGTCACACGCAAATAGCGTCATCTGCTGGCCGCTACCGGAACGACAGAGTGGACTGCACCGGTAGGAACCCACCACTGATCTGTATGTGTATATTGCATTCTTCAATGGAAGATAGGGATAAAGGCATTTGACAACAAGAGAACATATTTATGCATCTCTCTGTCTCTCTCTGTTTCCATCTTCTCTTTTCTTCTCTTCTCTTCTCTTCTCTTCTCTTCTCTTCTCTTCTCTTCTCTTCTCTTCTCTTCTCTTCTCTTCTCTTCTTTATCATTATACCTACTGTGTATCATCTATCTATCTATCTATCTATCTATCTATCTATCTATCTATCTATCTATCTATCTATCTATCTATTTATCTATCTATCATTATACCTACTGTATAGCAGTACATCTAATCTACCCACCTACTTAAAATACAATAGAACAAATTGTATCACTTTCCTGCTGTCTCTCTGAACTTAGATTACCGGTCTTCAGGCTCCATGAGGCTATGATCATAAAGCAAACCACAGGAGTTTATTTATCCCAGTTTATTTCTCATAAGTTCTATAGGCCCTAAGATGTTTGTTGGAGAATAACTATTGGAAATTAAAACTATTTTTCCTACACTTTGCAAGCAACTCTCTGACCCTTCCAAGACTGCACTGGTGAAATTCAGAGATAATCAAATAAAGGTGTGCAATTTGTCACTTATTTTCAGTGGAAAATGAAACAAAAAGTAGCCTTAAGCACCCAGTAAGTTTAGAGCCCCTATAAAATGTATCACTCCTCAGAAAGTATATTGAATAATTTTACAAGACTGAATACTTCAAACCAACCCTGTTTGGTGACGATGCATTGTTCCCAACCCACCATCTAGCTTTCAAGAGGTATCAACAACAACATTACTCTGACCATTACTCCTGTTTAAGGAAGTTATGTAAATGAGTCTATCATTTATCACTTACCTTTGATGAAGGGGAAAGTTTGTGGGGGATGCCCAAAGCTGAGATAGTTTGCTTGTTCAGTAGCCATTCCTACAATCCATTGTTTCAAACACAGTATGTACATGTTCTAATACATAATATTTATGAATGCTTTCAAATACACAAATAGTTAAGATGGATATGTCCTACAATGTATCAGAAAAAGCATGGTATATCTGAATATATGTAATCACACTTTTTTCAGTTTCCAGAAATGCTGGAGAATTTCAGCCTACATCTTAACCTGTTACTCCAAATAATACTTAACAAATGTCCTCCCAAAAGGGAGGAGAATTTTCAGCAGAAATTGAGATCTAGTTTTTGTCTTAACAATATTTAATAAAGTTCACCAAAAACTATGATTTTAATACTTTTTGGCTTCCAGGCCTCTTATTTTAGCACAATTGTTTGCATCATCTACAAAGGCATATTGGCCTTTTTCAAAAGAAAAAAATATGGCTTATTTTATAGGGCATGATTCTAATCTTTTACACAAAAATTTAGTCATCAGCAAATAGGATTGAAGATATCCAAAGACTTTTTTTTTTGCTGCCCCCTCATCTAAATTATATATTAAGAGCCGAGGTGGCGCAACAGTTAGAGTGCAGTACTGCAGGCCACTTTAGCTGACTGTGATCAGCAGTTCAGCTGTTCAAATCTCACCAGCTCAACGTTGACTCAGCCTTACATCCTTCCAAGGTAGGTAAAATGTGGACTCAGATTGTTGGGGGCAATGTAAATATACATTGCTTAATGGTGTAAACTGCTTAGAGAGTGCTTGCACTATGAGGCGTATATAAGTCTCACTAATAAATAAATAAATAAATAAATAAATAAATAAATAAATAAATAAACAAACAAACAAACAAACAAACAAACAAACAAACAAACAAACAAACAAACAAACAAACAAACAAACAAACAAACAAACAAACAAACAAACAAACAGGCAGTTAGGGTAGAAACCAGGAGATTTTGAGTTCTAGTCCCGCCTTGGTCATGAAGCCAGCCAATCATTCTCTCTTAGGCCTAGGAAGGAGGCAATGGTAAGCCACTTCTGCAATCTTTGCCAAGAAAACTACAGGGATTTGTTCAGGCAATTGCCATGAGTCAACCCTGATTCTGAATTGGAGTGGCTTGAGGCTATGCCTAAAATAAAGACATGTACTATCTAATGAACACACAACTTCATTGTATTGTGATACATCTCAGAGGAAATAGAAAGCACTTGAGAGAAATATACATTTCTGTAAAAGGCATCCTCAGTGATGAATATTTGCCCAATCCTCTCCAATCTCCAATATCTATATATTCATCTGTGCCACATTTTATAAATACTACTAGAAATAATATCTTTTTTTGCATAGAAAGGATTTTACTTGATTACTAAGTGGTAAATTCATTAAATGTAGAAAGAAGTAATTTTTTCCTCATAACACCTAATTAAAATATGGCATTCATATTTCAGTCACCAAATAATAGACACATATTATGGAGGATAAAGCTATCAGAGGCTACTGGCCATGAAGGCAATATACTTCCAATTTCAAAAGCAATGTATTGCACAATTCCTATTGCCAGAGAATGCAAGCAAGATGATTTAATAGAGGCGATGTCCTAAATTTCATCTCCACAATAGCTTCTAGTTGGTCATTCTGGGAAGAAAACTCAGGAATAGATAGGCATCTGATGCAATTCATCAGGGCTCTTTTCATTATAAAAGGACTGGAGCCTGTTAAAATAAAGTTCTCTTTGGAGGAATCATTATTACTGCAATTTGGTTTCAATAATGCAAACTTTTAATTAACTGAGCTTAGACCATCTTAGAAAAAAAAGAACAAGTTCTGCTTCACAAATTATAAAGAAGAAAAGGTAGTGAATCCAAAGTGAGGTAATTTTTCATAAATCTCTGCAGAAGTTATACAAATGATCACATAAAGTTGGTACAAATGCCGAATAAATGTCTGAACTTATTTCCTATTCTTCCTCATGTTCCAAACTATTCCCTTTGAAGAAACAAATTTGGAATTTCAACAATGTTCAGTAGGAAGCAACCACAGCATTTTACAATTAAATGCATAGTAGGCCAAATACAAGTGAGTTGATACAATATCAATTAATAGAAACAGACATTCTTTCTTCCTCCTTTTCTTCTTGTAGACTGTAGCTACCTTCTTTTTTTCTTTGTCGGATTCAGTGACCTTTTTCATCATGTAACAAAGCCAGTTCTTTGATTCCCTTAAAAGACCTTTATAGATTTACTATACTTTTTTTATTTTTTGGCACAATGGATAATAATCTTGGGGTAATTCAAAGCCAGCAGGTCTTCAGCGATTAACTTCCAAGTATCAGCAGTTGCATCTGAAACTGATATTTCTTCTAGAACTTTCTGCATAAGTTGCCATTGTACTGAATCTGGGAATGAACAACACATTCTTTAGCAAATAATTCAGAGAGAGAAATTGACCTCTTAGATAAGATTTCCTTTTAAGCAACCAATTGTGATTGCCGTGATTGCCAGTGATGGATTTTTTTTAAATTAATCAGAAATGGGCTGAACAACAGATCTAAACCTGGAAATAATCTAAGCAGTGTCATAGTTGACTTGGCCATTTTACCTAAAAAAGCCTATTTTCGATCATCTATCTCTCCTAACCATCAGGAAGTACTTTCCCAAAGTTGAATCATTTATGCAAGAAGAAAAGGACTGTTTCTTGATACTATAATTTGTTTCTGTATCCATAACCTTTCTGTCATTTTGGTACGTTGCTGTATCATAGCTACATTTTGTCTCCTGAAGTTGAAACTAGAGGCCTAAGAAATCAACAATCTATTAACTTTGTTTTGCAGCTTTTGCTTTCTCTTTGTGAATTCCTTTCATATGGCTAGGGCTTACCTGGTAATACCACAACGTTTTACCAGGTCTAGAAGCAAAGCCTTCTCCAATGGCTTAATGAATACTTAGGATGGTAGGCTTCAAATTGTTCAAAGACAAGGATTATTCTTCCATTCTGCTTTACCTTAGACTGTCTACCGTGGACATTACACATTTCTTAAGAGGTCCCTAAGGGGGCGTGCATAAGTGCACCATCGTGCCTACCATCCCTGTCCTGCTATCCCCATTTATATGTAATCATTTTATGTGTTTATGGCTATGTTTTGCTTATTTATATCCATTTATTTGTGCCTTTTTTTCATGTGTCCGTCTATACTGATACTTGTTTCCTTGTACTTGTTGACTAAATTAAAATAAATAAATAAATAAATAAATAAATAAATAAATAAATAAATAAATAAATAAATAAATAAATAAATAAATAAATAAATAAATAAATAAATAAATTGCAGGCAAATAGGTCTCACTGGCTTTAAGAATACTTGTTCTCATGACACAACCTCTGTCTTGTCTTCAGCCCACTGTGGAGTCAGCCTACGTTTGTTCTTAACACTTCTACATTTAAAATAGCAGCACAAGTTTTGGTGCATGAATGATGTATAATTTATTATAAATTATAAATTATCTGCTGATGATGCAGTCAGGGGATTGTGTCTTCTGAGTTCCAGATGGCCAACTGAGATTGCTATGGGAATTCCCTTCCCGTCTACTACTTCTATCTTAATTTGAACTGCATATGAAACTAGACACCTGGTTTTCATAGATATATCTACTTGTTTAATGCCTGACTCACACTTCACAAATTTCCAGACCAACACAAGCTCCTTGTGTTCCTAGGTAAACCAGTCTTCTGGAAAACCACTAGTCCACTATCAAACACCAATTTAGTGGTCCTTCAGTAGACCCGTAGGCCTGTCTATTGCAATAATAAAAGGGTTGCTGTTGATTTAAACTGGGAAAGAGATATATTGTTGGTTCTGCTATGGATGAGTACCCTGAAGGTTTTCAGTTGCTTCTGCTGCTAAGACGTTTTGCACACTCATCCTTTCTATCATTTTTATTACACTGGAAGGGAGTAGTGCTAGTTTATGTACTTTGTGGGATATTTCAAGGTGCTGCCAATTGTAGCCATTCATTGCCAGCACTACCCTTCTCTGAACAATTGTTGATGTTTGGAGACTGAAATGGAATTTAAAACTTACTCCAGTTTCCTTGTGTAGCTTAAAGAAGTCTCTGTTCAAAGTCTCTGGTAAGTCTCTGTTCAAAAGTATCCTAGATAATCCCACTGCACCACCAACTGACCTGTCAAATGGACCATACATGGATGCAATAGACCAGTAATCCAAATTCAGAAAAAATGAGTGACAAGTGACCAGTCACTCATTGGACATTGCTCCTGGACCAGAGGTGGGTTCCTCCCGATTTGGATCGGTTCGCCCGAACCGGTAGTGACCCACAATGACATCACAGAAGCAGTTTGGTTGGTGCCGGTCCGTGGGTGCTGCCATCTTTTTTTTTTTTTGGATTTTTTTTTAGAAATTTTTTAGACCACTGTGCATGTGGTCACCATCTTGTTTTTGGCTTTTTGGGGGGGTGTATTTTTTTCTGGTTTTTTTTTTATTCTGCACATGTGCAGAAGCCGAGTTTCCAGCACTATGCATGCGGTCGCCATCTTGTTTTCGGCTTTTTTGGGGGAGATTTTTTTATTTTTTGCCACTGCACAAAGCCCGCGCGCGCCCACGAGGCGAGGCCACACAGCGCGGAAAGAAGCAAACTGGCAGCGAGGTAAGTTAGAACCCACCCCTGTCCTGGACAACATGAAAGCCAGCTAAATACATCATTCCAAGTATTTCCTCACATTCCTGCAAGCCTGCCCTACCACACTTTGAAAAGAGATTTCTGGTGTTCTTCTCTGCCAGCTGGAAACCCTGGAAGGGAGGTAAAATGAAACCAGGGGAATCTTCCAACCAATGGCCACAATAAATCCTCAGTCCATTTGTAAGTCTTGCCAGCATAGAGTTTCCTGCTTGAGCAGTGGGTTGGACTAAAAAACCTCCAAGGCCTCTTCCAACTAGGTTGGTCTGTTGTTCTATTATTCTGCTACTGAGATAGACTACCACCCAGCTATCAAGGCAGCACAAATTAGGTTGGCATGTTTTTTTTCTGCTGACTTAAGAATACACATTCGTCACAAGGAGAAGCCCTGAAAAACTAGGATCCCAATGGGAAGATCTCTAAGAACCCTGATTTCTGTTTAGTTATTAGCTGCAAGCAGGAATTGCCCTTTGATCTGGAAATATATATATATATATATATATATGTAGCTCTCATATTGGCTTACTGATAACAATAGAGAAAGAAACTGGATTTGATGTTATAAATCCCAGGACTAAATTTGTTTTAATAAAATCATTTCAGCTGCATAAACACTTTTGGTGATCAAAACTAAATTTAAAGAGGCTTCTCAGAGAGGCTTACAGGTATCAGTAACAAGGCAATCCTTGCCTTACTTAAAAATTGGTGATACAGAGCATGAAAAGGCGGTAGGAGAAGGGTAAAGGGGAATAAAAGTAAGCTCAAGGCACTGCTTCATTTTGTTTTCTTTTAGAATTTCTTAAATAATATTCTACACATAAACCTGTTTGCAGGGGATGCGGTGGCTCAGTGGCTAAGACACTGAGCTTGTTGATCAGAAAGATCAGCAGTTCGGCAGTTCGAATCCCTAGTGCCACGTAATGGTGTGAGCTCCCGTTACTTGCCCCAGCTTCTGCCAACCTAGCAGTTTGAAAGCATATAAAAATGCAAGTAGAAAAATAGGGACCACCTTGGTGGGAAGGCAACAGCGTTCCGTGTGCCTTCAGTGTTTAGTCATGCCGGTCACATGACCACGGAATTGTCATCAGACAGCGCTGGCTCTTTGGCTTAGAAACGGAGATGAGCACCACCCCATAGAGTTGGGAATGACAAGCACGTATGTGCGAGGGGAACTTTTACCTTTACCTTTAAACCTGTTTGCAGTTCCCCTTCACCCTTGTCACAATTCCATGTAATTTAATTTTTTTAAAAAATCATATGAAATAGAAATACAGTATATAGCTATGGTGTTCCAAACATCCCTATTATGAACTTATAAACTTATAATTATAAACTTCTGTGGTGTCCTACTGATATAGCTCAAGTTGCAGCTCATCTGTCAGCAGTACCCAAATCCACTCCAGATAGTTTTAAAAACCTCTTTACCCCCAATTCCTTACTTCATCCTTGCTGGTGTTTTGAGGCTCAGTATGTTAGCATTTCTCCAATTTCTCTCTCATTGCACAACTTTTTAAAGATATAGATCTTATCACTACCAGATGGCATTGAAACAATTCATGTAGGCTGGAAAGAACTAAAGGCAGATGGTCTCTCAGCAAGAAGTGATCTAATGCTTCTTTTTCTCCTGTCTCCCCCTGCTCAGCAGCCTGGTGCAAGAGTTGATGGGTATGCGCAGAATGGGGGAAACAAGAAAAACGAGGCATTGTAATGCAGAAAGGGCAAAAATGATTTATCAAGCATTACTGAAACATAAAGGGTTGAAACTGAGAAGCAAAATGCAAGATTGAAAGCTACAACTTATCCAAAAGTAACAGGAGTGGGGAAGTGAAGTGACATTATATGTAAAGGAGTGCATATATGTATTGATATCCAAAAATCTGAGCATACAGATCAGTCATCAAGGCTCTACATGGGGTTACCCACAAAGAGCATCCGGAGACTGCAATTGGTACAGAATGCAGCTGCGTGAGTTGTGGTGGGTGTGCCAAGATACACCCACAACACCTATCCTCCACCAGCTGCATTGGCTGCCTATTAGTCTCCGGTCGCAATTTAAGGTGTTGGTTTTGACCTTTAAACTCCTACATGGCTCAGGACCAGGTTACCTTCGGGACCGCATCCTACCACATACCTCCCTACGACCAGTTAGATCCCACAGAGTGGGCCTCCTCCAGGTCCCATCAGCCAAACAATGTCGGTTGGCAGGTCCATGGGGGAGAGCCTTCTCTGTGGGAGCACCATCTCTCTGGAACCAACTCCCACCAGAGATCCGGACCATCCCCACTCTACTGGCCTTCCGCAAAGCCGTAAAAACATGGCTCTTCCGGCAGGCGGGGTGAAGAAGAAGAAGATCGGATTCCCCCATGAATGAATGGTTTTTAAAATTATGTCATGTTTTAAATTGTCATGTATTATTGTATTGTTCTTATCCCTGTTGTACGCCGCCCTGAGTCCTACGGGATTGGGTGGCCTATAAGAACTTTTAATTAAATTAAATTAATTAAAGTCAGAAGGCAACAACAAATGTATTATTCTGGGGGTATGCTATTTCCTGCCAAAATGGAATGAAGATAACTGATCTTGCACCATCTCTTTCATGGAGGAAGAACATAGTAATACTGAGAGGATCCCCCCCCCCCGTTATCTTCCTACTGTTTCATTTTCCAGAAGGTTGAAGAAGTGACAGAGGAATCCTCTCTCCTAGATCATAAGCTAAGATACATATTAAGTAGTAACCCATGGACATAAATCTATGGGGAGCAAAAGAAGCTTGGGGATTTCTAGAAAATAAGCGTACAGTCACATATTATTAGATTGGAAAAAAGGGAAATGGGAGTAATCATCAAGTAGGAGATTTACCAGTAAGTAGCTAATATCTAAATCACAATAGGAATTTAGAATTTATTTATTTATTATTTATTTTGTTATTCTTATATGCCGCCCAACTCCCGAGGGACTCAGGGCGGCTTACAGCAAGGAGAAATACAAGAATAAACAAAAAAATTACATAAAATTTAAAAACAAGTACAAAAATTTAAAACAGTTATTTAAAACAACAACATCCATTCGACACATACATACTTGAGGGGTAGGCTCAGGTGGAATTAAGCTGTCCCCCCCCCCACCTGCAGGAAAAGCCATGTCTTAATGGCTTTTCAGAAAGCCAGCAGAGTGGGGATAGTCCGGGTCTCTGGGGGTAGTTGGTTCCAGAGCACGGGGCCAGCCACAGAGAAGGCTCTCCCCCTAGGGCCCGCCAGCTGACATTGCTTGGCCGACGGGACCTGGAGGAGGCCAACTCTGTGGGCCCTAACCGGTCGGAGGGAAGTATGAGGCAGAATGCGGTCCCGAAGATATCCTGGTCCTAAGCCATGAAGGGCTTTAAAGATGGTGATCAACACCTTGAATTGGACCCGGAGACCGATGGGCAACCAATGCAGCTGGCGGAGTATCGGTGTCACGTGGGTGTACCTTGGCACACCCACCACAGCACGCGCAGCCGCATTTTGCACCAGCTGAAGTCTCCGGATACTCTTCAAGGGTAGCCCCATGTAGAGCGCATTGCAGTAGTCCAAACGCGAGAATTGTAAGGAAAACTAAATTAAAGGGGGGGAATCATTTCTTCTCCTCCTCCTTCTGTAAAAGGAAGAAAAAGGAAGAGGTGGTTTGTTTCTAGAAGAGAATGTAAGGATGGTATCAAATGATAAGGAGACAGCAAACAAGTAAATGAAGTGAGTGCTATTATCATGAATGAGTTTAAGCTTCCAAGGCCAAATCAAATACATCTAATAAAATGTTTGCAGATGTAATCTTGGGAAACAATTTTGTCATTTTTGAGAGACCAAGATGGATGTACATCATGCCAGAAGAGTAAAACAAAGCAAATGTTGTTGCTATGTTTCAAAATTGGGGGGTGGTTTTCCTAACTGCTAGTGTAATATCCTAACAATATTGTTTTCCTAACTGCTAGTGTTTTTATGAGAATGGAAAATAACTTTTTTAAAAAATAAATAAGTGAAGCACAAAAAAAAAAACTACAGCCCCAACGGAAAAGGGTAGATAAGAAAACCTAAATATGTTTTATCAGGGGTGTCAAACTCAAGGCCCGTGGGCCACATCTGGCCCGCAGGGTGCTTAGATCCGCCCTGTGGGGCCGGCCTGGAAAAAGCAAAAGACCAGCCCACGGTGCCTCTGCCAGTGAAAATGGAGCTTGGGGGACCACACACCCCCATGCTCTGTTTTAGGCTGAGAGAGCCTCCTGCAGCCCTCTGCCAGTGAAAACAGGGTGCAGGGGGACCATGTGTGGCCTCCACAGGCTTCATTTTCACTGGCAGAGGGCTGCAGGAGACCACCATGGTAGCAAATGGGGTGTGGGGAGGCACGTGCTCCCCCCCAGGCTCCTTTTTCACTGGCAGAGGGCTGTGATGACCCAGGGCAAGGCACAGAGGCAATACAGTCAGCTGATAGCTCAAATCATCCCTTTATTGCTCCAACTTTTCCCCAAAACTCTCCCACATTGCGGCAAGTCCTAGAGCAAAACAATCACACACACACACACACACACACACACACACACACACTTCCAGCAGCCTCTAGATGCAAGTAGTCCAGCAAAGTGCTGTGAGCACAATGGCTGCAAAATAAGAAATCCAGCGGGGCAAGGGAATAAGTCAATGAGTCCAGGAAGCAAAAGAACAAGACAATTGTTTCAGGAACAAAGGAACAAGACAATTAATCCAGGAAGCAAGAAATAATGCAAGAAGTCCAGGAAATTCCAAACATTGGCAATGCCACAAAAACTCTATGAATTCAACGTTTGTTCCCAACAAATGCCCGTCCCCATAGTGTCTCCTTAAGTCTCACTCCCCAGGTGTGCCTTGTGAAGAGGGGCAGGGCACTCTCCTCCTGAGTAATTGGGTTGGTCTGCGCTGTTCCTGCCTCATCTCCATTCTCCATGCTCGGGGATCAGGAGGGGGTACTTCTTGCCTGAGCTCCTTCGCTCCTCATTTCCACTGCCTTCCCTCTGTTGGTCATCCTGGCCCTGTTCCTCCCTCCTAGCAAGCTGTCCCACTTCTGAGGAGCCCTGGCCTACCTCCTCCCTATATTCCTCCAAAGCCAATGAAGCCACCCCCTTGGTCTCCCTTGGCTCCAACTATGGCTTGTCTTCCTCCACAGATTCAGGCTCTGATGGGGACATGACAAGGGCTATCAAAACAAACTAAAAGCAAAACAAAAAGATAAATGTTTCCCCTTTTGCATTTGAGCATCCAAGAAGGGACAGGAAAGGAGAAAGGGAAAGAGGAAAGACAAAGAAAAAGAAGGAAGTGTGGGAAGAGAGCAAGGAAGGAAAAATAAGGAAAAGGTGAAGAAAGGAGAATGAAGAGGGAAGGAAAAGGAAGAAAAGGAAGGAAGGAAGGAAGGAAGGAAGGAAGGAAGGAAGGAAGGAAGGAAGGAAGGAAGGAAGGAAGGAAGGAGAATATAATGAGACTGAGGGAGGGTCTCAGGGAAGTCCTGCCTTAGCACTTGGCCACCACAAGTGCTCTGACACGAATCCCATCTCACACCCACCATAGTCACTCTCCCAGCCATGCCCACCATGGCCATACCCATCCCGGCCACCACCACCACCATCTCAGCCCTCCGAGGTCAAACACAACCCTGATGTGGCCCTCAATGAAATCAAGTTTGACACCCCTGTGTTATATGATTAAGTTAAACTTCACCAAAATCCTAATTAATGAAATGTTATTAAGTAATAGATTTAATTAATAACTTAAGGATAGCATTGATTTTATAGCAACATCTCTAACAGAAAAGTTCACTCTATAAGCATATCATTAAATCTAGACTGTATTTAACTGCAGACTGCAGACATATTGCATCACACTGCCTTTTTTGAAATTTAAATACTTCAAAAATAGAGAATAAACTCGAACTTCCGGTTTGGAGCGCTCCATCGCGGACGTCCCTTCGTTGGACGCCTTTCCGATCTTTGTTAAAAGCCGCCAGAACAGCTGTCTGGCGGCTTTGAAATCTCTTCCCCGGGCAAAGGGGAGAGATGAGAGCCTGACAGGTGGGGTAGAGCCCCCCCCAGCGCCCTAGGAGCCATCTGGTAGGGCGCGAAGGGAGAGCTCCCCATGCAGCCTGTCTCCAGCTCTGAAGATCAGGAAACCTCCATTTTTTGCGGAGCTAGATGGAGTGACCAGCCGCTGCTTCAAGAATGGGATTTATAACTACATTTAAACTATAGAAGCAGACAGAGAGAAACAGGCGTGAGATGGGCAAGTACTGAAACCTCTTTTTTTTCTTTTTTTTTCAACTCCTGGGTAAGCTTTCACTTCGGCAAGGGAACAAAGGAAACAGAGTAACAATATGGCGATTGAGAAGTGAAAGTGACTTTCGTTTCCCCAGAGGCTTTTTTTTTCTCTCTCTCTTATGGAAACTTTTAACTTGGAAAAATGGTTTTTTCTTTCTCTGTCTCCTAACTCTGGATTAAAGTTATAACAGAAATATTTCCAATAATAAAAGACTACCTGATTTTTAAGCTGGAAAGAACTTTAACAGGCACCTGGCTTTCTTTCTTTTTTGTACTCTTTTGAAACACCAATGGCTTCAAAGTCTGGAAAGATTGTTTTGACTAAAAGAAATGACTATTCATCTGGATATATTTCTAAAATGCAATTTAACACTGAGCTAACACCTCCACAGCCTTTGACACCTGAAAATTTATTAAATAATTTAAAGATTATGAAACATGAACTTACTTTGGAATTTAATCAGAAAATAAGCGAGATAGACAAAAAATGCAGGCTGCTTTGAAGAATATGAATCAACAACTCAGATTTGATGTGTTAGAGGTTTGCAAAGGTTTAGCAACAAATATTGAAGTTTTGGCAGAACGTATTGAAACAAATAAACAAGCTTTGGCAACCTCGGTGAATTACATAGACAAAATCCAAAATGATATTGCAAACTTTGAAAAAGAGGTCTTGATGACACAGTTCAGATCCATGGAAGTTGCTATAAGGATCAGAGGTTTGAAAGAAGGATTATATGAAAATTTAAAAGGCAGGATGGTTGATGTACTGGATCAGGTGTCTGGAATCTCCAAAGTGGAATTGGCTACACAAATCGACAAAATATACAGAATCAATTCGTGGTACGCTAAACAAAAGCATTTACCAAGGGACATTGTCATATATTTTACCACAAGAGCTTTACGGAATAGAATTATACAAGCAACGTTTAACAATAATCTTATGGTGAATGGTCAGGAACTAAAGATTTGGAAAGAAATCCCCTCTAAAATGCTTAAAGCCAGAAAAAGCTATACTTTTTTGATTGATGAATTTAAGAGATTAAATTTACAATATAAATGGGAAGCGCCAGTTGGAGTAGCAGTAAAATTTTCTGGAAAAAGATATCGGCTCAACACGATAAAAAAAGCTACTGAATTTTATGTCAATGTTTTAAAGGCTGATATATCCAAGATATCTCCAGAGGAAGGATGTATGAAAATAAAAGAGGAGGAGGAGGGGAAGCCATCTTTGATGGATCAAAAGGAAATAGATTCAAAAACACAAAAGGAGTGCCAGAACCAGATAGCTGGGGAAAAGGAGATGGAGATCTGGGATCAGATGGGAGACGAGTCGACAAATCTGAATTTACTGAACTATTAAAAGATGAACTATCAAGATACAAAACGATGTGATGTTGAAATATATTGGACGGATAGAGATTAATATGATGGCATTTTTCCTTTTCCCTACTTAATGATTACCTATGCAATATTTAGCTAAGTTTTATATATCTTTGAGGTTACTTTTAATGTTAATTATATTAGATATATATAGTTTGTTGAAGATTTGTTTATTCTTTTTTCCCTTTCTTTTTTGTTTATTGAAGTTAGTAAGTTAATTTAGAATAATATTATGTTATTAATATTATGATGAAATTCAATATTTAATGATTACTTATGTAACATTTAGTCAAGTTTTATCTTAGAGGTTATTTTTAATGTCAATAATATTAGTTTAAGTATAAGCCTAAATGTGTAAAGTCTATCACAAAATATTAGTTTAAGATTTTTGTATTTTATACTTAGTTATTATTTATATAACATTTACTTTGTATTAGATAGAGGATTGAAGGGAGGAGGTAGGAGGTTTGTTTGTTTGTATTGTTAAAGAGATTTCTCTTTCTTTCTTTTTTTTATTCTTTTTTGTATCTTTACTATTGTATACAAATGCGATATATTATTAGTGTATAATCTGGAGTTGAAGTTTTTTTAAAAATAGTGTTCTTTTTTTTTCTCTCTTCTTTTTATTAACAATTTAAATTTATTATTATGCCCTGTATTATCTCTGGGAAGTCCGGGGGGGGGAGGTGGGGAGGGAAAGGGGCGGGTTCGGGGGGGGAGAAAAAAACAAAAAATGTTTGTACTTCATATTTAATATTTTGCTACTACTCATGTAATTTTGTACTAATAAAACTTTTTGAAAAAAAAAATAGAGAATAAACTCATAGCCTGGATCAATTCCTTAACATCAGGAAAGTACATTCTTTCCCGTTATGAAAAATTATCTTTTCTTGTGAAGCTTACTAAAGCCAAAGTTCCTTGTGAGATCGCAAATTCCATGTTTTAGAAGTATACTTTAACATTGCATTAAGGTTCTTGACTATAGCATTTCTTCTCAAATTCTATTAAGATATGTAATTCACAATGTCACATCCTCCCTTCAGCTGTCCTTGAAGACCAATACAGCAAGATTCCTTACATGGACAGACAATGGCCCTACGAAGCTAGGAAGACAAAAAACAACAGAGCATGTGCCTCTCCAGGGTCTGTACCATAGAGACAATCCTACTAGCCTCATCTCCTCATTACTGCATAAATATCCAGGACAGTTTTACACCTCCCTGCTGCTTTCACATACCAATTCTGCTACAGCATACAATGTTGACATTTTCTGTGTAACAGTGCTGAAAATTCATTAGGTGATGAACTGTGTCATAAACTAGACTTAATGAGCACCTTGTTCGATATGTCGGAGTGCTCTGTAATATAACAGACATAGTCTTACTCACACTAACCTTTTACTATCCCTTACACCCTTCTAATCCTCCTGCCCCTTTTGGGAATTCTTTTAGACTCTTGATTTTTCAATGTATATACTGTACAGTCTGCTTTTCTGTACATTCACCTAATTTTCATTATATTTTTTTAGACTGATGTATCTTCTATGCTTTTTAATTGGCTATATCCCAACCTCTCTATGCAGAATTTGTATATATAGTATACCATAATAGTATAATATATTTATAGCAATAAATATTTGATTTATATATATAATAAATAATAAAATATTTATTATGGTATACTTTATATACAAATTCCCAAGGCTGTAACTGGACAAGACTAAATCATATGAGTCTTGAGTTCAATGTGGGAAGTTACTGTCACAATTAATAATGCGTGCTCAATCACAAATTGATTGTGAGCCAATAATGTGATGCAACTGCAAAAATAAAAAATAAAATGCAATTGTAGGGTAGATCAAAATGCAACATTTTTCTTTATTCTTCATTGGCTAGATTGTACTTAGAATCAGTAGTGAAATCCCATTTTTTTAACTACCGGTTCTGTGGGCATGGCTTGGTGGGCGTGGTGTGGCTTGGTGAGCGTGGCTTGGTGGGTGTGGCATGGGAAGGATACTGCAAAATCTCCATTCCCACCCCACTCCAGGGGAAGGATACTGCCAAATCCCCATTCCCTCTCCACTCCTGTGGGAAGGATATTGCAAAATCTCCATTCCCACCCCACTCTGGGGCCAGCCAGAGGTGGTATTTGCTGGTTCTCTGAACTGGTCAAAACTTCTGCTACCGGTTCTCCGAACTACTCAAAACTTCTGCTACTGGTTCTCCAGAACCTATCAGAACCTGCTGGATTTCACCCCTGCAATAGAACTGCATTGTTCAGGGTACCACATTTTAGGAAGAAGATTAACAAGCTGTGGAGAAGAACCAAGATAGTAAGAGACCTAGAGGAAAAAAAAGCTTCTGAGAAATGGTTGCAATATGAAGTATATTTAATCTGGAGAAGAGAAGACTGTGAAGAGATATTATGGTTGTCTTCAAGTATCGAAAGGGCTGCCATATAGAAGATGAAGTAAAATTGTTCAGAGCTCTTCCAGAAAACAAGACTAAAAGAAATTGGATTTAAATTAAAAGAAAGCAGATTTCAGTTGGACAACAGGAAAACATTCATAGTGATAAAAACTGTTCAACAATGGAACAGACTACCTTAGGACATCCAACTCCTTTGCTGGAGTTTAAACAGAATTTAAACAACTTATAAAAGAGTTTGGACATCTCACAAAAGGAGTGAATATTGTATCAATTCCCACTACAGCGCCTTCAGAAAATCAAAGATCTAAAAATAGAAGATGAAATTGTGATTTTGTTTGACATCACAGCACTATTTGTATCCATAGATACAGAACTAGCAAAATAATCCATGGCAACAGTACTACACAATCTTCTAACCTAACCAAATTCACTAAGATTGAAATACTCAGAATCATGGACCTCATCAGCCTCCACCTACTTTCAGTTTCATGGACAAACATACTAATAAATCATGGGATCACCAATTTCAGAATCCATAACAGGGACTTTGATGAAGCATCTAGAAACTATAAGACTCCCAGACATACTGTAAGCATTGTTCCGCTATCTAGAGGACACCAATAACACATCTTATATTCTGATCAATATCAAGTGGAAGATATATTTTATATAATTTTCATTCTGCCAAATGTATGCTGTGTATCGGATAAGGACAATAAGAAAGAAGAAGCTTGTCTCTGACTTCAAAGTCTCACTAACAATCTTTCCATGGTCCAATATAATGACTTCCAGTGTCAAGGGATTTCTGGCAAGCACTTCTCACTAACTAGGGAGGCCTTGCAAGTAAATTTTTATTGAGAGCTTTTGCTGAAAATAAAATGGGCATATTAAGTGTATGGAATGACACAATGATTAAGCATCACAAATGACTGAAGTAAAGGATCAATAAAACTAATCTGTTTGTTTTATCTTTTTTATATGCTTAGGTTATATGATGTCACCCAGCAGTTGTCAGCAAATTAATCAAAACTAGTGAAGCAGAATAATTGAAATAAAAATGTTTAAAAAGTAGCTTGTTTTCATAAAACGATCACATGATTTCTCTAACAGGTCTTTGCAGAAAGAAGTAGAAAGGCTAAATGACAGCATTCCAGGCATTATAATTATTATGGTTGGTTGCACAGGATTTTTGACATTTTTATCCATCCATAGAGTCCTTCTCAAAGACCTGAGATAGACAAATGTTGTTTGATGATATTAAAGGTATAATCAAAGAATGCAATTTTTCCCCCAAATATAGCTGCCTATTGCAATTGACTGATGGTGTTTTTTGTTAATAGCAATATTGACAAAATATTGCACTTAAACTTATATACCACTTCAGAGTGCTTTTGCAGTCCTCTCTAAGCGGTTTACAGCATCAGCATATTGCCCCCAACAATCTAGGTCCTCAGTTAAAAGAAGGATCAGGGGAGACATGATAACAGTGTTCCAATATCTCAGGGGTTGCAACAAAGAAGAGGGAGTCAAACTATTCTCCAAAGCACCTGAGGGTAGAACAAGAAGCAATGGGTGGAAACTAAACAAGGAGAGAAGTAACTTAGAACTAAGGAGAAATTTCCTGACAGTTAGAACAATTAATCCGTGGAACAGCTTGCCTCCAGAAGTTGTGAATGCTCCAACACTGGAAGTTTTTAAGAAGATGTTGGATAACCATTTGTTTGACGTAGTGTAGGGTTTCCTGCCTAGGCAGGGAGTTGGACTAGAAGACCTCCAAGGTCCCTTCCAATTCTGTTGTTGTTGTTGTTGTTGTTGTTGTTGTTGTTGTTGTTATTATTATTATTATTATTATTATTATTATTATTATTATTATTATTATTATTATTATTATTATTATTATTATTATTATTATTATTATTATTATTATTATTATTATTATTATTATTATTATTATTATTATTTAATGGCCACTGGTTGATGCCTATGTATTAACAAGTGATGTTCCAGATGTTTTCGGATTGCACTCAAGGTGCCTATTACTATTGGTACTATCTCTGTCTTTTTTGCCACAGTCATCCTGCTTATATTTGCAAATCTTTGTATTTGTGATTTTTCTTCAGTTCTTTCTTCTCTATTCTGCTGGCTCCAAGTACTGCCACATCCATTATTCTTTTTGTCTTTCTTATTGGCAATTGTTAAGTTTGGGGTGTTATATGGCTATTATTATTGTATCAAAAGGATCCAAAGCAATATTAGAAAATGTATGGACTACAAATTTTGATTGCAAACTGCCAATGATTTAGCTTTTATAATTCATAAATAATGTGATTATTTTATTGGGGAAGTCTTAGACATACAAGATTTAAAATACACAAAGGATCAACCAATATTAACATAAGTGGCAATCTTGTAACTATCGCTTTGAAATGCATCATGAAAAAGTTTGTTCATTCTTTTCTTTTCTTTTTAATTCCAAAGGATGTTAGAATCCTAATGCAGGTATCTGGGGAACATTGTTATGAATAATATTGAACAAGTTAATACATTTTTAATATAACTGTTATTGAATGTTATAAATAATAATTAAAAATGAGGCACATTAATTTTAATGTAAGTTACTCAGTAAGAATTTATATCCTTAAAAGAGCACTAAATTAGACAATCTACAAAGGAGGGAAAAGAGGAGGGGGCAATCGCTTAAAAGAAAAAAACAGTAATACAGTATAAATTAACAAAAACCAAACCGTACCTCCATTGTACAATAACAATAGCATAATATTTTTCTACATGTCTTCTTGAAGTTGCCCTTGATGATCATCCAAAAGCTGCAACCAGTTCAGAATGGCATGACACGTGTGGTTTTGGGTGCTCCTTGGTTCACCCAAGTAACACCACTATTGGGTGAGCTGCACTGACTCCTAGTTGCTCTTGGGTGCAATTCAGTAGTATGATAATCATGTTATTATTTGTTGTACAATAGCCTAACTTGAAAGATTCATCTCTAACAGAAAGCAGGCTGCAAAAACATTCAAATAATTATTATTAGGTTTATGATTGTTTCATATAGAAATATGCATTGTTTTATTTATTGTTTATATTGTACACCACCCAGAACCCGTCTTTAAAAAGATGGGCAGTTAAGAAATATGAAATATAAACACATTTGTTGTTAGTTGCGAAGTCGTGTCTGACCCATCGCGACCCCATGGACAACGTTCCTCCAGGCCTTCCTGTCCTCTACTATCCTCTGGAGTCCATTTAAGCTCACACCTACTGCTTCAGTGACTCCATCCAGCCACCTCATTCTATGCTGTCCCCTTCTTCTTTTGCCCTCACTCTTCCCCAACATTCTCCAGTGAGTCCTTCAGACGTAGACATATCATTGAACCATAGTTCATACTTTTTTCAAAAAATGTAAAGTCTCCTTCACCATCAGCTTGACTCTTGGGCTTATCATTTGAGTCAGATAAGTTCAGATAGTAATGCTATTTGCTGACATATAGCTGTTATCAACCATTAGGTAGGATTGGTCACAAAACAGCTGCCCCAAAGACTGCACAATCTTTATTGTAGTTGGGCATAATAAAATAATCTTGAAAGTTTGAAAGAGTTTTCTCTGCGTCTTCTTATACCAAACAGACTCAAAGCAAGGTAGCCTTGAGTTTGCCTCTCCCTCCCCTTTCTCAGGGATGGCATTTCTTTAGCAACTCTTTCATTGCTTATTTAAGGTTGTCTCTGTAGTCTTATTCAGCGATATATACATGTTTGAAATGAACAAAACCGCTGTTGCTGTTTGCCTTTAAGGGTTAATTGATTTCCCTTAATGATGGAAGGATATAAACTGTTCAAAAGAAACAGATCTAACAGAGGAGATGGGGTTGCATCAGTGGTGGGTTCCTACCGGTGCGATGTGGAGCGCAGCTCCGGTAGGAGCCCGGCGATGACATCATTTTTTGGCGCTTCTCCGCGTCCTGAGCTGTCGGGAAAAAGCCCTGCCACCCGCCCTTGTGTGAATACCGACCTTTATTCTTCCTCTGAAGCAAAGCTGAGAAGCTCCTCAGCTGTGTTTTGGCTTGTAATGTCGTCCTGAGCATACGCGGAAGTGAAATCGCACGGTGGGACGCGATTTTACTTCCGCGCATGCTCGCAATGCGCACCAGTAGCGAACGTAACCGGAACCCTCCCCTGGGTTGCATTATATCTAAAGGACCACTACATCTACAGAAATGAATAAAAGCAAGGATGAAAGTCTCCTAGAATGCAGATGAGATGAGATAACCTTATTGTCACTTTTTTTCTGTGAACAAACATATAGCTTAATATAAAAGGAAAAAAGAATGACATTGCCACAGGTGTATGTAAGCCACCCAACCAAGCAGAAGAAACAGATTAACTTTTTGCTAGTCACTTAAGCTGCAGAAATGAAAAGTCACAATTACTTCTCTGAATCCTGACTTGTTCATTATACTTGCAGGCCTTCAAAACCTTTCAAGTCATGTTGGTGTTAACCTGCTATTCCAATGCTGCTGTTCTGTACCATTTGGATGCTGCCGGATCCCACCAACTCCTTATCCTATATTCACAAGCATAAGGCACCTTATGAAGTGATTAATGTTCCAACTAATTAATCAGTTGAATAAGACAATAATTAACTGATTGGAAATAATTTAAACACAATTATAAAGCAATTAAGATATGCTACGATGATTAGAGTAACACTAAGCTACAACAAAATGTTGTAACAAAAATGCTGGTGGGTTATTCTAATAATAAAAGGTTATTTTCTTCCCAACATAGCTAACTTTTCAGTATATTAAATAAAAGCAAATCAAGCAAGAGGGTTTTTTTTCACAGATTAATGAGAGCTCCCAGGAAATTTATAAATATAAATACATATGAAATAAATTCCTGTGTGGGACCAAAAATAGATCCTGTAATTACAGTTAAATTGTTGACATTATAACATAATGCTTCCCTTGAACAAGATTAGCCTGAAATTTAAAGTGCCCAAGAAACATTTATCATAATTACCACATTTAATACATTCCAGTGTAATCCATTGTATTTCTAAACTATTTGCAACACACCCCAAAGTTTCTTTCATGATGGGAAAAGATAGATGTGCAATTTCCTATCTAAGCAACTTCCTATCCACACATCGAATATTTAAAAGATTTTTTTTAGATATGGAAGCATATTAACTATTCAGGATGCAAGATAGAATGTCTTCTCCATAATATAACTGTCCTTCACTTAACTCTAGAAATTAAAAGTACTTTGCTATTCACCTCTGATACTTAGTACTTGAGGAGAATGTTAGATGTTTAAGCCAGAGCCCTTTCAATGGTAGCTACCACTTCCCATGTGATATTTGCAAAGCCTTCTCTTAAGTTAATATAGACATGGCACATTGCCTTCTGTTCTTAATGGATAGTGATACAATATAATTTTATTATCCATTTCATTTTCTTTATGTAAACTGAATCATTTTATAACACAGATAAATAAGTAACACGGATACCTTTAAAATTAAAGTTTCTTGCAACTTTCTTCATATCACTTTTATTATTTATTTTAGTGATTCTGGACGTGTTCCAGGACTTTCTAGAAGGACTTAATTTGTGATAAAAATGATGCAGAAGAAATAGGGAATTTGCAAATAATAAAATAAAATGCAATTAGTACTTGAGAAGTTTTGATTACAATTTGTTCTTTTTTGGAACAGTTGATAACAGCATTGTATTATTTAAAAGATACTACAGTATATGTGGATGGCATTGATGGTGTTGTTTATGTTTTCTGACATGCTGATTATAATGTTGTGCTTTAAACCACTTAAAGATAGAATTAATGAAGCACCATAAAGAGCCTTGAAAAAAATCAAATCAAAACATTGTTTGATTCTCAAAAGAATAAACTCTAGGAGTTTCTAAAGAGTTTGGTTCATGAGAAGATTATGCTCTTTTCATTTCCCTTAAAACAGCTCTCTCAATTATACTAGGGCGGCAAGACGATCTCTCTTATTTAATTATACTCTCTCAATTATACTAGGGCGGCAAGACGATCCTATCTTTCCGCTCTTATTGCGTCAGCAGATTCTCATCCAGCCGCCTTGTTTAGGGTGACTCGCTCCCTCCTTGGAAAAGGGGGGAGCGAGAAACACTTGCAAGGCAGAGCTGAGGAATTTGCTGAGTTTCTGTCGGATAAAGTCGCTCAGATTCGGTCGGACTTGGACTCTGGCAGGGCAGAGTCCATAGAGTTGACAGGGGCCAGTCCTAGTCCATCTTTGTGGGAGGAGTTTGGGCCTGTTTCTCCCGAGGATGTGGACAGGGCTATGGGAGCGATGGGTACCTCCACCTGTTTATTGGACCCGTGCCCCTCCTGGCTGGTTTCGGCCAGCAGGGCGGTGGCATGCGGCTGGATCCAGGCGGTGATCACCGCTTCTTTGAGGGAGGGATCCGTACCGCAGTCGTTAAAAGCTGCGGTGGTGCGACCCCTCCTGAAGAAGCCTTCCCTGGATCCAGCTGATTTGAAGAACTATCGTCCAGTCTCCAACTTACCTTTTTTAGGGAAAGTTGTGGAGAAGGTGGTGGTGACTCAGCTTCTGCAGCTCCTGGATGAAACAGATCATCTAGATCCTTATCAGTCGGGTTTCAGGCACGGCTACAGTACAGAAACTGCCTTGGTCGCCCTGATGGATGATCTCTGGCGGGCCCGGGATGGGGGGAACTCCTCCATCCTGGTGCTACTTGACCTCTCAGCGGCTTTCGATACCATCGACCATGGTATCCTTCTGCATCGGCTCGGCGAGTTGGGAGTGGGAGGCACCGTTTTACGGTGGTTCTCCTCTTATCTCGCCGGTCGGATGCAGTCGGTGTTGGCAGGAGGGCAGAGATCGTCCCCTAGGCCCCTATTATGTGGGGTGCCCCAGGGGTCGGTTCTCTCGCCCATCCTGTTTAACATCTACATGAAACCGTTGGGTGAGATCATCCGCAGACATGGGGTGTGTTTCCATCAGTACGCTGACGACACCCAGCTGTACATCACCACCCCGTCTGACTTCAGGGAGGCAGTGGATGTAATGTGCCGATGCCTGGACGATGTTAAGATCTGGATGGGGAGGAACAGACTCAGACTTAATCCCGACAAGACTGAGTGGCTGTGGATATTGCCTCCTAAGGACCATGACAACTATCCCTCCTTGGTCTTTGAGGGTGCGAAACTGACCCCCCTCAGACCAGGTCCGCAACTTGGGGGTCCTCCTAGATCCACAGCTAAAATTGGACCACCATCTTTCTGCTGTGGCTAGGGGGGCCTTTGCACAGGTTCGCCTGGTGCACCAGTTGCGGCCATACTTGGAGAAGGAGGCTCTACTCACGGTCACTCATGCCCTTGTCACCTCGCGTTTGGACTACTGCAATGCGCTCTACATGGGGCTACCCTTGAAAAGTATCCGGAGACTTCAGCTGGTGCAAAATGCGGCTGCGCGTGCTGTGGTGGGTGTGCCAAGGTACACCCACGTGACACCGATACTCCGCCAGCTGCATTGGTTGCCCATCGGTCTCCGGGTCCAATTCAAGGTGTTGATCACCATCTTTAAAGCCCTTCATGGCTTAGGACCAGGATATCTTCGGGACCGCATTCTGCCTCATACTTCCCTCCGACCGGTTAGGGCCCACAGAGTTGGCCTCCTCCAGGTCCCATCGGCCAAGCAATGCCGGCTGGCGGGCCCTAGGGGGAGAGCCTTCTCTGTGGCCGGCCCCGTGCTCTGGAACCAACTACCCCCAGAGACCCAGACCATCCCCACTCTGCTGGCCTTCCGAAAAGCCGTTAAGACATGGCTTTTCCTGCAGGTGGGGGGGACAGCTTAAATCCACCCGAGCTCACCCCCCAAGTATGTATGTGCTGAATGGATGTTGTTGTTTTAAAAACTGTTTTTAAATTTTGTACTTGTTTTTAATTCTATGTAATTTTTGATTATTCTTGTATTTCTCCCTGTTGTACGCCGCCCTGAGTCCTTCAGGAGTTGGGCGGCATATAAGAATAACAAAATAAATAAATAAATAAATAAATAAATAAATAAATAAATAAATAAATAAATAAATAAATAAATAAATAAATAAATAAATAGATTCAATAAGATTCTAGTTATAATGGAATAGTGTCCAGGATAAACATCATTTTAAGAGCTAACTTTCACAGACCTTTCTGTGCCACCAGTAAGCATATTTTGGTCAAATAGTCTGCAGTGTTTTGGAGAAAAATGATAATTGATGGAGGAGGAGGAGGAGGAGGAGGAGGAGGAGGAGGAGGAGGAGGAGGAGGAGGAGGAATCACATATTCGTATATTGTATCAACTTTAGTATTTATCTTTAAGGTTGGCTCTTCCATTTATTTTGAAAACCTAAGAGAGCTTAATATTTATACTACTTGGGAGTATTGAATAACATACCACTTGGGAGTATTGAATGTCAATGAGAAGCACCTGCCTTACGGTCTGAGAAGTACTCTGAAAATGTAAGATTTTCTGAGTATAGGGTTGGGGGGAATGAACCTTCTTATCCTTGACAACTAAAACAAAATAATAAATTGATTATGACTATGTCTATGATATGCATTGGACACAGTGGTGGGTTGTAAATTGCCTTGCCACCAGTTCGCGCTTGTGTGACACTTCTGTGCATGCTCAGAAGTGTCCCAGGCGGGTGGTTGGAGCCTCCCGCCACCGATGCTACCGGTTCTAAGAACCGGTCCGAACCGGGAGCAACCCACCGCTGATTGGACACCTCCAGTAGAAACAAGATTCAGTGTCCTCTTGCCATTGTTCAAATAGTCATAGAAATTCATTTCAGTCAACTTGTCTAAAAACCACAGCTCAACTTTTGAGAATCTGTGGGTTATGATTAATTAATTTTATAATATGGATTTATATGAATACCTGGTCAATATGTGATTCTGGGTGGCTATCAATGAAAAAACCCACAGTAATGATTAAAAGGAAATAAATATAATTATTTTGCGCATAGAGACAAGTCAAACAATTACCACACCAAATTGGCTTAGCCAATACTTAAGCCTAATTTGGGGGAAAGAACCTGATCTTTAATGCTGCACAAAAGAGTAGGAAAATCAAACTCATCTAAACCTTGGGAAGTAGACTGTCCACAGGATATGTATCACCAAATACTGTATTGTACCCTACAATCAGGTTTCCTGAGTCTCATTAGATAATTTTTTTTAAAAAAAGTAAACCTAGAGCATGGATATGCCTGAATTCTTGCCACTATCTGAGTCATAGCATTCCAACTAGTTACAACTTCTGTATTGGACATTGCAAATCAAAGCTACATTGCATTAGTCCAAAGAGGAGGTGACGAAAACATGAGTGACAATGAACAGGACATCCAGGTCAAAGAATGAACAAAATTGGTATGCAGAAAGAAGCTGTGCAAAGGCAATCTTAGCCATGACTACCACTTGCTCCTGAACCAGGTACCAAAGGTCTAGGGCAGTGATGGCGAACCTATGCCACACGTGCCACAGGTGGCACACAGAGCCATATCTGAGGGCACGCGAGGCGTTGCCCTATGTCAGCTCCAGCACGCATGTGCATGCTGGCCAGCTGATTTTTGGCCTTCTTTTCAGCCATTTTTCGCCATCCCCAGGCTTCATGAGCCTTTCCTGAACCCTGGGGAGAGCAAAAAACAGCCCAAAAGGCCTACCGGAAGTCCGGAGGCTTCAGTGATGCCTGTGCGCATGCGCGGGGGAGCAGTAGGGGGTTGTGTGCATGCGCGGGGGGCAGCTTGGGGGGTTGTGCACATGCATGGGGGAGGGCATTGCATTATGGGTGTGGGCATGCGTGGGCATGCTATCGCACATGCACACCCTTTTGGCACCCGAGCCAAAAAAGGTTCACCATCACTAGTCTAGGGGGACCTCCATCTTGTACACTAACTCTATTTGGAGAGTGCAACTTCATACTGAGATGCAAATTTCATTCCCCCAAGATTTGGGAGCTTCCAAAACTCACACCTGCTTGGTCTTTTCAGGATTGTGCCTCAAGTTAGTTTTCCACATCCAGGCTCTCACTGCCTCTAGATAGTGGGAAAGTATTTTGATGGCGTCATTTGATCACTCAGAATAGAGATGTATAATTGGGTAGCATCAAATAAATGTATTCAGCAGTGTCATGTAGATCTGAAATAGTAACAGGAAAAGATTAGAGCTTTGTAGAACCACACACATTAGGCACTTACAACTGGACCTCTTCTCCCCACAACATTGAATAGAATCAACTTCAGAGAAAGGAAGGGAACCATTGCAATATTGTCCTTCCCATTAAAATTAGAGAAGTGATACAACGTGGCCAAGATGGACACAATCTCACAATTATCATCCCTCCTGAGGTCATCAAAATGCTACCAATGCTATCTCACTACTATAACCAAGTCTGATTCCTAACTAAAAGGTATCCAGTAATCCATTTCTTCTTGCAGATTCTGAAGCTGCAGTCCAACATTTTCTCAACAATTTCCCCTAAATGGGGAGAATGACACAGGATGAAAATTACCCAGTTCACCCAAGATTCCTTTTCACTTCTTTGAAGCAATTATTCATTATTCTTGGCTGGTGTGGCTTCTTATCCATCTCCACATACATGTGCATGGAAAGCCACTTTGCCTCAGCAGAGTTCATACAGACGTCTAATGTGGAGACTTTGGAAAAAGACAGGTCTACTTCCACATGTAATGAAGCATTTCTTTCAAAAAAAATATACATGGTTCTCTTAGAAAATGTGAGAAGCGTTTGCTTAAATTACAAAGTAAATGCCATCCTTTGCTAGATGCTCTACCAGAGCAGCTGGGAAAGTAAGCAACTGCTATCTTACTCTAAAATTTGTTTTCAGCCCTCATATTTATTCTCTATTCCTTTTGCTTTGTTTTATCACCAATACCCTTCATTCCGGCCTTCAGGACTGCCAAATTGGGTCATGCTGCTTAAAACGTGCAGTCTAATTTAATGTGTTTTCCAAATGGATGTTGAATTATATGACAATTCTGTCTCTAGGATGAAAGTGTATTTCCTCCCAAACATTAAACTGGCATTGGATTTGATTTTCAGTACTGTTTATTTTGTCATTAAATCAAATCCTCATTATTCAGCTCCAGTCTCCCCATGAATATGCATCTATGAAATATTAATGTCATTTGCTTCTCTAGCGGTGTTTGTATTTTGCTCAACAAGTGTAGTGCAGCCCAAGTGCTTCAAATAACAACTGCTAGATATTTCCTCTATTCTTGGATTGTTCTTGCACTTCTCTATCCATTTGCTTTGCCCTTTTCAGTATCATGCGTGTATTTATTGCTAGATGACATGCATAACCTTTATACTCACTGTAATTTTTTTTCCCAGAGAGCTTTTGATTTCGTTCAGTGTCCTTTCAACTTGTTCCCCTTTAACAAACTGTTATTCTCCCACAGCCTTGCTTTGATATTTTCAGATTCTGCAACCTGGAATATTCTTATTCCCTCCCTTTTCCAGTTCACCAGACATTCAATTGCCATCCTAATTTGATGAGTCATTCTTGCCAACTGCCCACCCATAGCTACTTCTCAGGTTTCATTATTGATTTTGTTGGGCACCAACAAGCCGTAACTGCCTTTTTGCAAGTCTCCTTTTTTGTTTGCTGTACAATGCCTTATTTATGAAGCAATCACAAACCATGCACCTGCACCAAACAGATTGCCTAGTTGTAATGTCCATGCATTTGTTCATAATCCAAATTAAACTATAAATAGAAGAGCTTCATTTCTTTTAAAGGTTCTATTATTCACATAGGCACCTAAAATAAACTTTCTCCATCCAAAAACCATGTAGCCTGCAGGCAAGACAGTATGCTTCTGGCACCAAGTGACCACTTCTTACAACAGTAAACCAAGTAGCACAACTATATCATACTGTCTTTTGTTTTTCTACAAATTATCAGCAGAAAGAGAGAACATAATATGCAGCTATGGCTTTAGGCCACATTCCTCTGCATTCTTAAGTTTCATTTGAAATCTGATGCTAAAAATATAGGTGGTTTTGTTTTTTAGTTTCTATACAGTCAACACTACAATGATGAAAATCCTAAATTTGATCAATTAATTCAAATCTTCATGATCAATAAGAAACATCAATCAACATCTCCAAACCATTTCCTTTCATATCCCTTTCAGCTGAGAAGCAAGTGTTATTCATGGAAATGAGATAAATCAATGATACACTTTTTAAAAACGTAAAGACATACTTTACATTTTTACTTAAAAAGCAAGAGAGTTTCAGTGGCACATTCTGTTCCCTTTCTTTTATTCCTATGACAAATTGCCTCCACAAGAACTATCTATACCCTACAAACCATTTGTTTCCACAGGTATTTTCATTTTTGCTGAACTTTCATCAGTTCCATCTTCAGAAGGGATACGATGTGGTCTTGTTTTCCATTCACTGTATTGCCAAATTAAAATATGCTTCTTCCCCCATTGCAACTCAACCCTTTGAATCATAGTCAATGTTATAAAATCCACTCTACGTTGGAAACCCCAAAGACATCCTTATGGCATTTCCAGATAGGGCAAGAAAACTCCTCACTGAAAACATGAAAGATTGCTGTTTATTTGTGTTTACAATAGACTATATAGATGGATGGTTTAATTCCTGAACAGGGAGCTTTCTAGGCTTTAAGAATCTGCCATTTCTTTTGGCTTTTATCCTGCCCTAAGCTGGAGTTCTCTGAGAGTGTTTAACTAAGAGGCAAGCCATAAGGAAGGCCAAAGTTTTATTTACAGAATAGTAATCAGGCTGAAATGAACTGATAAGCCTGAGATAATTGTGAACAAAACGCTTTAAATTCAGCGAGTTTGCAGTGTTCAAGGAACACAGAACACCAAAAAACTATGGCTGTTGAAACCAGTAATACAGCATTGATGATGCTAAAAATGTATACTTGAAAATCCTGATAAAGCTATTGCACATCACTGATATTAAGAAAATAGTCCCTAAGTTGTTGTTTTTTCCTCACCTTTCCATCTTCCTCCAGCCCCATGCACCAAAAAGTTTGAGATTCCACTTTTAGGCACTTTTCTTTTACCCTATGGGGTAGGCAATCTGCCAACCTTCTTCAAGTCCAATTTGGCTAATTGCTCATCTGTGTCTTGATTAGCTAAAAGGTTACTTCCAGCTGTTTTTATTGCTTTCTGACTCAAGTTCAACATTCCCGCAAATTCTTTGTCAGCTCTTTGACAAAGGGTAAAGTTTCTTTCAAAAGCCCTGCTTCTTCATTCAAGAATAGGTGATGTGTGACATCACTATTGTTCACAGAAATATATGCATTCTAAAGCCCATATTAATGATATTGCCAATTAAAAGAGAGATAAACCCTGAACTTTATTGAGATAGAATGTGCTGTGATAAATACTGCTTGAACAATAAAATAAATTCAGGAACAAGGTGTAATATAGTCTCCCAACTGCTATCTCTAGGAAGACTATCCAGTGAATAACACAGTTCCTAGAGAAACTTGTGTAAAAGCTTTCAAAACAATTTTTGGTTTTTTTCCCCCAAAGTCAAGACAACAGTGCACCATGTATGATCCTCTGTGGTACAGTAATAAAAAAACAATCAGACCTTTTACATTACATAGTAAATTATTGTGTATTATTTTCTGAGTCAATATATTTCCCAGGAGTGCTTTCTGTGTTTTCACATAGAATTCTTTTCCTTTCTTGAATAAGTCATGTTGTATAAATATTGTCAATGTAATTCAGCCATGGCAACTATATCACCAGCAGTTTGGGCTGGTTCTGTCAAACCTCATGCATCATGAGTACCTTAACTATGAATTCTTTTTTGTGCATTAGTGTTTTAGAAACAGAAGAAGAATGGAACCATTCAGAGAAAATCAGTCGATTTATGATAACTTTTTCTCACAATGTTTGTTTGTTTGTTTCTTTGTTTTATATGTGCCCACCTAATGTCAAATTCTAGTACAAAGAAGAGGGGGTCAACCCATTCTCCTAAGCACCTGAGGGTACTAGAATTACCAGAATGAACCTAACACACACTATTGTTGATTGGCAATTACAAAAATATTCATTCAAAGTATCTATTTTTGTTAACCTGTGGACAATAGTGTCATACCATACTTTTTAAAAGTCTGTACTTGAAAAAGAAACTGGCATCATCATGGTAATGATGATAAAGCTAAAATGTACAAAGCTAAAATGATTTGTACCATTAAATTAATTAAACAAAATCTATTTGCAGAGAACATGGAAATATCATTAATGAACACAATAGAGTCTGTTTTATTAACTAATTTGCTTTTCTATTGAACTTGCATTGCTGTTGGTTTTCATATAATATCATAAAAATGAAGAATAATGAAGAAAGTAAAGAAATCTGTATCAAAAATAATATTGAATCACAGTAGCAACCCAAAAGCATCTTTACAATGTGCATGTTTGTGCATAGGCATATATGTACGGTAGTAAGCATGATTTAAGAAATAATTCAGGTTGAATACTATGCAATCAAAATAAAACCTAAAAAGATCAATAAACTTTATAATGTTGAAGCATCTTATGTCTTGATGATGATGTAGGAGGCTTAGTGCTGATACAAAACTTTATTCAGGTGATAGAGATATGCATATCTGAGAAGACATTTTTGAACTTCCTGTCCATAAAATTTATCCAGAAGGGTACAATTAATATTGCCAGGATATTGCAATGGACATATTACATGGTCCATGATGTCTTCCTCACCATTCCCTCAAGGAGAGAGTTGTTTCTTAAATGTTGTTGCTTTTTAATATCTATCCATTATTCATGATGGTGAAAGAGTAAAGGACATGTGATGTTTCAGCAATGAGTTGATCATGCTAAAAATATCTGTCTAGCATATGTAGAATACTTTTCATACTTCATGTCATAGGGAGGTTAGATTCATTGTCTGCTTATAATGAAACAAGTGTTCTAGCCAAGTTTGCTGGTGGGTATGATGGTAGGAGCTGGATCAGTAATGTATTTAAGTAATAAGCTAATATAAAATTGAAAAGGGTGTTCAAATTGGTTCCTTTCTACATTCCATAATATTACAAAAAATACTTTACAATTTATGTTACATATACATTGTTCATTAAGTGATATATTCGTATTAATTAATTTTGTTCTTCCTATCCAGATGTTATATACTGTATTTTAATGTTTTATTGAAATAATACAGAGTTTTTGAGCTATATCAGCTTTTTTCAATTTTTGTGCTTTCACAAGATTAATAAAAAATAACATTTATTTTAGTTCAGTGTACTGAAGATAGAATAAATGGTCAGAAATATATTGCTTTATTTAGCTTATTTTTATTTAGATTGATAGGACTTCATAGACAACATTTCTAAATGTGATCTAATTGCATTAGACCGACTCTGTACATGAATATTTAACCAGCTTTGTTATTTGAGTTGGTGGGTTGGGAGCAACAATATTGAAAGATAGTCTTGAGATTACAGATCCTAATTTGCATAGAATAGTGTATATGTGTGCGTGGTGTGATATTGACCTTTTGTTGAATTTCTGGCATTCTGTCCAAAATCTGCCAAAACTGACAGAGATTATGTCCCTATCAATTGTATTAGCAGGAAATGTTGCATATATCAGAGAAATGAGTATGGTTGGTAGCCTATTTTCCTTGTTCTTTTTCTAAAAAGCATTAGATGACAGCCTTGATGTGCATATTCATGGTGTCCATCTGTTGACAACCCTGATATGTGGAAAAATCAATTTGGAATGTAAGAAGAGAACAGAAGAGAAATTTTTAAAGTGACAAATATAAAAATAAGACAAAATGTGCATTTGTAAAACTAAAAACAAATCCTTCATATCCATCATAAAACAGCATGAGACTTCCTTGCTAACTGAGTTTCAGAACCTAACTGTGGCCTAGAACCTAGTTTAACTGTTCCTCTGTAGAAGTGGACTTTTCCTTTTTCTTGTGTACAGATCTTGCCATGTAGACAATCAAGGAGTGATCAGTGATGAACATGGTAAGGTATGAATTAGTGGTTTGTTTGGTGTCTATTGGCCAGGTAAATAAATGCTGCAAGCATTCTTCCTTCCTTTTTCAGTTTTAGGGCACTGCAATTCTGTTGCCATGTTGTTCTGGCTTTGAGAAAGATTGGCCTT
Source organism: Diadophis punctatus similis (assembly GCA_023053685.1). Classification (NCBI taxonomy): domain Eukaryota; kingdom Metazoa; phylum Chordata; class Lepidosauria; order Squamata; family Dipsadidae; genus Diadophis; species Diadophis punctatus. The sequence goes on from JALIGW010000001.1 coordinate 248,087,300, forward strand.
CTATAGGCTCATTTCTTCAGCCCTTGCAAGTTGAAATAACAGAAATGAGGATTGGCAACTCAGAAAAAGGATCAATATACCCATGAAAACTTCATTCTTGAAAGAGGTATTCTTCTACAAAGATAAAGAGTTTCATTTTATTGCTCACTGTCCTCCTAGACTTCTTTAGGTGAGGCATTTCAGTTGAAAGGATCTGTATTTTTCCCCTTTGCATTTACTTGTTGCTTAACTTTTCACATTTTTTCCTACAAATTGGATTCTGTAGGGATGGTGTGAAATTATTTTAGGTTTTTCTCATATCCATTCACACTTTCACCCAACCAAATGTCTCTTTGCTCCCTTGGGTGATCTGTTGATATAGCTCACTTGCAACATAATTAACTTCCCTGTTAGTTATATAGTCTACTAAAATCTCAGCGAAAGGCAACAGGTCTAGTTTAGAGGGATGAAAAATGTGTAATGAGAAAGTTGTATCCACTGTAGACAGCTAACAAGAATTTTCTTGGCAACTGAAAGAAGGGGGAGTAGGTGGGAAAGAAAGCAGAGAAATAAACCCCAGGCTTAGTTTTGCTAATTAAATCAGTTCAACTAAAAAAAAAAACACCTAACCGTTTTTGGTCATGTTTCCTGTTTTCCCATTTGAGATGTGATAAAAATGCTTCATTAGATAGAACAGAAAATAATTGTCTTGAATCCAGCTGGGGAAACATTAAAGCATTTGAAGTATTCCCCAGATGATTTTTTTTTTGAGGGGAGGGAATGCCAGGTTAATCATTCCAGACAATCAAAGCTTCTCCACTCTTTACTGCTACCTTTCCTTGTCTTCTTCCCTCTTCCAGAAATGTGGGTAAGACAACCTAACACAAGGAGGGGACTTGCAGAGCTGACTTCAAGGATCAGGCCTTGAGTGGGGGGCAGTGGTGGGATTAAAAACTTTTTACTAGATAATAAATAAATAAAAAACTTTTTACTACTGGTTCTGTGGGCGTGACTTGGTGGGCATGGCATGGCTTGGTGGGCGTGGCATGGCTTGGTGAGCATGGTGTGGCGTGGTGGGCATGGCAGGGGAAGGATACTGTAAAATCTCCATTTCCTCCCAATCATCTGGGACTCGGGAGGCAGAGAATAGATGTTCTGTCCCCACAGGTATGCCCCCAAAATAAGATGCACAAGAAGGAATTGGAAACAATATTGTTTTATTGCAAATAAATTCTTAGCCAGAGTTGAGTTTGTTGAAAAGAATATCATTCATTCACAAAGTCTTTCCAGTATTTGGCTAGAGTCTGAAAGAGCAATTAAGGAGTCTTATCTCACCTCCTGGAGGTTTTGGCAGAAATCCAAGCTCTCATTAATCACAGGAAAAATGTTAACTGTTAATAATCCGAGATGCAGATACAAGAACCAAAATGCTGAAACCACAGAACGGGGTTGTTTTCTGCAACGAAGCCCCTCGTGACAGACCCTTAAATACTCTCAGGGCGTGGTCAAGCCCTGCATTACTACTCACGAGGAAGCCTCCTCCTGATTAGCCCTCATGTCTCTTTGAGAACCTGGGTGCTCTGGCATCCAGAAGAGCCTCCTCCTCTTCTCCTGAGTCACTAATCTCAGGAGATGCATCAGGTTCTAATTGTTCGCCAGCCTCTGACCCCACGTCCTCTTCACTCTCTGTCTCTGGTGCCAGGAACATCGGTCTTCTGTACTGCACCCTCACTACCTCCGAATCCTCGGGATCGGCTGCTAATTGCCTTGGACTCAACCTGGCCACAACAATAGATGGGGGCAGGGCCAGTCAGAAGTGGTATTTACTGGTTCTCTGAACTACTCAAAATTTCTGCTACCGGTTCTCCAGAACTGGTCAGAACCTGCTGAATCCCACCTCTGGTGAGGGGTATGTGATGAATGATGGCAAAAGCTCTCCAGCCAGATCTGTTCAAAGATTCTACTTTAACCAAATATGTGAGAAGAAAAACCAGGGCATGTCAGTCTGGGGTGGCTGAGATGGGCACCAAAGCAAAAGGAGTGAAGAAGTGGGGTGCTCAGGATATAAAGACAGGTTGCTTCATATGTGGGGGGGGGGTCCTTTCTCCTTTCCTCCTTTTGGGGATGCTGCTAGCACCCATAACTACTGTGGATGCAGACATCTGCACCTTAAAGGGTCTGATGAAAGTATTCAAGTATATTTCCCATGTATTCATTTATTATATATATATATATATATATATATATATATATATATATATATATATATATATATATATATATATATATATATATATATATATATATATATATATATATATATATGTATGTATGTATATGTATATATGTATATATATATATATTCATTCATGCTCAAGGCAATGTACATAGTGTTTCCCCATATACAGTATTTTCCTACAACATGTCTATGAAATAGTATTCACTGAGAGAGAATGACTGGCCTGAAGACACCAATTACTGTGACTAAAGGTAGATTCGAATTTGGATTCCCCTGGGGCCATTGCAACACTTTTAACTATTATACCCCACTGGCTCTCATTCTCTAGAGATCTCCTGGAAACCTGGGAGATCAATAGTCATATGAAAATGTGTTATATTCCTGGCTGTTCTACACAAGGCATTTCAGGTGAATGGTGAATATTTCTCTGTCTTTCTTTCAGATAGCACTATGCTGTTAATTTCTAACGAGAGTGAAAGAACAAATACAAATGGACTAGTTGCTCTCCATGTCCCATGTAGAGACATTGATAGTTGCTTTTTCTACTAACAGGTGGCACTGGATGGAAACGACAGCAGGGAACTCACCAAACATCACCATATATTGATGTACATTAAAAATGGTAATGACAACAACCAACCTTGCTGCTAAGATCTAGTAAAGCTCAGCCATGTTATCTTGTTTGCTGAAATTAGGAAGAATGCATGCTAAAATAGCTGTCTGAATACATCATAGGAGAAAAAGAAAAGATCTTATAGATCTGAATGAAAATGGAGTGGAAGCGGGTAGTTGTGTGTGTGTGTGTGTGTGTGTGTGTAACTCTCTCTCACACACACACATATACATATATACATACACACACACACACACACTGTCACAATGTGAATATTGTCAGTTGTGAGTCTATGCAGGGTGATGCACTCCTATTCTAATATTATGGTACTTCCCAATATAAGCAGAACACGTGATATGATGTTTGCACATGTCTACATTCCTAATCCACCATTAATCACTTCTTCTGATGTGCCTTCCTAACTGGAAGGTTGTGTTAATTAGCACAGATGTAGATTATTCAGGATTTATTGTTTTTATATTGTTTTGTACTGAAATAAATATTTTCTATTAGACATTTAATCTCGGTTTTATTTCTAATTATTTGAATTCCAAGTAAAAGATCCAAAAATCTCCTCTACGGGGAATTCTTGGTAGCAATCAGACGGATCGAACCTTATCTCAAGTTAACACACACACACACACACACACACACACACACACACACACACACACACACACACACAAGCACTGCCTAACAAGGCAAGTAGCCCAAGTTCAAATCCTAGAAGGGTATGGCTAGCTGATGAGAGCTAAATAGCTTGAAATAGATCTATACTAGTCTCCCTTTATTTTCATTTATCAGCAAAAAATGTTACATATATATAATATACTTGACAGAATATATATATATTGCACTACATTTTGATTGAATGTGATCCATGAGGAAAAAAAAGTGACTTTATTAGATAATAATAATAGATGAGTAGATAGACGGCAGAGCACTGCAAATGTGACGGGCCATTTGGAAATACAAGAATAAATAAGAATGGTGACTGATGAGTCTATCTGCTTAGCACAAGGCCTATGTTTAAAATACATAGTTTAATCAAGTCATTTCATCCATATCAATGGAAATAGAATAAAAACATGATTGAAAAAGTCTGTCTCAAATATATAGTTCAAACATATCTTTCCATGCATTTATGTGGGGGGAAAGGATGAATAAAAGAATGATTGATTGGAATGTTTGTAATGAAATAGAGAATTACTGAAGAATAAAATATTCTAAATGTGAACTATTATTTGGTTCATTATTTGACAGTGTAAAGAAAAATTATGGGGCAAAATAATCCTAGAAGAAAGGAAAGATATTAAACAAAAAGAATGAAAGTAAACTGCAAGAAGACAAAGTACCAGTCCTGCACAAAAATATATTACAACCAATACTGAAAGGATGAGATTAGTTTTTAAACAGTGGCTGATAAATAGCTGGAATCTTCAGGAAACTAGGATGAAATCCAGGTAACTATAGCATGGGATAGGTTGTTTGAGGGACAGCCTTACCTAAATGCATCTACCTGACCCATTAGGTCTAGCAGGAAGTGAATGTCATGGGTTCCATCAATGAAGGAATCTAGTTTGACAGGACCAGGAGCCTCCCCCCCACCCCCCGAAAACCCAAGGCACTCAAAATCCAGACAATATTTTATTTTAAGTCTATGCTGCCAGATGGAGGAAATGAGGACATACTCTTTTTGCTAGGCATCTGGTAATTCTGAACATATCACAAGCCCTAGGACTGCCTCTTTTAATTATTTCTGGTTTTCCAGCTATGATCTTTCCTGAACAGATAATCTAGGCTTGTAATTGCACATACTTCAAAGTGTTCTATATATTGCTATCCCTGAAATTTCTAGGGGGAGTAGATTGCTGTTACAGAGTTACTAATCGATGTATAAGATCAAACTCTTACCTATTTTCTCAACACATGACAACTCATTTCCTACTTTTCTTGGCAATGATTGCAACCAAGTGATCCATGGCCTTCCTCTATTATTCAGGTTCTAGTATTAAAACATCAAGCCTTTACTTCTCTTTCTTTTGCATCTATATCTTTAAAACTGACCTGGGACATGGAAGTCTTTCAGAGAGAGTTTGTCTTCTGACAACCCTTCAAAAACGAGATCTGTTCTTCTTTGTATCAAACTCTAGTATCATGCAGAAAAAGAGTGAGAAGTTAAGGACCCCATTCTCCTGTCGTTCCTTCACCACAAATCATTACCTTTCCTAGACTGACAGCAACTTGGTTTCTGTCTTTGGGGACTTCTGCCAGAAATCTAATATAGTTTTCCTTGATAAAGCCCTCTCTGCTTTCAAGAAGTAAATGAAAGAGAAAAGAACAAAAACAAGGAATTAAAAAAGGAAATGAGAAAATAGAATAATGAAGGTTGAATTCTAGGAGGATACATGTCGTAATGTGTCCCCTACTATAGATGTAGAATGAGAGGAAGAGAAAGAAGAGAAAAGTTTAGACAAACGGTGACATAAGCAAATTAATTGAACCTAACACAGTCAATAGAAATGAACTGACCTGCAAAATGTTTTTCAAAATGATTTGTCAGTCTGTCATGTCCATCAAAATTTGGGCTACTGTTTCCAAATCATAATTCAAGCTTTTTGTGACCTTCTTAGAAGCAGAGTCAAGGGGAAGCCAGATATCACTTGACAATCATGTTACTAACTTAACAATTGCAGTGATTCACTTAACATCTAAGGTATATATCTATTCTATTCATATATTCATACAATTAAAGATAAAATATGAATGCCTACTTTATGCAGGATCTAGGCATTAACATAGATATATGCTAATAAAGAAACAGGTTAAAAAAACCTGCGAAAATACTTTCTGAGTGACATTCTTTAAGCAGACATTCACAACTGGCTGTAATATACTGTAAAAGTAATACAAAATATAAAGCATACCAATTGCTCCTTCTCCTTTCAGTACGATATTCTTAATTACATTCTGCTCCTTAAAGACTGTGAATCCCTAAGGATAGCGGCCTAAATTAAAAGTGGCATAGAGGTTTGCAGAGAAAACGAGAATTGGATAAATTCACTGCCATGTTCCACAGTGAGATTTAAGTTGCTGCCATCAATGGAAAAATCCATCCCCAGTTGTAGGAAAGCAATGCAGGACCAAACATATTTTTCCTCAGTCATCAAATGGCAGTCTACTTTAACAATAGAAAATATTAAAAACGTGAGAGTAAAACCATCCATAACCTTAATTTAGCAGATCCTAGATAGTAAGAAAAACAACTTTACCGGTAATTTTGAAAGTTGAGAAAATATTAATGGCGGGTGGGGATTGCTATGTGTGTTGGGACTGGTCTTGAATCGTTATGTGAATTTCGTTGTATGGATGTACTGTGTATATACGTACAATGACAATAAATGATGAGGATTATTATTATTATTGTTGTTGTTGTTGTTATTGTTATTGTATTCAGGAGGGTACATTTTTTATTTTTATTTATTTTTCTCACCTTTATTTATATAAGTAACCCAAGGTGGCAAACATATCTAATATTCCTACCTTTTCCTATTCCCCCACCACCAAAAACAACAATGCTGTGGGCAGGGTTTAATGAGAGTGAATATCCTAAAATCACCTAGCCAGCTTTCATGTCTAAGGCAAGACTAGAACTCACAGACTCCTGTTTTCTAGTATGGTGCCTTAACCACTAAATCAAACTGGCTTTCATGCATTTCCTATGGTCTCCTGGCCTTCTCTTCTCATTGGCAGAATGCTCTAAGAAAGCTTTTGCCAGCTGTTTCTCCTGAATGTCTTCATGAGATCTGCTGGATTGGGAGACATCAAAATATATCTAAAGAGAAAAAAATTGCTTCTTAGATTTTTGTTGCTGAATTTCTCTCTCTTTAAAAAAAAATCCCTCCATACCATGCCCTTAGATTTATCTGTTTTCTAAATATGTTCACCATGTTACCCCTCAGTAAATAACTTGGGAGACTTACTTTTTGCTCAAATATCCGAACAGAATTTAATTGTATTCAGATAATTTATTAAGATAAACTTAAGATAAATTCTGCAGGAATACCACAAGAAATTACAGAGAGAACAATGGAATTCACCCCAGAATTTTTCCTTCTGGGGATAATGGAAAAACAACATCCAAAAAATATACAATATTTAATACTACATATTACAACTGCGGCAAGAATAACATATGCACAATATTGGAAAGACAATCAAATCCCACCAGAAAATATACTAATGGACAAAATATATAGATGTGCTGAAATGGACATGCTGACTATTCAACTCAAAGGACAATGCAACTCAGAATACTACAAAACATGGACTAGATGGTACAACTGGACTAAAAAAAAGAGGAAAGACTGTGTGACAACGTGAGAAGAAAACAAAGACAGAAGAGACTGTAAATTTATGATTTAATGTGCATAATTGAGATATAACAATGTTGTAAAAACGGGTGTAGATCTGTATCAAAATATTCAGATGTTTAATGAAGAAAAATAATAAAAAAAAATTAAAAAAAAATTCTGCAGGAATATTGTATATGTTACGTCCCATCAAAAAACCTCTCCTTTCACCAAGCTTTTAATTCTTAACGGACTTAATTCTGATTTTAGTTACATTGGTTTTAATTTTGGCTTAATTTGAAGTGTATTATTTTTCTCCTTTATGTTGGATATTGTTATAAACCACTTGGACTGTGGTATAAAAAGAAAGGCAAAATGTAAGCTTAAATAAATAAATGGAGAACAACTGTATAGATCTGAATGTATTTGGCAGTTTTGCTGATCGAATCACTCATTATTTCATTACTAACTGGAAAAGGAATCTAAAAAAAATAAATGAAAATTAATCAGCTAGAAATTTAAAAAAGCATAAATGAAGCCGTGTCTTAAGGAAGTAAATGTGATCTCTAAGGAGCTAATTTAACCCACAGAGTATGGAAATAGGCACTAAAACAAACAGTACAAAATCATTGTGTGTAACAATCAATAGATAGCTATACCAGCCTAGTAGATAATTAGATTGGGACAATTGTTCAAATACAAAATCCAGGAATATAGACTTTTCTAGTTTTGCCCACTGCAGATTTCCTTTACTTATCTAGCACAAAGAATACAAACACAAATGAATGTGCATTCTGTGCTTATCCCAGGCTTCTTTCTTTCCGTTTTTTTTTTTTCTTTTCTTTATACAGTATGTTTTAGAGTTAAATTCTGGCACTGATTTAGCCCTTGGAGAAATTGGATGAAATGTTTCCGTTGACTTATCTGCTTACAATCAAGATGAAAAAGAATTTGGTTGCTCCAGTTGTTTATATCAGTGTCCTACTTTTCTTCTGGAAGGACAAAATAGCACAAATGGGAAGGCTCGCCTTCATTTTATCCTAACACTAACTGTAAGCAAGGAGTCCTTGGTGCTCTTGGAGTTTGGTTGATCTTGCAGTTGTTTCATTACCCAAACTAGGTAACATCATTCTGCAACATCTGCAAGAAAACAACCAAGCTCAGAGAACACCAAGGACCTCTCATTTCAACCCTGGGCTACAAATAATCACTTCTATCGAGACTAGCTGTAAGGTAGGTTAAGAAATTGTGCTGTTGTGTTTTTCTTAGAGTTTGTCCTTCATGGTTGCAGTATCTGCTTCTCGTTGGACTGCACTTACCTTCCTTCTTACAGAGAAGCTATGTGTGCTGCAGCAGGGGTGGACTCTAACTTACCTTGCCACCGGTTCACTTCCTCCCGCGCCGCGTGGCCACACCACACAGGCACACATGCGCAGTGCTGAAAATTTACAGTTTTTTTTTAAAAGCCAAAACCAAGATGGTGGTGCATGTGCAGTGCTGAAAACTCGGCTTCTGCTCATGCACAAAAGAAAAAATCAGCAAAAATTTCCAACCCCCCCTTTTTTTTTCAAAAAAAAAATCCCAAAAAAAGATGGCAGCATCCACGGACTGGCTTCAACGGCTCCTTGACATCACCAGCAGTTTGCTACCGGTTCTATAGAATCAGAATGTCCTTGTTCCTAGCCCACTCCTCTCTGAGCCCTTGTTCCTGAGTCCTAGCCCACTCCTCTCTGAGCCCTTGTTCCTAGCCCACCCCTAGGCTGAGAGATAGTATCTAGCCCAGGGGTGGCAAACCGTGGCACATGTGCCAATGTGGCACGTTGGATGATTGCAAGTGGCACATTGCATCCTTGCACCTTCTTTTTTTTAAATACCATGTTTCCCCGTGGCACCCTCCCCACCCCATCCCCTGCCTGAAACCCCCAAACTCCTTCGGCAGTGTTTTGAATCCTGCCTGTAATGAACCCAGAGCAGGCGAGCCAGTCTCCTGTAACTTCGGCTCTTCGGCTTACAAATCCAGCCTGGAAAGCAGCCGCTCTGGACGAGCGTCTTGCGCTGGGGCTTAGCGGGGCAGTGTGGAGCGCACATCTTCCTCCCTGCCGCTTCTGGATTTGGAAGCCGAAGAGCCGAAGGTTGGGGGAAAGAAAGACTTCTGCTGCTTCTGCCCCGTCCGCACTGCCAAGCCCCAGCACGAGACGCGCATCCTACCTGGGACTTGTCCCGGTATCTCGGTCGCGTTCTTATGGTGTTCTCTCCATGGCAGCCTATTCTAAAAGAGAACGTCTCGTGAGTTCAAACTTCTCGAACTCGCGCGATGTTCTCCTTTAGAACGGGCTGCCCTGGAGAGAACACCGTAGGAACACGTTTGGGCACAATTTGGAGGTGGTAGGTGAGGCAGGGGAGGGGGGATGGGACATGCCAGGAGCTGCTCTTTTTGCGGAGGCCACTTTTTTGCAGATCCTACCCCTATCCCTATTTTACAACCTCAAACGTGAAAGTAAGAAGGTAAAAAACGTGCTTGAGTTGTATGGCGCATCTGAACTCGTCTGTGAAAAAATTGCCACATGGTATGCTTAAGGTTGGCCACCACTGATCTAGCCTAAAAGCAGTCAGTTGAACTAGAAGAATTCAGGGGGGTAAGGAAGAGATGTTTCCAGGGGCACTTGTACAAAGATCAGTACACTAGTATAGTTCTTGCAGTATAGTTGCTGCAAGATGAGGAGCGCAAAGATTTTAGATGAATGAGTCCATATGTCATTGGCTGTTTTGGTTTTTCTTTTCATATCCCTGCATTCAGAAAGCTAGACCTCAAGCCCCGGTTGCTTTAGAACAGCAGCTGGTGGAATTGATACACTTTAGCATAAATGGATTTAACTAAGTAAGCAAGCACTATGCTGTTTCACTTTCTTAATGTCTTCCAATATCAGATGTCACTAATGGAATTCAAGAGCTTAAAAGCTTTTAAGCTTTTATCTATAATAGGTTTGTTGGGTATTAATGCTGCACATTTAAATTGTGATAATTAGAGAAGTTTGTTTTAAAGTCCCAGGAGTTCCCTTGTTGTTTTTAATAATGCAACTGCTCATTACCAGCTTTTCATTTTGCAGCCTTGATTTCAAAATGTGTAGTGTTCATTCAGATGACATTTGGCTAAATTCAACTATCAATTTACCAGGCAGCAGTCTATGGAACAGCTGAGATGATTTTCAAAGCAAAAAAGCATTGCTACTCAGTATACAATATAAAACAACTCTGGACCTGTCAAAATCACTAATAAAGACCTGGATTTCTGATGGAAACTGAATAGGAGGGAAAACACAAAGGTGGTCATTGCACATCCTTTACCATTAGAATTTTAACATATGAGGTTTTTTTACACTGACTTCAGTTCAGAGAATGAGACTTAAATGATAGAAACACTTGCCTAATCCTGTATATACCTGGTTGGATCACATCAATTATATGTAATGACACAAAATAAACATTTGTTTACACTGGCATAATTCATTAATATCTTACACACCAAAACAGAATAGAATAGAGTAGAGTAGAGTAGAGTAGAGTAGAGTAGAGTAGAGTAGAGTAGAATAGAATAGAATAGAATAGAATAGAATAGAATAGAATAGAATAGAATAGAATAGAATAGAATAGAATTCTTTATTGGCCAAGTGTGATTGGACACACAAGGAATTTGTCTTTGGTGCATATGCTCTCAGTGTACATAAAAGAAAAGATACATTTGTCAAGAATCATGAGACACTTAATGATTGTCATAGGGTACAAATAAGCAATCAGGAAACAATCAATATTAATATAAATCATAAGGATACAAGCAACAAGTTACAGTCATACAGTCATAAGTGGGAGGAGATGGGTGATAGGAACGATGAGAAGACTAATAGTGAATAGTTTGACAGTGGTGAGGAAATTATTTGTTTAGCAGAGTGATGGCGTTTGGGAAAAAAACTGTCCTTGTGTCTAGTTGTCTTGGTGTGCAGTGCTCTATAGCGTTGTTTTGAGGGTAGGAGTTGAAACAATTTATGTCCAGGATGTGAGGGATCAGTAAATATTTTCACGGCCCTCTTTTTGACTCGTGCAGTCCTCAATGGAAGACAGGTTAGCAGTAATTGTTTTTTCTGCAGTTCTTATTATCTGGCTTAGATTGGACACAATTATTACAATTTTTCCTTTATGAATTCCATTTTGTAAATAATATTATTAAAGAGCAGAAAAAGAAAAAAAATTGCTTTTAAGAACAGTATGAAGGTCAACACTGCCTTAATCAAAGGTCATCCTCTAAAAAAGTATAATTAGGATTACAAACAAATCTTGGGTGGTTAACAATTACTGCTGTGAGGGACATCACACTTACCTTTCCAGGGATATAAAATCTCATCATTTGAAAGCCAGCAATAAATACTTTCTATAGTCCCTGTGCAAAGGCATGGGGAAATGTTTATCTATTTTTCTTATCTTCAAGGGACAAGGATAAAAGGTTTCCTTTCAGATCTTGCACCTTAGATCATCTTTAATCTTTATACTTGCAACCAAACAAATGGAAGGCAGATGCAGTTAAAGCAAAAAGCATATGTCCTGCCTCACAAAGTCATATTTGTACCGATACCTCGGATATTCTACTGAAGAAGCTCAAATTTGTTTGTAAAATTCTTCAACTGTATCAATGTAAATAAAGAGCAATATGATTTGGTTTTAGAGCATGTGTGCCTCATCAGAACTTCAGTTTATTTATTTTTTAAATCTAGACCAATAAAATAAACAACACTAACAAAGAATAATGCTTGCTGTAAGTACTTTATAACATTGTACATGAATTAAATTAAATCATAACTAAATTTATAATTTAGAAATTTAGAAACCCGTTATTCTTTTAACAATGTTTAATTACCACAAAATCCTTCTTAGAGATTTTAAGTAAGTAAAGTTAAGTAAGATTTATAAAATAGGTAGGTTTACACAAATTCTCAGTATGCATTACAAAGCTTATATATATACATGCATTTCCTGATTTATTTAAAGCATTTTATCATTTCTCTTTAAAAAAATGAAAAGAAATCTGAAAGTGATTTCAAATAAAGTGGAGTGTGATGGCTAGGAAGTTGGATTGGGATTAGACAAATACAATTCAAGTCCTACTTAATTACAGACCTCATTGGAGAACAGTAGACCAATTACACTATGTCAGCCCGCCTTCACCTGCTAGGTTTGCTGTTAAGAGGATAAATGAAGACATACTCACCACGTAAATTGTCTTGCATTTTCTAGAAAAAGCTGAACTGCAAATACAGCAACATAAGTAAATTATGCATATTTAGCTGTGAAGAAATCTTACTGAAGATGCTGGAATTACTTATGTGTAAGCATAGATAGATTAAAAACAGCACAACTATTCAGCATTTCAGACTTGTTACCCTCCTTGGCTGCTGTGTGATCCTGGGAGTGGGGGGGGAATGCAGATTTTTTTAAGTGACTATAGTCATGTAGTCCATTAATAGCCCCTGTATGTCAAACCTTCTAACCTGGAATCAAACTTACAAAATTTTATGGGATTATATATTGAGATGTAATTGTTACAGGAGGTTATTATCCTGATCCACCATTTTTCTTTCTTGCCTGAACCAGAAAATACCTTGCATCAATGCTTAAAAACTTATTTTAACATGCAAATAGTACCAAAATCATCCTTTGGGGAGCACAGTATTCAGTGTGAGGAAGACATCAAAGAATAGAGAATATTCTATAGTAATCACCTATGAAGAAGAGAAACATCTTAAAACATCCTTAAGCAAGGGAAACTAGGAGGAAGAAGATGAAGAAAATTCAGGCACAGCAGCATAAACTGCATGAAACTAAACAAGCTGATAATGAGTGTTGCTTAGTTAGTTCCTTAATACTGCTGCCATTAAAGTGCTTTGCCTATTTTCTCTTTTTATTCTTAGTATCGACAAATTATTTCCCCTTACAAAGTCCCTTTCATATTGCCTGCCAATGTATCTTTGGTGATAAGGGGAATAAACAGCTTTAAACAAATATATATATCCTCAATTCCACCAGAGTGAGCAATTTTAAAAGAAAATGTTTCTTTTTTTTCAGTTCAATAAAAGTTTTAATACAGACAACAAACATATTTAGTATATATCCAGAAAAGTATGTGTGTGTGTGTTAGCCAATTAGATAACATCAGTGCTAGTGAGCAAACACCACACTCACTAGCACTGATGATGTTACTAGTTAGATAATGAAACATCTGCAGGCAAACAACTAAGCTCAAAGAGAAAGAAGGACTCCAATGTATTTAGAATCATAAGCTTGTAGAGTTGGAAAATACTCCAGTGACCAGCTAATCTAACCCTTTCTAATATGCAGGAAAATTAGTTACATCAGCGGTCCCCCAACCTTTCCAGATTTACGGACCAGTGGCTATGGGGGGTGGGGGAGAGGCGATGATTCTACACAAGAGGCAGGCGAGTGTGTGCAGTTATATTTGTGCAAGTGTTGGGGCACACACATGCCACTTGTACAAATAGAGCTTTGCACACGCTTGCCATTCACACAAGTAGAGCTGTGTACTTGTGCACTCACCCTGCACTGTGTGGCCCAGTTCCAAATGGGTCACAGCCCGTTACCAGGCCACAGCCTGGTGGTTGGAGACCCCTGAGTTAGATAATCCATCTCTTCTTATTTATTTAATTTATTTATTTTGCTGTTCTTATATGCCACCCTACTCCCTGGGGACTCAGGGCGGCATACAACAGAGTATAAGAACAATATAACAAAAACAGCAGCAATAGCAAAATAATAAATGATTTAAAAACATTTGATACATTAAAAGATTAAAAAGCCTAACAACACTTTCATACCTGGGGGAGACCTAAGATGTTCATCGGTCACATCACCCTGCCTGCAGGAAGAACCATGTCTTAATAGCTTTCCGGAAGGCCAGCAAGGTGGGGATAGATCGGATCTCTGGGGGTAGTTGGTTCCAAAGAACCGGAGCCCCCACAGAGAAGGCTCTCCCCCTTGGTCCCGCCAACCGACATTGTTTGGCTGAAGGGACCTGGGAAGACCGACTCTGTGGGACCTAATTGGTCGTAGGGATGTATGAGGTAGGATGCGGTCCCGAAGATAACCTGATCCTAAGTCATGTAGGGCTTTAAAGATGCTAATCAACACCTTAAATTGCACCCGGAGACCAATGGGCAACCAATGCAGCTGGCGGAGAATGGGTGTTACATGGGTGTATCTGGGGACACCCACCACAGCTCGCGTAGCCGCATTTTGCACCAGTTGCAGTCTCCGAATACTTTTCTTCCTTTATGAATAGGTGTATTAGCTAAATTAGACAACCAGCTGTTACAACAATAGTTTACCTGAAATCCCATCAAAAGAAGAAATAAAGTCATTAATAAATAGGATATACCTGCCCTGGTTTGGAAAAGGTTGTATTATTTTGGCAAAGATAAAAACACAGTAAAACCAGTAAACAAGAGAGACTCAAATCTTTCAGTGTTGTTTCCTAAAATTTCAAATACGATTAACCTTTCTTAACCTTAGTAGGGGGTGCAATGGCTCTGCGGTTAAAGATGCTGAGCGGTTTGAGAACTAAGCATGGCATGACAGGGTGAACTCCCATTCTTGCCCATGCTCCTGCCCACCTAGCAGTTCGAAAGCATGCAAATGCAAGTAGATAAATAGGTACCACTTTGGTGGGACAGTAGCAGCATTGTATGGGCCTTGGTCAGCGGTGGGTTGCTCCCAGTTTGGCCTGGTTCTGCAAACTGGTAGCGGCGGTGGCAGGAGGCTCCGCCTACCCACCTGGGATGCTTCTGCTCATGCGCAGAAGTGTCATGTGCACAAGCGCAAACCAGTAGCAACGGGTTTTAGAACCCACTACTGGCCTTGGTGTATAGTCATGCTGGCCAAATGCCAATGGAAATGTCTTGAGACAACACTGGCTCCCTTGGCTAAGAAACGGAGATGAGCACTGCCCCCTAGAGTCAGAGGCAATGCTTTCACTTTGTTTAATTGTCAATAGCAGACAGGGTTACTGGGAAATTCTGGCTGAAATCTATGTATCTAGAAGTTGCCATGGTTTTATAAAATACTGTTCTAAACTGACCAAAGCCACCTGGGTTATCTATTTTGGGGGGACCAAGATGTGTATTTACAAACTATTCACCACAAATGACAACATGGAAACAGAATATGCAATGCATGACAATGGTCCAAAGCATCAAAATGAGTTATGGGAGGAAGGAAGGAAGGAAGGAAGAAAGAAAGAAAGAAAGAAAGAAAGAAAGAAAGAAAGAAAGAAAGAAAGAAAGAAAGGAAGAAAGAAAGGAAGAAAGAAAGGAAGGAAGGAAGGATTTTCAACACTCCCTTCCAGATTTCCAAGGAAACTCAATCAAAAAGTCAACAGGAAATTGGAAGTCACCTCCATTCCCTCTTCTTTCTGTTTCTGTGTAAGTAAAGAAATATCTCTGAAATGATGACTGAACAGATCATGGGTTGTCTAGCTGCAAAAGTAAACATATAGTATAATGATATTATAGTCCTTTCTTTAATTTCAATAAATATCATTCTTTTTTCAGCTTCAGATTTTCCTGCTGATTTTGATTAAAACTGAAATATTAAAACATGAATTTACTAATAGTGAAATGTCTTGGGTAAAGAAAAAAATTGTAAAAAGCTGTGGGTTTGGGTTCTTTTTATAAGTGGGCTAATTATCAGTAAGTGATGGATTTCTGATGTCTGTCGAACTAATAATTATTTTATGACTTTATCCATTTGTTATAAAAAGTTTATCCTGGGAGATTCTTTGAATTCTTTTATTCCCCAAATTGTACTTAGTTTTACTCCCCATTTTTTATATGTTGATTATGCTTATAATATAGATAATCAAGTTAAGATGATTTGTAAATTCATTTTTTCTACCTGCTTGTAGCATCTGTTGTGAAGTTACATCCAGATGTTTAATTTATTTTATTAAGAGTAAAAAGAAAGGGAAAACCCCCAAGAACTATTTCATAAATTTGCGGGGGAAAGTTGAATTTTCTTTGGGGAAAGAGATAAACACAAGCCTGAATTCATTCCTGTTAGCAATCATGCCACCATGGTTCTGCTGGGAACGAAAAACTGAAATCCTTTCCTAGCAAGCTGTACAGATAATCTCTTTAGTAAGATGTGAACACTCTCAAAATATTCACACTTCAGGCATTTTGATTATATGGACAGGTAGATGTGATTTGTTTAAGAAAATTCAGGTGTCAGTGGTCACATTTCACTGACACTGTTCTAAGAAATAGCAATACAACAAGTGCAAGGAAAAAATGCATGATGTAGAGTTGACCTTGAAAAAACAAATAGATCGAGCCATGACAGGTACCACTTTTAGAAGCTTAGAAGGTTTGTCTTCTCTGAATTTAAAATCACTTCCTGTGTCCATGTTTTTTAAAGAAATGTTCAGATTTGTGGCTTTTTCAAAGTGGCGTTTCTGTCCTACCGAAAGAAATTAGTTCAGCCTCTTTCATTATCCTTGTGAATACATATTTATAAATCTGTTAACTGGAACAGGGCATATTTTTCTAAAGGTCAGATTTCGTGACAGTATGCAATTTAGTCATATCATGTCATTTTAAATATTCAGTACAATGTTTGAAGTCTCTTTTTTCTAAAGAAGGAGAGTACGCATTCAGCCAGATCATAACATTCTGCTTTCATCATTCAAAACAATGAGAAAATGGCTTCAACTCTCAAATGTACCCTGCAGTCTTTCCAGAACACTTTGAAGTTATCTCTTACAGCTCCTTGAAGTAGTTCCAATGAGATATTTAGGAATATGTTTTAACCTCCACAAGGCTGGAAATAATGGGGAGAAAATAGAAAATTAGTAAGAAACATAAAATACTACTCACCTCATGGGCAGGTATACTGTAACTCCATGTTTAAATAAATACATGCAGACATACACAGGGAGACATACAAGTCCAGATAGGAGCTGACACAGAAGATCATGGAAAATAACAGGATTAAAATCCTGAGGTATTTCAAGATCCAGACAGACAAACAGATACTAACCAATCAGCTAAGGATCATGCTAATAGAAAAGGACCAGAAGATAATGGTAGTAATAGATTTAACAGCGCCAAGTAGCAACAACATCAGGAGAAGCTCGAGAAGTATGAGGGCCTGAAGAAGGAACTACAGAATGTAAAAAGTAAAGGTCAAAGCAGTCCCAGTAGTAATAGGAGCACTTGGGGCTGTGACTCCTAAAATGGACAAGTGTCTCCAACAACTCCCAGGAACAACATCAGAGGTTTCTGTCAAGAACAGTGCAGTGTAGAAGCAGCTAAGATCCTGTGCAGAACCCTCAAATTTTCAGGCGTCTGGTAGAGGACCTGAGATTGAGGAAGACATGTATCACCCAAAAGGATGAGGAGGGTTATAAATACATACGTGTGTGTGTGTGTGTGTGTGTGTGTGTGTGTGTGTGTGTGTGTGTGTGTATATATATATATATATATATATATATATATATATATATATATATATATATATATATATATATATATATATATATATATATATATATATATATATATATATATATATATATATATATTTCTGTCGTGTTATCCTGGTGTACCCAAATATGGGAGAGAAAGCATCACAGCTTCCTTTTTGCCTTTCAGCCCCTCACTGGGATTATCCAGGCTGTTTTTTATATAACCGACACACTAATCTATATGTGTAGGATTTTTTGCTGATAAATGATTATTTATTTTCATTTATCAGCAAAAAATCCTACACACACACACACACACACACACACATACACACACACACACACACACACACACAAAGAGATTATATATATATATATATATATATAAGCAAAAAAATCCTACATATATATATACTGTTCACACAAACACTGACTATAGAGTGTGTGTGTGTGTGTGTGTGTGTGTGTGTGTGTGTGTGTGTGTGTGTGTGTGTGTGTGTGTGTGTGTGTGTGTGAAAAAGGTAGAGAGAATAAGATGGTACCTATTCAGGTAGATGAAAAAAATATCAAATTAATAGGGAAAAAGTCAACATCTCCAAACCAGGTTTACATACATATTAGTTTAATAAGACATTTGATTAATAGGTTTGGTATACATCAAGTTTTGCAATTATTTTTTAAAATGATCTCTGAGTAGAATTTGATATCACTTTCTTAATATCACATTAAGTGTTCTTGCCATTGTGAGATGTAATACTTTCACAGAGCTGTCAGTTCTGCCGTTGACTCTGTACATTGAAAAAATTATGTTTGTTGTTTAAAACCAAGATAAAGAAGTCCTTACCTACAGTACATATTTTTTTTAATATTCTGCATCAATCTGTGGTTGATGCAGTTTTTCTTTCATTGGGATCCCAATAGACATTTTGTTATTGCGTATAGAGGAGAAAAAACAAAAACTGAAAACATCAAGGGAAAATGAACTATTTTATTACCACTGCTTTTATGGAGATGGTTTTAATGCTGGGAAAAGTGAAAGGAAAGACAAGAGGATGACCAGTGGCAAAATGATCAGTAGCAAAATAGATAGACTCAGAATGGTGATAAATGCAATATTGGAAGTCCTGAAAGACCAGGTTATGGACAGCTTATAGACCAAAGGCCAAAATGGATAAATCATCTCGGAGATAATCTATCTATGTGGTTACTAAGGGTCAATAACAACTTGATGGCACATAATCATTATGATCAATCATTACCACTGCTAATGGTGAGTCCCAACAGAAGAAACTGGTAGAAAAATGTCTCCTCTCCTAGAATAAATCCAAGGAACCATTATTCCAATTTTTGGATGGAGAGTTAGGAGAGGCTATATATACTGCATGGTCAACAGAGCTTTTATTTACTGCATTTAGCGTTTCTGCTCAGTAAACAGAAAATGTATATTTTCACTATTAACAGAACACAGTTTGCATCATTCAAATTTTATTCATGAAGTAGCAGAATATTCTTACCTTGGTTCAAATAATTCTAAGACTCCAAGTGGCATAAAAACACATGATAATGGATATTTTCTCCCTATTCTAGAAAGAAAAGGTTATCGTAGAAATGAACATTTTTTGAGTTTTACCATTTTTTTTCTTAGAGCTAGACTATTTTTTCCCATGTCAGAAGCACCAAAGTGCTAGACAAATGATATACCACCTTCAAGATTAATGTTGGAAATGTATTATTTAATTTAGAAAATGTATAGTCATGAAATGATTATTAAATGAGAATCATTGAGATAAAAGAATGTAGACCAGAGTTATTTTGAAATAATGTCAGCGATTATTTCTGATATGAGTAATTATATCTGGAAAATCACTCATGTAGGCATGTATACTTTTCCACACTGCCTGTAAATAAATATTGTGAAGTTATAACTTAAAACCAACATTCCAGATGTTATAATCCTATACATCAAAGGAGAAAATTCTAAGAATCTCTGGATATTGATGATACAATTCCCAGGATCTCTTAAAGTTAACCATGATGGCTATGAATGTTGGGAGATTAAACTGATAATTCACTATTTGAGAGACCACAAGCTTCCTCTCCCACTATACACAACAGGAACTCAATAGAACTTCTGAATGGTTAAACATGGTAGTGAGTTATGGGAAATTGCAGTGTGTTATAGTAGATCAGATCCTGGATTAGGACTGGAAAATTCAGGATCAGATTCTCCTCAGCCATGCAAATTTCTGGGTGATCTTGGCCTAGTCATTCTCTCTCTCAGTCCAACCTATCCCACAATAATATTATTATGAGGGAAAATTGTAGGAGCACAATGCTTCTGGGGTAATTATGGGATGATAGATAGATAGATAGATAGATAGATAGATAGATAGATAGATAGATAGATAGATAGATAGATAGATAGATAGATAGATAGATAGATAGATAGATAGATAGATAGATAGATAGATAGATAGATAGATAGATATGAAATGAAATGAAATGAAATGAAATGAGAGCTTCACACCTTATTTCTATTCTGTATAGTAACTGAAGACTAAGGATAATGTGTATCTTTTGATTCTTTGTTCTTCTCAAGAGAAGAATCACATACATAGAAATTACAGGCTCTCCACAGAATTCTGATTGCTTAACAATGTTTTATCTGCTGTCTGATATAGAATTATTTTTGGACAAATTGGACTGAAGTAATGTCCCTCTTTTTCTGACACTGCTAGAATCATCTGAAAAACCTGAATGTTGGGATAGCCAAGATAGACAAAAAAGTTGCCCTTTGGCACAGAATAATGGTTAAATAATGAAATTCAGTTCCATGAGATATAGTGATGCCCATTAGTTAAGCAGATTTAAAAGAATTAAACAAATTCATGGAGACTAAGAATATCAATGACTTCAACACATGATGATCGCTATCAATCATTTCCAAGCCATGGGCAATATGCATCTTAGTAACAGGAAAGTGCATATTACACTCAATTTCTTGTTGGTTCCCTGTAGGCATTTAGTTTGCCTCAATGAAATGAGAATCTAAAACAAGTTGGGTCTTTTGTCTTATACAGCATAGCTCTTGTGAGCTGGCCCAAATATTAGTGGTAAATGGAACTGTTTAGAAGATTAATGGCAATGTGATTGCATTGCTGGGTATTACTTACTGAAATTATTTCCGTTATTTTCCTTTAAAAGATAAATAAAATCTCTTCCTTTTTTATAATAAACATACTTTTTACACTCTGGAGTTAGGGGTAAAATGCAAGGGAAACAAACTTTCCAAAGTTAAAGAACTAAGTGTTTTGCTGTATATATAAAACCATATGCTTTTGTAAGGACGAGTTCAGTCTAATTTTCTGGAATCTCTGCTTTGTGTTCCTCACTCTGTCACAAATGCACTTCTCTGGCTAGGAACAAGGGAACCACTTTTGATTGTGATTTTCAACAGATATATTTGTTTGTTTGTTTCCAATAAAGGCAAATATTTGTAGCTCAGGTTGAAAGGAGCAGTGCTTGGTGCTCTCTGAACTTGCTTGTTTTCTTGCAGACGTTTCATTACCCTAACTAGGTAACATCATCAGTGCTAGTAAGGAGAGCTGTTTGTAGACACATAAACATTAACAACATCTATAGACTATGCAAAAAAGGCAATTGACCAGCTCAAAAGAGAACAAAAGTACTCCAGCATCTCTCCACTAGTAATCAGTAATCAGATCAAAATAGATTAACTCCAAGGTTAACTTCAGATTAATAATTAATAATTAATAATTAATAATTAATAATTAATAATTAATAATTAATAATTAATAATTAATAATTAATAATTAATAATTAATAATTAATAATTAATAATTAATAATTAATAATTAATAATTAATAATTAATAATTAATAATTAATAATTAATAATTAATAATTAATAATTCAACGATTATGGCACAAACCAGCAGTGGTAATTCCAGTGGTGATTGGAACACTGGGTGCTATCCCAAAAGCACTGGAATTACATTTAAAACAGCTCAAAATTGACAAAATCACCATCAGTCAAATGCAGTAAGCCGCACTGCTCGGTTCCGCACATATACTTCGAAAATACATCACAACGTCCTAGGCCCCTGGGTGGGGCTCCACTAGTAATCAATGCCAAATCCGGTGAAACAACTGGCTGCTGTGATAAAATATAATAATAATTATTAAATAATAATAATAATAATAATAATAATAATAATAATAATAATAATAATAATAATAATAATAATAATAATAATAATAATAATAATAATAATAATAATAATAATAATAATAATAATAATAATAATGCCTTCCTACCATCAAACAGGAAGGTAGGCCGCTTTCTTCCTCCCCATTCCTGATCCTGCCTTTCTGCCACCAAACAGGCAGTTAGGCTGCTATAGCTGGGCCTGGACAGCTATCTGGTGCGGTTCCTATGCTTATGGGATTACCGTCTTTGGATCAGTAATGACTTAACCACCGTGAACGAATCCAGGCACCTACCATCACTAATGATTAGAAGAAATCAACAAATCTGGTCCGAACCGGGAGGAACCCACCCCTGGTTTGGGGATGTAACAACAGAGTCAGGTAGTACATTCCAGGCATTGACCACTCTGTTACTGAATTCGTATTTTCTGCGAATCAAATCAAGTTTGGAGCGGTTTATCTTGAGTTTGTATCTATTATGTCCTTGTGTATTATTGCGGTTGAAGCTGAAGTAGTCATTAACAGGTAGTACATTGTAGCAGATAATTTTGTGTGCTACGTTTAGGTCGGACTGTAGGCGGCATAGTTCTAGGTTGTCCAAGCCTAAGATTTCAAGCCTGGTGGCATAAGGTATTTTATTGCGATCAGAGGAGTGGAGTACTCTTCTCGTGAAATACCTCTGGATTCGCTCAATTGTGTTAATGTCCAATATACAATGCCAAATCCAGGCAGACAAACTGTATTCAAGAATTGGTCTAGGAAAGGTTTTGTATGCCTTAGTTTGCAGTACAATATTACTGGAAAAGAAGCTTCACAAGTTTAGATTGACAACTCTTAATGCCTTTTTTGGCAATGCTGTTACAGTGAGATCTGGCGCTTAGGTCATTTGAGATGAGAACTCCAAGGTCTTTGACAGAGTAAGGGTCATCTACAAGATCATATCCGCCCAGCTTGTATTTGGTGTTCTGATTTTTTTTGCCAATGTATAAGACAGAACATTTGTTGGTTGAGATTTGGAGTTGCCAATTTTTTGACCATTCTGACACATAGTCAAGGTCATTTTGTAGGGCAACAGCATTGTCGGTGGTGTTGAATAGTTTTACATCATCAGCGAAGAGGACACAGTTGCTTATAATGTGATCACAGAGGTAATTTATGTAAAGTATAAAGAGTGTGGATCCTAAGACGCTGACTTGGGGGACACCAAGCTGTTAACTGGTGCAGGGTTTGATAAGGCTCTCCCTATTTTAACTACTTGTTGCCGATTTGACAGGAACGCAGCTATCCACTTATGCAGGGATCTGGAAATGCCGTAAGAGTTTAGTTTAATCAAGTAAACAATACCCCAATCAAGAAACTGCGAAAGAGCCATCAGTAAACAGCCCAACCAAAGAGTCTCTAAGATCGCCCCAACCCACACAGACAAGCAAGTCACCAGAATATAAACTGACAGCAATCAGCACTCCTTACTAGCACTGATGATGTTACCTAGTTAGGGTAATGAAACGTCTGCAAGAAAACAAGCAAGCTCAAAGAGCACCAAGGACCCCTCATTCATTTGTTTAATTTTAAAAATGTATTGGTTGCCCATCTTACCAGAGGATAACTCTGGGAGGCTTACAATACTAACTTCTCATTCCTTTCCTACAACAACAAGCTCACATGTCCAGCCTTTATTACCCACAAAATACTTTTACTGTCTATTTCTGCCCTCAGGTAGGATGGCATCTGTACTGGCATCTTAAACTATTTTTCACTCAAAAGTATTGATTGGAAAATTAAATAGTATCCCCTAAACAAAACATTTGTGTACATCTTCATATGCTGAAACAGAAACAGTTACACATGCACTCTTGGAATGCCCTATTTATCATCCTTGGAGGACAATTGGTGTCTCTTCACATCACAGATGACTGGGACCAGCCCCAATGAGCACTTATAGGTTTCCTATTAAATAACATAGGTTTATAGGAAGGTAGCTAAATTCTTTGCCATAACAATATCAGTCAGAGACTACTGGCTCTGAACAAGATACCAGCAAGATACCAGCATACCAATAGAAAAGAATATTTTTAGCCCATGGGTTAGAATTGAGGAGTCCTTGGTAA
Source organism: Diadophis punctatus similis (assembly GCA_023053685.1). Classification (NCBI taxonomy): domain Eukaryota; kingdom Metazoa; phylum Chordata; class Lepidosauria; order Squamata; family Dipsadidae; genus Diadophis; species Diadophis punctatus. The sequence goes on from JALIGW010000001.1 coordinate 248,111,342, forward strand.
TCTCTGATCTTGGTTGTTTGCTTGTAGATATCTGCAAGAAAACAACCAATCTCAGAGTGTACCAAGAACTCCTCAGGTACAAATATGCCTAGCTCCTGCTGGGAATGTGCTTTTTTTAAAAAAGAAATATTTCATATTCTGCATTTTAACATTGTTTTCTATTTTGGGGGGGAGGGGGGTCTATGACTGTAAATTCTTTAATAAATAAAACAAAATGATGTGAAGTGGCTGTGCAAGCAAATGTGTGGGCAGGTAACTGACAGCAGCTTCTAAAACATGCTTCCCTCATGTCATCATTCTACTAAACAACTAATTCCCACAACACTGTCAAACTATCTAATAGGGCTGTATTACTATTATCCTTTTCGTGTTTCCTATTACCTATTCTTTATCTTCTTATGAGTATAACTTTGTTGCTTGTATCTGATGATTTATATTAATTATTTTATTTAGTATCCAAGTATGACTTATGTTGATTGCTTATTTAGTAACCTATGACTATCACTGTTATATCTTATGATTTGTGATGAATGTACCTTATGATTATAATCATGATTTATCACTTGTTGCTTGTATGTGTACTGAGAGCTTAAGCACTGGAGACAAATTCCTTGTGTGTCCAATCACATTTGGCAAATAAAGAATTCTATTCTATTCTATTCTATTCTATTCTATTCTATTCTATTCTATTCTATCCTATCCTATCCTATCCTATCCTATCCTATCCTATCCTATCCTACTCTACTCTACTCTACTCTACTCTACTCTACTCTACTCTACTCTACTCTACTCTACTCTACTCTACTCTACTCTACTCTATTTATTTATTTATTTATTTTGGTATTCTTATATGCCGCCCAACTCCCGAAGGACTCAGGGCGGCGTACAACAGAGAAAAATACAAGAATAAACCAAATATTAAATATTAATTAAAAGCAAATACAAAATTTAAAAACACAATATAAAAAACATCGACAACCATTCAACAACCATATATACTTGGGGGTGAGCTCGAGTGGATTAAGCTCTACCCCCAGCCTGCAGGAAAAGCCACGTCTTAACGGCTTTTCGGAAGGCCAGCAGAGTGGGGATAGTTCAGGTCTCTGGGGGAAGTTGGTTCCAGAGCGCAGGGCCGGCCACAGAGAAGGCTCTCCCCCTAGGGCCCGCCAGCCGGCATTGCTTGGCTGACGGGACCTGGAGGAGGCCAACTCTGTGGGCCCTAACCAGTCGGAGGAAAGTATGAGGCAGAATGCGGTCCCGAAGATAGCCTGGTCCTAAGCCATGAAGGGCGCATTACAGTAGTCCAAGCAAGAGGTGACAAGGGCATGAGTGACCGTGAGTAGAGCCTCCTTCTCCAAGTATGGCCGCAACTGGTGCACCAGGCGAACCTGTGCAAAGGCCCCCCTAGCCACAGCAGAAAGATGATGATCCAATTTTAGCTGTGGATCTAGGAGGACCCCCAAGTTGCGGACCTGGTCCGAGGGAGTCAGTTTCACTCCCTCGAAGACCAAGGAGGGACAGTTGTCATGGTCCTTAAGAGGCAATATCCACAGCCACTCAGTCTTGTCGGGATTAAGTCTGAGTCTTTTCCTCCCCATCCAGATCTTAACGTCGTCCAGGCACCGGCACATTACATCAACTGCCTCACTGAAGTCAGACGGGGTGGTGATGTACAGCTGGGTGTCATCAGCGTACTGATGGAAACACACCCCATGTCTGCGAATGATCTCACCCAGCGGTTTCATGTAGATGTTAAACAGGATGGGCGAGAGAACCGACCCCTGAGGCACCCCACATGATAGGGGCCTAGGGGACGATCTCTGCCCTCCTGCCAGCACCGACTGCATCCTATCGGCGAGATAAGAGGAGAACCACCGCAAAACGCTGCCTCCCACTCCCAACTCGCCGAGCCGATGCAGAAGGATACCATGGTCGATGGTATCGAAAGCCGCTGAGAGGTCAAGTAGCACCAGGATGGAGGACTTCCCCCCATCCCGGGCCCGCCAGAGATCATCCATCAGAGCGACCAAGGCAGTTTCTGTCTACTCTACTCTACTCTACTAAAACAGTAATGAGAGCCTAGAAAAAGATGTGGCTGGGGTAATGATTCAAAAGAGGTACTTGATATGTATTCCTATATGTATACCTTTTCAAGGATTTGCATAGATCAGTGATGGCAAACCTTTTTTGGTTTGTGTGCCAAAAAAGGGGGGGGAATCGTGGGATCACGTGTGTGCGTGCCCACACCTATAATTCCATGCACCCCCGCGCATGCGCGTATGACCCCCCCCCACTCCCAGCATGCAATGACACACCAATTTTTTGCTCTCTCCAGGCTTCTAGGAGCCTGGGGAGGGCGAAAACGGCCTTCCCCACCCCCTCTGGAGGCTGGAAACAGCCTGTTTCCTGATTCCCAGTGGGCCCAGAAGGCCCGAAAATCAGCCGGCAGGTGCGCACATGCGCGCCGGACCTGACCTCGCGTGCCCACTGATATGGCTCCGCTTGCCACTTGTGGCACCCGTGCCATAGGTTTGCCATCACGGGCATAGATTATGCTCTTCTGATCTATGGAATCCATTGCAACCTCCTATTTCATTCCATTATTTGCCAAGTCAGTCAAATATACATCACATTACGTATCGGGACTTTTTTCCCTTTGCTAAACTGGGAATGGGTGTGGCCAGCGTGTGACGCATCCAGCCCAGGGGCTGGGAGTTTGACAGCCCTGATCTAGTGATTAAGGCACCAGGCTAGAAAGCAGGAGACCATGAATTCTAATCCTGCCTTAGACATGATATCCAGCTGGGTGATGTTGGACCAGTCACTGTCTCTTAGCCCATCTCCCTTCACAGAGTTATTGTTCTGGGGAAAATAGGAGGAGGAAGTTGTGTTGGATATGTTCGCTGTCGAGTTATTTGTAAAAATAATAAAGATGGGGGATGGACGGACGGACAGATTGCAGGAGAACTTTGAATCTAGGATGAATAGCCAATAATCTGTAAACTGCCTCCCTTATTTGAAAGGGCTATTAAATAAAAATATAAAATTTTAAAGAAGATGAAAAGTTGGAACCAAAATAAGTACATCTTCATATGTCTAATTTTTATGCATAGTTTGATTTTCCACTTTATGCACTTGCAGTAGAAAATAGCAAGTTTTCTTGCAGAAGTAATATAGCATGGATTGGCCAGATATGTGTAAACTAACCCTTGTCCCAGAAGTGTAGACAAGATCATCACTGAGTGTCAATCACATGCCTAGGAGGTCACTGGATTAGCTTGTCAGCTCCTGACAGCTGCAGTTTCTCACCTACATGTATTAACCCTCTTTCCAAAAGGAGGAGAAACATATGCTGTAAGTTTTTAGAGGTCAAAGAGCTTGCAGAGGACAATCTCTGCAATGCATTTGAGTAAATAAACTGTCAGCTGCAGCTTATTCTGACACTGATATAATGCATTTTAAAACAAATGGAAGCAATTTCACTGATGGGCCAGTGTTCCTTTACCAATATAGAATAAATACTCAAGGACAGATTTCAAAACAAATTAACATGGAGACAAAAAAAATGTGCATACTGCTAGGCACACTGATGGTTCCATCTGCAGGAGACTTATTAGATGCTTCTCACATTGCAAACTTATAAAAATCAAGGGTGATTATTATTCTAAACTGCCCTTTCACTCTGTCCTCTCCACATTGACCAGGCCATGACTGCACAATGATGTTTTATCAAATGGCTTATGCTGTTTTGCACAACAGAAAATTTGATTGTTCAATGTTAGTTCCACGATGGCACAAAGTTTGTTAATCAAATTAAGCATTTGCACTGCATCTTCAGCATATTTACACCTAAACCACACACTCTAATTTACTCTATTTGCATACAATGTTGCAATAACTAAACACAGTTAGAGGATAGTTACAATTTGATATGTAACTAGGTATGCATGTATGTATGTATGTATGTATGTATGTATGTATGTATGTATGTATGTGTTAAGCATTTAGTAGTAGTTTCTTTGTGGACAAACACTAAAGTGATACAACCATCACATAAAGCTAACATAAAAAGTTAAGGTTAATAAAATTAATAATATATCCCAATAAACATTTGATAAATCTTTCCAGTGTTAAACCCAGAGCCTCTTACAGCAAATGCATCCTTCTAGACATTTCTGGAGAATGATTCTAGTCTCCTAATCATCTGAAGACTAGAAGAAAGCATTTGTGATTTCTAGCCAATCTAAAGACTACATAGAATAGAATAGAATAGAATAGAATAGAATAGAATAGAATAGAATAGAATAGAATAGAATAGAATTCTTTATTGGCCAAGTGTGATTGGACACACAAGGAATTTGTCTTTGGTGCATATGTTCTCAGTGTACATAAAAGACAAGATACATTCATCAGGAATCATGAGGTACAACACTTAATGATTGTCATAGGGTACAAATAAGCAATCAGGAAACAATCAATATTGATATAAATTGTAAGGATACAAGCAACAAGTTATAAGTGGGAGGAGATCGGTGATAGGAACGATGAGAAGAGTAATAGTAATAGTAATGCAGCCTTAGTGAATAGTTTGACAGTGGTGAGGGAATTATTTGTTTAGCAGAGTGATGGCATTCACTTTTAGGAGCTGAGATAGCGCAGTGGTTAAAAGCAGCATTGCGACCTTCAGCTGATTGCTAGTTCAGCAGTTCAGCTGTTCAAATCTCACTAGGCTCAAGGTTGACTCAGCCTTCCATCCTTCTGAGGTGGGTAAAATGAGGACCCAGATTGTTGGGGGCAATATGCTGAACTCTGTAAACTGCTTAGAGAGGGCTGTAAAGCACTATGAAGCGGTATATAAGTAAAGTGCTATTGCTATTGCTATTCAGGAAAAAACTGTTCTTGTGTCTAGTTGTCTTGGTGTGCAGTGCTCTATAGCGTCATTTTGAGGGTAGGAGTTGAAACAATTTATGTCCAGGATGTGAGGGCTCAGTAAATATTTTCACGGCCCTCTTTTTGACTCGTGCAGTATACAGGTCCTCAATGGAAGGCAGATTGGCAGTAAGTGTTTTCTCTGCAGTCCTGATTATCCTCTGAAATCTGTGTCTGTCTTGATGGGTTGCAGAACCAAACCAGACAGTTATAGAGGTGCAGATGACAGACTCAATAATTCCTCTGGAGAACTGTATCAGCAGCTCCTTGGGCAGTTTGAGCTTTCTGACTTGGCGCAGAAAGAACATTCTATGTTGTGCTTTTTTGATGACGTTTTTGATGTTAGGGGTCCATTTTAGATCTTGCGATATGGTAGAACCTAGAAATTTGAAGGTCTCTACTGTTAATACTGTGTTGTCTAGTATTGTAAGAGGTGGTAGAATGGGAAGGTTTCTCCTGAAGTCTATCACCATTTTTACGGTTTTGAGTGTGTTCAGTTCCAGATTGTTCTGGTCGCACCACGAGGCTAATTGTTCAACCTCCCGTCTGTATGCGGTTTCATCGTTGTCTCGAATGAGACCAATCACTGTTGTATCATCTGCAAACTTCAGTAGTTTAACAGATGGATCTTAGCAAAGGTGTTATTATAATAATTCAGAACTCCAGGTTTGATACAAAAGAGTAGCACAGCAATACGTGATATACTGTCTTGATTGCTCTGGTCCATTGGGCACAAGTGATCTTGGAGTGGAATGCTATTACATCTTCTCTCCAAACAATGAACTCTTAAGTCTAGAGAGTGGAAGTACTTATCTTTGTGAGATGGAGAGGAGGTAATGAGGTAGTATGAAAGATCTACAGAAAGAGTCTGCCATTACAATAATGAAAACTTTTATTCCTGCTTTCTGTAGTCTAGGTCGAAGCTCTGTAGTTCTGTTTTTAAGGTGGATCTCTCAAATCTAAGTACTATGGAATGAGAGACTACAATATGCCTTTCTTCCAAGACAAAGTTATCAGTAATCTAACTAGGCCAAACTCTTTCCATTAATTTTAGCTAATATTTTAATGGACAAGATTCATATGAACCTCCATTAAGGAAAGGATAGTTTTGCAATGCAGAATACCATTTAAGATATGTCAGAGAGAATATGTAACAGAATTCTGGTAAATACTAGTAACACTCTTCTTCATGAATAAAGCATTTTAATGGACAATTTTTCTTCTCTGAAAAAAAAATTCTGCTAAAGCTTCTATGTTCCACCTTAGGCCAGCTTTGTCAGAGGTAAGATGATTATATGTTTAACACAGAGGGGATGGATATGGATTTTTAGGCAAGCTTTGGTGGGGAAACTCATTTTTACTTACAACCTCAATGATGGAATTCATATAAAAGTTTAAAAGAAGAGGAACAAGTAAGTACCTTTGCTTAGATCTTTTAAGATTAATATTGAATAAGAAACCAGTGAAGATAGTGTGTTTAACCTGTATGTAGGTATTTTTACTCATCTGTAATTGATGTACACATAATTGAGGTCCAGAACTAAAACTAGAGTGATCCAAACAGAATTTTCTTCAGCTATGTACATTATTCCTTTGGGCTACAATTTCAAATCAAATAAACACAATCCTCCTCTTTCCTTTACATCTTGAAAAACCTCATATTTAACTCAGCCCCCCCCCCCATACACACATAGATAGACATTAATTTAGATATATCATGTCACTATTTAAATGGTGCAAGTTTAAATTAAATTTCCTAGATCGCTTCTGACTGCAATTTTATTTTTATTTTTTTAAGATTTAGGATTTTGCTGCTTTTCATTTCGTTTTGTTGCAAAACTATAGTTGATAGTCTTGTTTCAATTTATTCATCATTTCAAAGGGGGGGAATCTACTATGCTTACATATAACTGCCTGCAAAATAAAAATAGTATACTATTTCTATATTTATATGCTATTGTTTCTTTGATGCTTGGTATAATGGCTCCTTTATATACATTTAATTAAACTTTATTTTGTGAAAGCTATCTTTGAAGAAAAGTATTAAAAGGTAGGTATTGTATTTTAGAGACATAGAGAGTAGGTGAGTTATATGGACAGATGAGTCCATGGCAAGAGGAACAGAAAGATAAAGATGCTTCTGGCTTGTTTGGGGACATCAGGTCACCATATGACTTGCATTCATACACACAAGTGTTGGATGAAATATCCATCTCGTTCAATTCCAAGTGGGGAGAAACACACTGGAAACATGGAGGCTGATTGGAAAGATGATTTATGATGAAGCAGAACCACCAAGCATGTGTGATTCTGGGTAGCTGACCACATGGAGTGGAGAGTGAGAGGCATTTATACCCTCTCTTAGGCTTTGAACTTGAGCTTCCTGTTCCTCTGCAAGAATATGTATTCTATTGGCTGTAGTCAGACCCCCATGTGGAGTCATGTTTGTCTGAATCAAGTTTGGTTGAACCTTGGGCTGATGTAATGTCCCCAGGTGATTTCACAATGCAGTGAGCCCTGCTGCTAGATAATCCTATAATATCCTGGAGGGTCATGTCTTAATCCCATCACCTTGGAGCTGAAGATCTAATTGTCTTGTAGATAGGCTGGCCCAGTCCTGCTCAATGGGAACCAAATATCTGCTGGGGGCAGGGAGCTGCTCTTTGTCTTTAAAAACATGTTTCTCCTTTCCTCATCCAGGAAAATATAATATTTTGCCTTTTTTAATATTTCCTAGAATATTTCATTCTTCTAGGAGAGGGTGGGTGCTAACTTTCTACACTAGCATGAAATAACACCAAGCTCTGGAGAACAGTGGATAACCAAGTCTATCACTATATTCTTGTATTTTTAAAAAGATGAAGCATTATTCAAAGTGAAAATAACATTTGAGTTTGTTCTATGTTGCTATTGAACAGTTGGTTCAGTTTCAGAGAAAAGACACTCAAGGAGTAACACTGTCCAAGCCAACTTGCACTAATGAAAGGCTCAAGTTTCGAGTTTGGCAGAAGCAAAATATACAAAGGTGTATTTATGTTGTGTGCACAGATTTCCAAATCAGTCTCACCAGTTCTTACTTGATGTAACAAGAGCTAGTTGCACATGTACACAGGCATTACAGTGCCATAGGCTGATATATTAACATATTTTTTTAAGTTAAGCTTTTATTTACTAACTCTGAACAATGTTTGCCATGCACTCGGTCTCATTATGTAGTCAAGGTACTAATCCTTCTTGTTTAAACACATGTAACAAAAAATTTTGTTACTATTTTTTTAAAGTATAATACATTAGATTATGAAATCAATATAACCCCACAAAGAATTTTGCAGTATTTGATTAACGTGCTATCCGAACCGTTTCTCTTCATTAGAATAACAATGCATTTACATTTAAATAACATGCTTCATCTGAATAACTAAAAGTTGAGCTATTTACCATTGTCTTGTAACTGTCATATCTGCACTTTTTTGAAAGTACCAATTGGCTTTGACAAAAATTTAACTGCAGCAATTAGAATGGATAAATACTTTTATTTTCCCAGGAGATTGTTGAAACATATTATGTTAATCTGTTTGCCTCAGTATAGTAAAGTTTGCTTTTAATTAAATAGATAAGGCTAGTTTTAATAAAGTCTCCAGGAAATGTGAATGCTGAAATTTAGTTTTATCAAAACAAATTGCTAATGTCTATACTGCTATTCTAAAATAAGCAATATGTTAGAGGCACTATTTCACCTATCATATATTCTATCCCTTCATACAATAACAATTATGTTCAGCAGGATTTGTCAAACCTTAATTCAAGTACAATAATAGGCTGTTTGCTAAAGTTAGCATCATTAACTGATAAATAATGAAGATCAATGAAGATGTTCTAGAAAATGTCTTAATAATAAAATATTTAAAAATGGTAAACATACAGTTGAATGATAGTTAGTAAATGCTGACAGGACCAGCTGAATTGTCACTTTGCATCTTTAGGAAACCAGGGTATAAAATAAGAACTTCCATCCATTCCAGAGAAGTTGTTTAACTTTTATAAAAATACTTGTAATCACTGCTGAAAATGTGAAAAACAATGGTTATAAAATAAAATAAGATATAAAATATGAAATATGAAAGTAAATAGGAAAATCGGGAGGAAGGGGCGGGAAAGAAGTGAGGGGGGATAAGAAAAATGTTAAACACGAAAATGTGAAAAACATGAACGGATATTTTATCACGCATGGTGGACTTGTGAAAAGTGATGCAGAGAGCTTTAAATATTTACATTGAGATAAAACCAGAACTTTTCTTATTAGAACTTGTGGACACTCAGCTAGAAAAAGCTCACGGACAATTAGATTTATATATAAGAGCTGAGGTGGCGCAGCGGTTAGAGAGCAGTACTGCAGGCCACTTTAGCTGACTGTGATCCGCAGGTCAGCAGTTCAAATCTCACCGGCTCAAGGTTGACTCAGCCTTCCATCCTTCCGAGGTAGGTAAAATGAGGACCCAGATTGTTGGGGGCAATATAAATATACATTGCTTACTGGTGTAAACCGCTTAGAGAGTGCTTGCACTGTAAGGCGGTATATAAATCTCACAAATAAACAAATAAATAAATAAATATGGTAACTATAGTGAGGTTCTTAAATGCACAAAGAGGGAAGACTATAAAAACATCAACAATGGAGGAATGGTTTGTGAAGACAGCTCCATTTTTCAGAAATGGCTAAATTGACTTATTTGTAGGAAACTGCAATTATTTTTATAAACGAAGATAAACCTTTTACAGACTTTTTCTGAGAATGGGTAAAAATGAACTGGTGACTTGGGGATTTATTGATTAAAAAGGTTTCTTTGTGGGAAGAAAATTATTATATGAAATGTAGGAGGATGGAAATAGTAATTGCTATGTTTGTATCTGCTCCAAGGGAGAAGTTGTTTCTTTAGATATTTTTCTTTTTCTTTCTTTTTGTTATTCTTCACTTTATCTTTTATAATCTTTTATCCTGTTTCTTCTTCTATGTTTCTATACTTTTTAAATTTTTGTAACATTGTATTTTAATAAAAAATGTGTTTTTTTTTAAAAAAAAAGATTAGGCATTTGGTTTGGAGCTTAAAATATCCAGAAGACCATCAGATAACAATAAAGAGGCTTTTGCATTTCTTTGCAGTTATCTAGCTGGAATCTTTATATAATTGAGTTTTGCAATTATTATTTCCTACTCTGCCTGTTTATGGAAATCTCTTCTCCTTGGCTGCTACTTAAGTTTCCCTAGTCATTACCCCAGACATCTCCTAGGTATATATCAAGCCACTTATAATCTTAAGTATCACATCTTAAGAATCAGACTTGCATACAGCATGATGCAATAGAAACTGATCATGATAGGTAATCTATACCTCGTATAGATGCATTCAGATTATCCTGAGGGGAGGGGGACTGAAATAGGAGAGCTTTCCTTCCACATACATTCAGCAGATGGCTAAATATTCTCATGTTTCCATGCAGGGAAGATGAGGGGGGTAAATCTAGTTTTGTGGTGGAACACCAGTCACCTCTAAAACTTTTCAAGAGAAATTAAACAATATTGGGAAGTTGTGATGATTATCCTCTCCCTCTCTCCTTTTGATACATCTTTCTTCCATTTTAAAATATTGTTTTCCTCTCTAATGATCATAGCAGAAGAGAATTAGATAGGAAGCCCCAATTTAGGACATTCTTGGATGGGTTTTGAGGGATGGCTTCATAAGTGCTATACTCTTCCCAACATAAACTTTCCCATTCATGGCTCGTGCCCTGTTAAATCAAGAATAATAACCAAGAATTATTTTAGGCAGACATATAGGAATTATTTCTCTGGAAAGCAGGAGGGCCTCATTGTGTTTCAGTACATTTTTTTTTCTTGTGCAAATATTTGCAATAAGTTTGAAACAGATTTGAGAACTTCATTCCATTATAAGGAATCCCACAGTTCTCTATTTATTTTAGAGTTCAATAAAATAAGGGCAGAGGATTCAAAGTTCATAAGGAAAAAGGGAGGGGCATATATATATATATATATATATATAAAGAATATCAATAAGTTATATATTCACAGCATGTGATGGGGAAAAGAAAGAAAAAATAGGTCCTTTATACTTTGTTTTTATTTCTAACCTCTTTATTCATATGATTTTTATTCCATGGAAAAGGTGTAAGGAAACAGTTTGAGCTGGCTGTTTTAGTATTCAAACATTGTGTGGGTGCTTTATTAAGCACAGAAGAAACAGCTTCTGAAAAGCAAAACTCTATAAGCTAACCCTTTGGGGACCAGAATTGTTAAGTGGAAGAGGAAAGGCGGATACTCTGGATTGGTAAATTTAATAAGACAGTTCTTCCATTTTATTTTTATGTGCTGTCAGCCAATTCAGTTTCAAAGAGCTATCTGCCAAATTCTTTATATGTGTTTACCCACATAATTTTTTCAATGGCATTTCAGCTTTTAATGCACATAACAGTATATTCCAAATAGCATATACACAAGTAGTGAACTTCCCCTTCTTATCCCCCTTCCTTGTTTCCTCCTCCTCCTCCTCCTTTGTCAGGGGAGGGACAGATTAATGTCTACATAAAATCAGACCAAGGGCTACCTGCTTGTATGCAACAATTGATCAACATTCATCAGATATTCCTTTTTCTCAAGAAGATGATATGCAATTGAGCATTGTCACGTAGTGAATATTGTCAGTTGTATGTCTATGCAGGGTCATGCACCCCTATCCTAATATTATGGTACATTCCAATATAAGCAGAACACGTGATATGAGTTGTACGCATGTGTGCATTCCTAAACCACCATTAATTCTCTTCTGCCTTAGCTGTTGACCTGAACGGTCGTGTTTTTCTTAGCAAAGATGTAATTACTCAGGATTTATTGTTTTTGTACCGAAATAAATATTTCTATTAGACTTTTAATCTCGGCTTTATTTCTAACTGTCTGAATTCCAAGAAAAGATCTAAATCACCTCTATGAGATATCATTCTCACCCCAACAAGCATGAGTTTGTCAATCATAAAATGAAAATGATTGCTTGGTTGGATTCATCAGTCGGAACCTTGACATCCAGTTCCTAACCAAGGCCTTCGCTACACAACCCTGAGCTTCTCCCCCATCCAAAGCTATCACTAAAATATTCAAATGGCTGTGAAATTCTCTTTAACAGTCCTCATTTTCTCCTTTTTGAGCCAACCAATGTTGCTGTAAACTCACCAGTGGGTGAGCACTTAAAGCAGCAGTGAACTGATGCATTCTGCTGCATTTTCTTTCAGCGGTCAGAAAAAAGGTCAAGCAAGCAAACAATTCAGTCAGTCCTTCAGAGCAGCAAAAAACTACAAGCACCCACACGTGGGCACAGATACACACACACACACACACACACACACACACACACACACACACACACGTATATAAATAAAAGTTTAAGCAAGGAACCATAAGACCTTTAATAAAGGAGAGAATAGAAACTCTGAAACCCTGAATCTAGGAGTTGGAAGAATTGCTAGTAGTTATTCCCCATTAGTTAGGATCTATCCATTCACATTTTTAGAAGAAATGCAGTGATTCTGTCTGTCTTTTGAAACAGTTGCAAGACTGAATGGTTTTTATAGTTATTCAGCTTCATTGCCAGAAGTGCCAAGATATTATGGGGTCAAACAAAGGCTGAGCCAATCAGCACAACTTTTATACATGGAAAGGCCCTGAGCTACAAACAAATGTGTATCTATGAAACAATACTAATCATTTTTAGGGAAATAACATGTGATTGTTGTTGGTTTTTTTTTTCTATATTTGTATTCAGAACAGTCTCAGAGCTGTTTTTTTTTAAAAAAAATGCAAATACAAAATAAGTAGTTTGCTTTCATTACCATAAGTAGTTTCTGGACAAAATGAATTAGTCAATAGTGCCCATAAGGCTGAAATATTTTTTTAAAAACAGCAACCATGGCATTATATGTTTTTGTGTAAAAATAATTGTGATAGTCTTTAGAAAAATGGAAGTCAGTTTTTCTATATACAACTGCTTAATTTTCTCCTTGGGTTAATTTTTTGTCATGTAGAGACTTTGGAGAACTTGGTGTTTCATTGTATTGATGTAAGAGATGACCAGGCTGAGCCTAAAGGATGGGTCAAGTGCATCATAAATCATGAGTCCCTGCGTGACCACAAGAGATCTAAATCCAGCCCACCTTGAATATATTTCTTAACTCCTGCTAATTTTCCTTGACCGTTAGTAGCTCAGATTCTTGTAGAGAGCTTCAGCTTGCGATAAATCTTTGTACTCATTGAACTACCTGATTCTCCTGATTTCCTCAGAGCTTGACAATAGAACCCATCCCAAGGTATTTGTTCATTTCATTTGTTTAATTTACCAATAAAACTAGCAGGAAACGACATTTTCCATTGTTAGCGATCTGCCAAATTTAATCATTTGGGGAAGATCTTTGGAGATGTCAAAAGAGCAGAATTTGCCAATAGGCTACAAATTGCTTTTGCACTTATAATTAAAGAAGCTTTATTGTTTTTATTCCAATAGAATATCTGTTTTTGTTTTGAAAACTGATGTATTTCCAAATGTGGAAGACCATAAAGCAGGGGTGTCAAACTCATTTCTCATCGTGGGCCACATACGGCCTAGGGAGATGTCAAGTGGGCCAGACCATTAAAATTATACCATACTCTGCTATAAATAATTAAAATATCATGTCTTTTCTTTGTTTTGGTGTAAAGAAGCACAAGAACATTAGGAAAATATTGAAATTTAATAAACTATCCTTTTACAAAACATTTCATAAAACACCTCATATTTCCTTAGACAAATGTGCAATTTACTTTTATCATTCACAAATATGCATTGTAACAGATCCCACTGATTGTACAAAGGCACAAAACTTTAATTGGTACTGAAAAATATAGTAATGCACTTTAAGATTAAATGAGACTTTTAAAGAAAGGAATTTTTAAACCACTTACACATACGCATATAAAATCTAAATGTAATCCCTGCACACCTTACAAACTAAGGAGAGTGATTTTAAATGTGTAATGAAGAAAGTGTTCGCCTGTCCTGTAAATCTGTAAACTTCATACATGAAACATACATACACATACAATACATACTAAAAATTTATGGAGTTGTATGAACAGTAGAATTCCATCACACAACTTTTATTTTGAAGCTGCTGACTAACATTAAAGTGCACATTTTTTAAATCACCACAGTAAGGATTCATCTTCACAGAGCTGTATTCTTTCAATGCAAACAGTATCTAAGGCAGCATTTTAAAGGTGTTAGTCTAGTCTGGACTTGTATTTGTTCCTGAAACTTGGCATCTTTTGGCCTGTACAAGTGCATCAACACCAGGTGTCATGTCCTGACTAGCTGTCACTTTCAGAATGTCATTTAAGTGCTTGTTTGTGAGCCTTGAACGCATTTTTGTTTTATTGATATTCATCACTGAGAAGATTTGTTCACAAAGGTAGGTTGTCCCAAACATGCACAAAATTTTAGCAGCCAGGGCTGTTAATTTGGGGTACCCTGGTAGTAGATACTGATAAAATCTGTCCAGACCTACAGAGGCAAATTTGCCCTTCAAATCTGCATCACACTGCAAATCAATTATCTCTAGCTGAATTTCAACCGGCAGATCAGAAGCTTTAACTGTGAAAGGTGAGCGAAAAACTGAAAATTCTGTCTCAAGTTCACCAAATACCTGAAAACGTTTCTCAAACTCCCGCAGTAGTCCTGCAATTTTGTCTTTGTACCGTTTCATGTCCGCATCAGGTCTGGTCACACACACATCTCTCAGACAGGGGAAATGAGCAGGGTTGCCATTTGCCAGTTGCATCTCCCACAAAGTCAGCTTCAACTTAAATGCATGTATGTTGTCAGAAAACTGTGTGACAACTTTTTTGCGGCCTTGCAACATTTTGTTCAGATTGTTCAAGTGTTCAGTAATATCAACCAAGAATGCAAGGTCCCGTAGCCATTTTTGAGATTGTAATTCCAACACCGGTTTTCCTTTTTTCTCCATGAACTGTCCGATTTCCTCTCGTAGATCAAAGAAATGCCTCAGCACAGCGCCTCGGCTTAACCATCTCACTTCAGTGTGGTATGGCAGGCTGTGGGTAATGTTGCTGTCGCTGAGAAGTTTGTCAAACTGACGATGGTTCAGACCTCTGGACCGGATGAAATTTACAGTGCAAACAACCACCTCCATGACGTGGTCCATTTTCAGCGACTTGCAACACAATGCCTCCTGGTGCAAAATACAGTGAAATGTCCAGAAACGATCTCCTCCATTAAGGGCTTGTACTTTGTCTTTGAACTTTGTCGCGACACCTGCTTTCTTTCCGACCATGGATGGCGCGCCGTCTGTAGCCAGGCTGACAGCGCGGGACCAGTCCACTCCAACTCTGTCCAATGCAGCAACGACAGAGCCGAAAATGTCCTCGGCTGTTGTAGTGTCCATCATTGGCACCAACTCAAGAAACTCTTCAGTAACAGTCAATGTCTCATCAACTCCTCGAATAAATATGGCCAGTTGGGCCACGTCTGTGATGTCAGTGCTCTCGTCAATTGCCACGGATAATGCAATAAATGACTTGACTCTCTGTTTCAATTGACTGTCTAAATCTGCCGATAGTTCCGAAATCCTCTCTGCTATAGTATTCCTCGTCAGGCTAATATTGGCAAAAGCTTGTTGCTTCTCGGGACATACAAGTTCAGCCGCTTTCATCATGCATCGTTTAACAAAGTCACCATCGGAATACGGCTTCGATGCTAATGCTATTTCGCTAGCAATTAGGTAGCTGGCTTTTACCGCTGCTTCACTGACTTCTCGGCTCTGGATGAAAGTTGACTGCTGTTTCCTCAGACCCGCCAGCAATTCGTTAATCTTATCTCTTCTCAGTTGTCCTTGCAAGCCGTCATATTTTTCACTGTGATGAGTCTCGTAGTGGCGTCGAATATTATATTCCTTCAATACCAAAACTTGTTGCAAACACACCAAGCACGAAGGTTTTCCGTGCATCTCTGTAAATAAATAGGACGTGGTCCATTTTTCTTTGAAAATTCTACACTCCTTATCTACTTTTCTCCGTTTGGATAACGACATTTTGGCTAATGAGGGTGTAGCGGAGAAATAGAGACCAAGGTATAAACAACGTCGTAACAAGCAGCAGATGGCGCACTGATACCGTCTGCTGTTTTCAGTCTGTCTCAGTGATGCGGCTTGTCTTCTACTCTGATGGAAAGAGTGCGCCCCTTAGCGGATAATCCATGAATTGCAGCGAATTAAAAATATTAATTCCATGTCTTTTATGCATTTTTTCCACTTTCAAATTATCCTGCGGGCCTGATCGAACCTCCTTGGGGGCCGGTTCCGGCCCGCGGGCCGTATGTTTGACACCCCTGCCATAAAGGTATAGTAATAGCAATAGCACTTAGACATATACCACTTCACAGAGATTTACAGCCCTCTCTAAGCAGTTTACAGAGTCAGCATATTGCCCCCAACAATCTGGGTCCTCATTTTACTGACCTCGGAAGGATGGAAGGCTGAGTCAACCTTGAGCTGGTGAGACTTGAACTGCTGAACTGCCGGCAGCTGGCAGTCAGCAGAAGAAGCCTGCAGTACTGCATTCTAGCCACTGTGCCACCATGGCACAGGTATCCATCATTGGTAGAAGTAACTTTTTCTGATCTCTATTGAAATTTCTAATTCATGTGTTTAGTATTAAGATATTTCAGTTCTCAATGATTTAGAACTGTTCCATAATTTTCCAAATTCAAGCTGAACTGCAGTACTTTTAAAGATATTTGCAAATGAATTAGAACTCCTCTTCTTTTACAAACTTAAACTTACATTCCAAACAGTTTAAAATCCCAGCTTGATGTCCACAGCAATAATATGAAATAAAGCTTTCCCCTCCTCCCTCCTCTTCCTTCAAACCATTATCTGCATCCAAGGTTTGACACAAGGTTTCAGCCTAGAGCATCTCTGTAGTTTGAATGACTGGCAGTTTTGATTCCGTTATCTTCCCTTTTGGAAAACAGTTAAAGAATATTAGATAGTTCAAATGAGTTTTTAAATGTTCTAAACAGTGAGACAGTAAAATATTTTTTTTCTCTTACTCTACCTTATGTCAGTATCAGGAGCCATTACTCTAGTGCCTGTTTGCTACATTTACAATGAAGATCAAAGAACACATATTGCATTATTTTCTTCTTTGGGGATTTTATCCTATTCAATATTGTAAAACACAAGTATCCAAGTAGAATATGCAGCAAACGTGTCATAAAGGGTATCTGTCTTTTTGTAATTTAAAGCTATTATTTCATGAACCATCTGAGTCAAGAATAAATTGAAGTAAAGGCAATCACATCTTTATAGTCCTGTTTGTTGGAAACAGGTTCAACAGAGCTGTCTGTCTGTCTCTCTGTCTGTCTATTTAATTCATTACAGGACCCCAGATGTGGCCAGCTCCTACTAAGTTTGCTTTTTGCCTACAATCCTAACCCTTAGCTTTCAACTAAGTACTTTTTGATGTGTTATCAGATATGCAACTTACAGGATTAGAGGTCTGGTTTGGGAGAATTAAGCTTCCCATTTCCTGCTCATAGAAAGATCGTGTATTCATTTCAATTTCTTGAACTCTTCCACTTCTGTTAAAAGTTGTAATGTGTTTTGGCACTGCCTGTATTATTTCCTTGACTATATAAGTTGCGCTATCAGTTTTAACCATATTTTTTAAGCAAGGCTTTAATTCTGTAGTTATTTGGTGTATATGTCAGGTAATGTGGATTTAATAGCTGTAAGCTGATGTAAGGTTGTAAGCTGATTCAATAGGAATGATTCAGCATTGACATCACCAGTTTAAGACTCTGATGGGTCCACACAAGACTGTTACCATGTTAAGAGGTGTCTATATATAAGTGGCCATTAGAGGGCGTATCTCTCCCTCCCTCTCTCTCTCTCTCTCTCTCTCTCTCTCTCTCTCTCTCTCTCTCTCTCTCTCTCTCTCTCTCTCTCTCTCATCGTGTATCTCATTGCTCTCCCTGTGTCCATAGCTGTATGATAAGGTATCTACCACGTATATGTATGTATATATTTAGTTGTATATAAACCACTGTTAATTATCTAAAGGCGCTGTGTGCTGTGTGCTGTTTTGCTCCTGGATTTATCTCATAATACTAGTCATGCTGCAAAACTCTGACAGTAAAGCTACCAGATTTGCACACCAAAATCGGGTAGTAGCCAGGTGACAGCAATATGACTGAGAAAACATTAACCATTTGCTGGCATCTAGTGGCTTCCAACCGATTGCAGCCCATTTCTTATAGCTCAATGTTAGGAATTCACACAAAAAGTTCAGTATCATTCTTTCTGTCTTTCATCTGTAAAAATCTCCCCCCCTTTCCCCCCTCTTGAGTGTGTTTTTAACCTTTAACATTATGTATATTATATGGCTAATTCAATATCTAGCTGAGCTAAAGTCTGCTGTTTGTACATCAGTTTCTTGTTCTAGAACTGTGGCATGTTTATGACACTTTGCAAAGATCTATTCAATAAATTGATCAATGGTCATCTGCTACTATTATGGATGAGACTGGGTACTATAAATAACTTCTGAAATAGCTGCACAACTCAGATGATGAGAATGTTTTCTAATGCATTATCCCTTTCTCTTTTTATTGACTGATTTTCATCCTTGAATTACCCTGGACTCCATTTCTAAGTTATTTTCAGGTATTAGCATTCTTTCTTACACATTTAAGCAACCTGTTCTTAAGTGCAATCAATAGAAACCCTTTCAACCAGCCCTCAACTTAACAACATATTCTACTTGCTCTTATTTTAGTAGCAAATGTTCTCTTTCATCTACATTTCTTCAAATGGATTCATAATGACCAAGAAAAGGGGAGGAGGGATAACATAATGTATCTTATTATGAAACACGGGAATTATGCATATTGACATAGTACAGTAGTTATTGAAGGTGCTATCCTTGTAAGCTAAGTAATTTCATCGGTGGTAAAAAAATATATAATTTCTTTTTCTTTGTGATTCTAGTTTTTGCTACTCTATTAATACAATACACAACTGTGCATTTATATCAAGACTTTTTATTAGGGGCAGTTTTTCCCTTGGACTAATTTGTGTATCTATTACTTACTTTATTTATCCGTTTACAATTCAAATTTATCACTACTCAACTGACAACAATTCTGGATTGTACTTTAATGTAGCGATATGGATAATTCAGCAAAGGTGGCGATAGCTTCATTCAGTTAATGTGTAAACTGAACTTGGGTATCAGTGTTGATGACAATAAGATTCAGATAGTTCCCAGATGCCAGCACAATTCCAGATGCTCCTGTTCCATTTTTTTAAAGAGATAGACATGTTCTGCCTGTGCTGTTCAGCATATGCTAAACTCCTCTTGTCAGGCCGCAGATCTCTGTGGGAAGTCCTGTCAATTTCTTCATGTCAAGAGATTGAGGATGGATCCCCATTCCCAGACTTAGACAGCAGCACTTGAACTTTTAAGTTGTCTTTCTAGAGACTCTTTTCAGTACTATAGTAGCTGAAGCTAAGATGAAAAGCATATTATATTAATCCAGTTTGATGATAGCATTTAAAAGCAGCACAAATCATGTTATTCCACGAAAGCAGTAATATAACACATTCCCAGTCTAGCTCTAGCTACCCTGAGTGATATGAGAATAGGTAAAAGCTAGCTGTATTTAGAAGCTCTGCTGGGTGTCTTGTATTTTGTCCAAGAGTCCAAGGCTGGGGAATTCTGGGAGTTGAAATCCACACATCTTAAAATTGATAAGATTGAAAAAAAATTGTGCTAGAGAGAAATTACTGGAGAGAAGGCATGGAATTACATACAGTACTTCCATCTACATATCCTGTTTAAAAGATGAGAGTCTGAACTGGTTACTTCTGTAGAGATGCACCTCTACGAATTCCCTTAGAACATTTTTTAGGTGAGCTCATCTGGTAAAACTCTATTCCATATTCCATCAGGTCAAAATGTGGATTTCAAACATGGGCTTTGATTTTAGAGTATTCATATAGGGTTTTTGGTTGGTCTAACAGAATGATTGAACTGAGTGGGTATCACAGCTTTATTATTGATGTTCTTTATAACTTAATTTTTAAAATAAATTATTTATCTCTCTGGGCTCTTCCTAAAAATAGCATTCATGTATTTTTTTGCATTAGGTGCTGCCTAGTGGCATTAAGGACATCAGAGAGTGAAAATTAATTATGTCATTCTCATAGGATCCAAAATCAATGACAGAGGGATTCAAAGAAATTCTGAAGACAGGGCATTTGCATAGGTACGCGGGAGATAACTTACCCACCTTCTGAAGACAGCTAAAAGACAATGCTCAGGAAGAACCATCCAAGTAATCTATTAATGAATTTAAATGAAGATGTTTATCTCTCCATCTTCTAGCATTCGTCTTAACAATTGATGAGAAGCAGCTCTATTCTCACATCTGGTAAACTGCTGTCTCAGCCCAAACCACTCTTGTAGGGAAAAATGGAAGGAGGAAGGATTATTGTTATTGTGGGAAAAAATGGAAGGTGAAAGGATTATTATTATGTATGTTCACTGCCTTCGTTTATTTATAAAAATAAAAATGGGATAAAAAGAAACAAAGTATGGTTTTAACATGTTTTATTATACTGTTTTACTGTACTATAATTTTACTTGTTCATTCTCCCCCCATTGTTTTGACAGAATAAATCTTTCTCTGTATTATACTGTATTTCCCAGAAATTCTATTTTAAAGCAGTCATCAGCAATTAAAGCCGATTCTTTGATCACTTTGGATTTTCTCCAGAGAGAATAGTTTCAACGAATATCTGGTTTTTTCAAGAATATACCTATTGTATATTCTTTTTATTTTATTTATTAATTTTATTGTATTGCATATTCTTGTATCTGCTTACAGACAAAGACTTAAAACCGTGAAACCAACAATTAAATCAGTGAAGACTTGGACTGAGGAGGCAAAGCTAAAGCTACAGGCCTGCCTTGACTGCACTGATTGGAATGTTTTCGAAGATACCTCTGCAGACCTGGATGAACTCACAGATACTGTAACATCGTATGTCAGTTTCTGTAAAGACCTATGTGTACCGACCAGGAGCTTGCGAATATACAGTAACAATAAACCTTGGTTCACAGCTAAACTTAAGCAGCTATGTCGTACCAAAGAGGAAGCCTACAGAAAAGGTGATAGAATGCTGTACAATCAGGCCAGAAACGTATTAACAAGGGAGATCAGAGCAGCGAAAAGAAGCTACTCTGAAAAGCTAAGGAATCAGTTCTCAACAAATGAGCCAACAAACATGTGGAAAACTCTTAAAAATATCACCGGTTACAAACCTCCTTCCCAGGCTGAAGGAAATCAAAAACTGGCAGATGACCTGAATATGTTTTACTGCAGGTTTGAAAGGAAACTACAGCCATCTATCTTCACAACCCCCATCCCAGACACACCAACAACAGCCAAGCCTCCTGCAACTGACCCTATCCCATTGGGTTCACAACATCTGGTGATCACAGAAAAGGAAGTGCAAGATCTAATTCACAGGAAAAGCACCAGGCCCAGACAAGATAACTCCTTCTTGCTTAAAAATCTGACTGACCAATTGGCCCCCATCTTCACCCAAATCTTCAATAAATCAATAGAGATGTGCTATGTTCCTTCTTGCTGCAAACGCTCCACTATCATCCCAGTGCCGAAGAAGCCCTCCATTAAGGAACTGAATGACTACAGACCAGTTGCTCTAACATCTGTAGTTATGAAAACCTTTGAAAGGCTAGTGATGTCCCACCTGAAAACCATCACGAATCCGCTGTTAGACCCCCTGCAATTTGCATACCGAGCAAATAGATCGACAGATGATGCTGTTAATATGGCTCTGCACTACATCCTACAATATCTTGAATCTCCAAAAACTTATGCAAGGGTCCTCTTTGTAGACTTTAGTTCAGCATTCAATACCATCATTCTGGACATTCTTCTAACTAAATCAGCTAGTGGTACCTGAACACACTTGTAAGTGGATTATAAACTTCCTAACAGACAGGAAGCAGCAGGTGAAGCTAGGCAAAATCACATCAGATACCTGTACAATTAGCACAGCCCCCCCCCCCAAGGATGTGTGCTCTCTCCACTTCTCTTCTCTCTATATACCAATGACTGAATCTCAAATGATCTATCTGTTAAACTACTGAAGTTTGCAGATGATACAATAGTGATTGGTCTCATTCGAGACAACGATGAATCTGCATACAGATGGGAGGTTGAACAACTAGCCTCGTGGTGCGACCGGAACAATCTTGAACTGAACACACTCAAAACCGTAGAAATGGTGGTAGACTTTAGCAGAAACCCTCCCATACTACCATCTCTTAGAATACTAGACAACACAGTATTAACAGTAGAGACCTTCAAATTTCTAGGTTCTATCATATCTCAAGACCTAAAATGGACACCTAACATCAAAAACGTCATCAAAAAAGCACAACAAAGAATGTTCTTTCTGCGCCAACTCAGTAAGCTCAAAGTTGCCAAGGAGCTGCTGATATAGTTCTACAGAGGAATTATTGAGTCTGTCATCTGCACCACAGTTGTCTGGTTTGGTTCTGCAACCCAACAAGACAGACACAGACTTTAGAGGATAATTAAAGCTGCAGAAAAAACAATTACTACCAACCTGCCTAACATTGAGAACCTGTATACTGCACGAGTCAAAAAGAGGGCTGTGAAAATATTTACAGACCCCTCGCATCCTGGACATAAATTGTGTCAACCCCATCCTCAAAACGACGCTATAGAGCACTGCACATCAAAACAACTAGACACAAGAACAGTTTTTTCCTGAACGCCATCACTCTGCTAAACAAATAATTCCCTCAACACTGTCAAACTATTCACTAAGTCTGCATTGCTATTACTATTAATCTTCTCATCGTTCCTATCACCCATCTCCTCCCACTTATGACTGCATTGCTGTAACTTTGTTGTTTGTATCCTTATGATTAATATTGATTGTTTCCTAGTATGATTTGATTGCTTATTTGTACCCTATGACTATCATTAAGTGTTGTACCTTATGATTCTTGACGAATGTATCTTGTCTTTTTAAGTACACTGAGAGCATATGCACCAAAGACAAATTCCTTCTGTGTCCAATCACACTTGGCCAATAAAGAATTCTATTCTATTCTATTCTATTCTATTCTATTCTATTCTATTCTATTCTATTCTATTCTATTCTATTCTGTTCTGTTCTGTTCTGTTCTGTTCTGTTCTGTTCTGATCTGTTCTGTTCTGTTCTATTTTGTTGTTTGCTTTGCTATTCATATGTAATCATTGCAATTTTTATAATATAATCAAAATTATAACAGCATTATATGGATTTCCTGTATTTATATTTTAGTACTGGGATACTGACATTAAGTCATCATTTAATAATATTTAATATAAATCATTGTATTAAATGTTTTTTTTTTGGTAAGAAAAATATTTTGTCAACTGTGATCACCATGAAAATATTTGTGCTCAGTGTAAAGAAACTCGGATTTAGGAGATCTAAATTTCCCCTGTGATCAGAATAAACAAGTGAAAAGCATGTCAGCAGTTTTATTCCTGGCATACAGAATCAAATGCACCCAGAAGTAAAAGAATAGCTTGGCACATGAGCAATATATCTTTTGTTCTTAACACAATAAACCATCAGGAGACATTGTCCTTAGTATGACACTAAAGGGACTGGCTGGTACAGTACCCATTTCTTAGTTAGTCACCACAAATATAGTTCAAAGATGTTTAGCTTGCAGGCACAGAGTCATTCAGAGAAGCTCAAATCAATTTACCATGACATATACAGTTTTTCCACACTATTTCAGTGTAGTTTCATTGCACCATAATGATGCCTAACCACTGCTTGGCACTAAGTTCATTGGTTCTGCTCTTGTGCAGGCAGTGTTTCAACAGATGGATTTGGCCCATTGAGTTTAATGAGATTTTATTATGAATTCAGGCAGGGATGTTCTTTCCTGCAAAATTCCTTGTTATAACTTTCTGAATAACATTTGCACAAGCATATTTGTTTTATCAAGCTCTGGCAGCAATAGGTACCTCATTTATTTGTGCAGGCTGCCGCCGATACTCTTAATTGCCATAGAATAACTGTGTTTCTGGTTTATGGACTTAGAAATTGTGCCAGTTATATCTACCTTATATTGAAGGGATCAGATACAGTGATTTACTGAATTGGACTGAGAATCCAATTCATTTGAGGTGGCTGACTTACAATGTTTACAAAGCTGTTTAGAATGCTGACTAGGTAGGAATCAGCAATTATCCAGCCAGGTGGAACTGTTATGTAAAGTTGATTCCCCTACCCCAACTGTTAAAGTTGATTCCCCTACCCCAACTTTTAAATTTAGTTTACAATCCTACTGTTATGTAAACGTGGTCCAAGTGACTCCAACATTTAAGCCTAGGAAAAGAACAGCTCAAAGTTTATTAAGTTGAAAGGAAAAAAGGCCTATAATATAAATCTTATGGGCATTGGGTGTGTGTGTGTGTGTGTGTGTGTGTGTGGGTGTGTGTGTGTGTGGGTGTGTGTATTCATACACCTTGGTTCTGCATTAGACAGATTTTCTGCATATACATTAAATATAAACTTATACGTACGGAACATATAGTACATCTATTTGCATATTAAAAATTCTATGGCACAATCATTTTTTTAAATGTGAGTTAACTTAATCATTTTCACCTCTTGGTGCTTCATTTGGTATCTTAATTAGTGCTACTATATATATATAGTATATATACTATATATACTATATACAACTGTATATTGTATATATACTATATACAACTATATATTCAACAAACTTAATGGCAATGGCAAAATTCCCAAGATGAATCAATTCCTCATGATTTCATAGACCTTTACATGTGCATGCAACAACACAAAATGGTTTAAAGTTGATTCCCCTACCCCAACTTTTAAATTTAGTTTACAATCCTACTGTTTTCTAATAATTTTTCATCCAAATACTAGCTAGGTCCAACTTGGACCCAGGAGCTCAATAAACCAGTGTCATCTTATTAGTAGACCAAACACTAAGCAGAATCAGATAAATGAATTCTACTTTATTGCAAAGCTACATTAACAGAATCTTGCAAGTCTGAAATAGCAATCCTATTTTTATAGCCTGAAAACTTAGGGAAGGTCCTTTCTGAGCCTCTTTCTCCTGTTATCCAATTGCAGACTATACTCTCTTATCTGAACATTCCCTAGGTAGCATCTCTCCATCCTTCTCCCAAGGTCTTTCCCATAATCTGATCTAAGCTTAGTACACAAGATCATCTACCTTAACTTCCTACCTGTTAACAACTACTTTAATTCCAACCACAATAACACTAGGGCTATCAATAGATACAAACTAAATGTAATCCGCTCTAATTTTGATTGCAGAAAATACGATTTCTGCAATAGAGTAGTAAATGTCTGGAACACTTTACCTGATCCTATTGTTAGTTTCTCTAACCCTCATAGCTTTTACCTTAAACTGTCTACCTTGGATTTTACACGTTTCTTAAGAGGTCCCTAAGGGGGCGTGCATAAGCGCACCAGCGTGCCTACCTTCCCTGTCCTGCTGTCCCCATTTTTATGTACTCATTTTACGTGTTTACGGCTATGTTTTGCTTCTTTATATCCATTTTTTCATGTGTCCTGTTTCCTTGCAATTGTTGACAAATAAATAATAAGAAATAAGAATAAGAATATTCCTTTTCAGCTAATGAATATATTGAATACAAATTGTCTCTGTTTAACAAGATATTGTTAAATATAGTAAAATTGAGTGACTTCTTTTCCTTTATTTTGTAACTTCTTTAGGGAACATTATTTTATCTGTAAAACTTATCATATGAAGAAACATCTTTATTCCAATACTTTTCAAAAGCATTTATTCCAATACTTTAAAAAGTATGGAATAAATATTTTTAAAATTATTTTTTTCACTGATTTCCAGAATATTAACAAAAAAGGAACTATCTCTCTCAAAGAAGGAACTTACCTAGGAAGGGAAATTGGTCTAGACAAAGGATTTCTTGCTAAAAGGGCTTGTTTTAGAATAGGCTTCCCCCTTTTACATCTTGAGGAGAAATATTGCAGTTGCTTATTCAGCCAGGGTGAAGGTTCATCAGAATCCGCAGATATAATATTTACGGACCCCTCGCATCCTGGACATAAATTGTTTCAACTCCTACCCTCAAAACGTCGCTATAGAGCACTGCACACCAAGACAACTAGACACAAGAACAGTTTTTTCCCGAACGCCATCACTCTGCTAAACAAATAATTCCCTCACCACTGTCAAACTATTTGCTAAGGCTGCATTATGATTACTATTAGTCTTCTCATTGTTCCTATCACCCATCTCCTCCCACTTATGACTGTATGACTTTAACTTGTTGCTTGTATCCTTACAATTTATATTAATATTGATTGTTTCCTGACTGCTTTTTGTACCCTATGACAATCATTCAGTGTTGTACCTTATGATTCTTGATGAATGTATCTTTTCTTTTATGTACACTGAGAGCATATGCACCAAAGACAAATTCTTTGTGTGTCCAATCATACTTGGCCAATAAAGAATTCTATTATATTATTCTATTCTAATTCAGTTCTGCCAGTAACCAGTAAACAAGCCACAAAAGGGGTTTATGGCATCTTGAATTGGACCTGGAAGCTAACTGTCAGCCAATGCAGCTGCCAATGTATTGGTGTTATTCTGTATCCCTAGTGCATTTTGTACCAGCTGTAGCTTCTAGATTGCCTTCTGTGACTCTATAGTCTGATAAAGAACAGCATTATCCCTGTGTTTTCCTTGTACCAACCATTTGGTCAGAATGTTTGGAGGACAACAGATACTTGACCAAGCTTTAGCATTTTAAGCAATTTCTTCCCAATCTTTCCTTCTCCAAATAATGTTGAGAGAAAAAGTATGCAAGATATCTTTTGAAAATTTGAAAGTTAGAGTTGCAAAACAAATTGAAAGGCTATTTATTTGTCCTAGTGAAGCAATTTGGTGAGAGCCAGTTTGGACTAAGCATCAGGCTAGAAACTAGGACACCGTGAGCTCTAGTCCCATGGGGTGTATGGGGTGCTCAGGGAGGGGTAGCACCTCTGTTGTAGGGGCATGCAATGTCCTTTTACAGCAGCTCATTTTAGGGCAGCTTTTAGGGCAGCTCGTTCACCTTTGGTCCCCACCTGTCACTCAGCTCCGACCTGTGGCTCCTAGCAGCTGTAGCATGCGCAGCGGCCACACCCTGGGCAACAGCTTTGACAGGCTGGCTAAACCAGGTTGAGAGTAGCCGTTGGGTCACCGACCTTCGGTGAGATAGGGACTTGTCTATCCCGAGCATGTGAAGACAGATTCCGGCGGACTGAGTGGATGAAATTTACTAGAATAGGACAAAGGTCATGAAGGCGGTCTCTGCAAGCGATGTGTTACGCTAAGAGCACGGCAATACATGAAATACGCCCTGGTCAACTACTGCGCCCAGCCCATCTCCAACTGTCTCAACTCTTGTCCTGCTATTGGAGCAAGATGGAATCTGGGAAGAGAGAGTGAGGCTGACTATGTGCACCTCTCCCTCACTTTAATCCAATTCACACGCAAGTGTTGACATCCCCTCCCCCAATTCCCATGATGATAGATGTCAAGGTCCTCTTCGAATACGATGGACAAACATCGTCAGGCATGAAAGCTGGCTGGGTGACTTTGGGCCAATCATTCTCTCTCACATTGGGTTATTGTTGTGGGGAAAAGAGGAGGAGGAAGGAATATTAGTGTATATGTTCACTGCCTTGAGTTCTTTATTAAAACAACAAAGGCAAGATACAAATAAATAAAATAGACTTCAGTATCAGGAAGAGAAATTCACTCTTACTTGACATGCTCCACATCTGTGGACAGCATGGGAATGATTTTCCAATTCCCTTGTAGCAGACCATAATGGGATTGGAATTAATTTCAGGTTTAAAATCTCTTCTTACCAAAACACATGTTTTTGGCAAGAGTTATTCATTGTATTTCAGAGATAGCAGGGAGTAAACAGAAGGGAAATCTAAATAAGAAGAAAAACAAGAGGTTGCAGTCTAGATATTTGAATCGGCAGCAAATGCTCAGCACAGTTTGCTTTCTTTTTTGTAAGACAATATGACATAATGCTTTGTTGACAGGCCTGCTACCTGCTTTCCTATATGCTGTTCCCATTTGTCTTCATTTTCTACCTAGCGGGAAGCATTTTATGAATGCTTTAAACAAAATAAAAAATATTTTGATTTGTTTTGTGGAAGCTTCATTTTCTTTTAAAGGGAAATAGAGGTAAATAGATAAGGTATTACCTACTCTTGTGGGGTTACAAGAGTAACCCCACAAACTGTTATTGCTGGGGAATGCTCAGTTCTATGCTGCAGTTGTAATTCATAGTACAATCACATTTTTGTTCAAATTAAAAATAGGCTGTAAGATAATTGTATAGTAAAACTGTAGGAAAAAAATTAACAAGCTGTTCAAAAATGGCAATTTGCCTTGACGTGGTTGGGAGATAATTATATGGTTACCACTGAAACTCTATACAAAATAGAAGAACCATATTTTCCTACTTTTGTTGTCTGTGATTTGAAAGAGACATTTTTTGGACTCAGACAGTGGAAAATGCTGATCACAAACTTACAGGAAGCTCACTGCAGGTCTCACATCACTTACACATTTAGTTATTAAAGGCAACTAAAGTGGGCCACTAGCTAGAAATCCTTGAGGGAAATGTGAAATATAAGGAATTCTTCACAAATATCAGAGGAACCTGAAAACCCTACACACTAGCAGTTTCTTTCTTTGTTTAACCAACCTAATGATATCAATGACCCCTGAGATCCTGACAAATATGCAAAGTACAATGTGACATGAAATTCTAAAATAAGACTCAGTTGTATTTGTTTGTTAATTGGCTCCATTTTTAGAGAAATGCATTCCTTTCTCAGCCTATTCCTTCCTGTTCACTTCTTATCACATCCTTCTTCCTTCATCTCCTGCTGGCAAGCAACTTCCTACCAGGATCTTGTACTGAAAGAGGTCGGAGGCTTACCGCACGGCTCAAAAGGGAGAGGGGGGGGAGAGAGGGAGAGGGAGAGGGAGAGGGGGGGAGGGGGAGAGGGGGAGGGAGGGGGAGAGAGAGAGAGAGAGAGAGAGAGAGAGAGAGAGAGAGAGAGAGAGAGAGAGAGAGAGAGAGAGAGAGAGAGAGAGAGAGAGAGATTAATTTAGTGGTTTCCAACTGAGAGATAAATCACACTTTAGTTTTGTAAAGCAGTCTGCTTTTGTTGACTATTATCATAATGCCTAATTTCTTAGCAGAGCACCATCCTTTAACACTAAGTCATTTTAATTAAACTGCACAGTTTTCATGATCTGGATCCTTAATAGGTGACCTGAAGCTGTGAATAGCATCTGGTGGTTCTTTATCACAGGGACTGAGATTTTCAGTTAAAAATAATTCTGAGTTATTGATAATCCATTTATAAGTGTTAGTTTGCTTTCCCAGTAGAAGCCTCGCTTCACAATTAAGTCCTGTTTATTTTCCTTCCAGGGTCTTTCTCTGTCTCCTGTTCAATTATCAAAATCATAACTCACAACATTTTCCCTTCTCCAAGTGATGAAATTCAGTTTTGCTGCTTTACTGGAATTAACCCCTCTGCTGTTCCTGATTGTGTCTCATCTGTTTTAACCCTCCAGGATCAAGTTGTTGAATACAGTTCCTGCACAGATGCTCCTAAGCATCCAATTTGATTTCGGCTTCATATCCTGAATACAATTCTGGCAAAGGATGGTCTCCGTGATAATGATCAAATTGTTATTTGAAGGTTGGTTTTGACTCTGATACATAGACTTGCTTTCAAATTTGGAAAGGAAATTCATTGCTATCGATTCCATGATCAACAGGCTAGGCCACATTTAATAACCTAGATAAGAGATATTCTGTCACTATGAATGGATCTTCCTGTGTTAGAATTTATTTTGTCATTTGAATTGCTCCATCACTTTTAGTATCACAGATTATTATTATTTAATATCCAGTATTTTTATTTGGTATGTGAAATGTAGTTTAAACAAATACCCCATTCACCCAGTTAACAAAGTTACAATAATTTGGAATTGATCAGCTTTTGTTTGTGTCCAATTTTTTTTCTAATGTGCAGAGAAATATTTTGTTACTGGTAGCCCTCATTTAGTGGCCCCAATTATGATGAACAAATTGGTCACTAAGAGAAACAGTTGCTAACTGAAACTATGACTGGTTTCCTTTGCTTTACAAATCTGTGAAGGTCATAGATATGAAGATTGGTCACAATGTTATTTTTTTATCATGGTTGCAAGCAGTTGTTATATATTGCAGGTGCTAAATGAGGACTACTGCATTCCACTCGTCTTTCTATTTCTTAATTATGAGAATCTTACATATTAAAATTACGTTCGGGTAATTGATCCTATTTTTGTGAATCATATCAGTAAATTCAAAGTGTAATTTCTAATATTTTGTGACCGATTCCAGTAGTTTCAAGATCTGCACCTTATATATATTTTATACTACCTCTTGATAACTTCAAAGCAGTTTTCCTTGAAAACATGCAGATTATATAGTAACACTAAAGCGTCAATACAGCAAAATCGATTAGGGGAAAAGGCAGTTTCTGGAATAGTTATTGACACATTATTTACAAATGTTCAATAAAGTCATATGCTGCATTCTGATTTAATATGAATATATTTAGTATGTTTCCTTATTGATGTGGATAATGATGGCTGATTGTAATATGAAGAAACCTATCCTTTATTTCTCTACAAATAATGTGCCGCAATTCCTAGAGAAAGAGGAATCTTTATCTGCAGTATTACCAATTAATCATGATATCCATTATATTTTTAAGCAATTAATGGCAGTAGATCTCTAGATATCTGAAAAATTGTCTGTAACATGAAGTACCAGAGGATCATTGGTTGCCCTCTCACCTCTTTGGAAGATCTTTATAACTCCTGCTGTCTTAAGAAAGTTCAAAACATTCTTAAAGGTCCATCTCATCCTGGGCACCCTTTTTTTGAACTATTACCATCTAGCAGACAGTACAGGACAATAAAAACAAGGACAAATAGGCTGAAAAACAGCTTCTATCCCAGAGCAGTAACTATATTGAATTTTACTGTATAGTGCAATATTAATGCAATATCAGACGTTTTCAATTCAATTGTATAGAATGTGAAGGATGTGTGTTTGTGTTTTATTTTTATAGTTATAATGTACACTGAAGATGGCATTTAATTTCATTGTATGAGGTGCAATGACAATAAACTAAACTAAAGTACTTATGATATTCAACTTCACAAATATCAGCTTAAATTAAACCAGAGCATACAAAACATTTGTTAGACCAATTCTTGAATACAGCTCACCTGTCTGGAACCCGCACTGCATATCGGACATTAATACAATGGAGAGAGTCCAGAAATAT
The DNA here is from genome assembly GCA_023053685.1 of Diadophis punctatus similis. NCBI lineage: Eukaryota > Metazoa > Chordata > Lepidosauria > Squamata > Dipsadidae > Diadophis > Diadophis punctatus. The sequence continues at coordinate 248,142,932 of JALIGW010000001.1, forward strand.
TTCACAAGAAGAGTCCTCCACTCCTCTGCTTGCAATAGAATTCCTTATTCCACCAGACTTGAAATATTGGGATTATACAATTTAGAACTACATCACCTTTGATCTGATCTAAATGTAGTTCATAAAATCATATACCAAAATGTCCTTCCTGTCAATGATTACTTCAGCTTTAACCGCAACAATACAAGAGCACGCAATAGATACAAACTTAATGTAAACCGCTCTAAACTCGACTGCAGAAAATACAGCAACAGAGTGATCAATGCCTGGAATGCACTACCTGACTCTGTGGTTTCTTCCCCAAACTCCAAAAACTTCTACCTTAGACTGTCTACTGTTGACCTCACCCCATTCCTAAGAGGTCTGTAAGGGGCATGCATATGCGCACCACTGTGCATACCGTCCCTGTCTTACTGTCCTATTATCCTCATTTATCTGTACTTCTTTGCTTATGTTATGCTTATACAAATACCTACTATCTTGTACATGTTTGACAAACAAATATAAATAAATAAATAAATTCTCTTCCATAATCTGTGTTGCATTTTATAAACATAATTCTCTCTTTTTTTTAAAGGGATAGTTTTCTGACAAAGTTCACAGCCCGATACAAATATTTTGACTCAGCCATGGCCACAGAATATATTTTCTAGATTGCCTTCATGAAGTTCTCTTCAGTACTTCTTCTCATGTCACAGCTGGAATAACAATCCTTTTACCGCAAAGAATTTATCCCTGTGACAATGTAAGTCTTCTTCTCCACAAAGAATGGATAGACTGCAGTAGGCATGCTGTGCACAAGTGATGACCAATCCTTTACATAATGTTCAATGTTGTCTGTAGCTATGGATCAGAAGTAGCAATCTGGGATATGTACTAAAAAAAACCATTAAAAATAGATTGTGAGGCATAGAATGCTGTTTTATAGTGACACTGGAAAATTCTTCTATAATAATAATAATAATAATAATAATAATAATAATAATAATAATAATAATAATAATAATAATAATAATAATAATAATAATAATAATAATAATAATAATAATAATAATAATAATAATAATAATAATAATAATAATAATAACAACAACAACAACAGAGTTGGAAGGGACCTTGGAGGTCTTCTAGTCCAACCCCCTGCTTACGCAGGAAACCCTACACTACTTCAGACAGATGGTTACCTGAAATGATTTTTTAAAAAAACCGAACAGGGAATTGGTGCACTGTGGACTAAAAAACAAATGCTTAGTGAAAAAGTGGGTAGCCCAAAGAGAAAATAAAGATATTGTTCTTTTTTTTTTTATTCAGCCTGGTTTCAAATGAGTGATGTTCTACATGACAGCTCACTGATATAACCACTAGGCTTTTGAGACTCCTTTTTCCCCCTACTGCATCTATTTCATAATAGCTGCAATAGGGATTACAGACTTACAGCCATTGATTTAAGTCAAAGGATGTTCCCGTCTCAGTGCAGTAGTCAATAAACCACAGGGGTTTGCCAGAAGAATGTTGAGTGCATCAAGCAAACTGGCCAGTAAGGCTTGAGATGGCCGAAGCTGAAAAACACAACTTTCAATTCAGAGCAGGAAAATAAATAACATTTTCAGTGGCTTGGAGATGAACAAAATACAAATTCATCCATTCCTACCTCCAATAAATAGTTGATGATATGTACTCAAGAAGGGGCAATCTGGAAGTGTAGACATATCCTCAAATATCTTCAAAAAGATGTGTTCTCAATCATTTCAGAGATGTATAAATCCTCCAACTTTATGTTTTCCTTATGATTGAAATATGATTTCATATAATGCTATTAATCATTTTTCATAAAACCAGGTAACAAGCTTTTGCATTAAAGGATGAACAATTTGGTCTAGACCAGAAGGTATACTTCTTGTAATTGTTCAATCAAAATTTGACTTTCTTACCATATATGAAATTTAATTTTTATTCAGTGCTCCCCAACATAAGCTTTTCAAAAATAAATTCCATTACAACACGAAACTGGGAATTATCTTTCCATAGCACCAAGATTTAAGCACTATTTTTGAGTCAAGAACGTCACAATATTTGAAAAAGTTCAGAATTTAAAGAGTAATTATGTTCTGATCTGCAGAAGTAAAAAATAAGATTCCTTTGCTTAAAAATGCAAACCAAACACAATTGTTTTTCATTTCTATTAACAAGGTTTAGTTCATTATAGTTGCCATCAATAATTAAATCACATTTACTGTCCTTAATCAGTCTGATTGGTTATGTGCCATTATGAGTATCAACTCATAGCTGTTACATGGATAGATTTTTCTCTGTTAAAATCTGCCCTTACCGGGTCCTTCATTTCTCCCAACAGTCAACCCATTGCCATTCTTCTATTTCCTTCCACTTTTCCCAATATTAGAGTCTTCTCAGCCGCTCTCTGCATTGCAAGGGGAGTTTTCATTTGTGCCAAGATATGAAGCTGAAAAGGAAGTTTTATCATCCCACTCTTTTCTACCACTGATTTTTTTAGTAATGAGGTCCCGAGATGACAGGATAATAAGCTACAAAATGTCAAAAAAATATCTAAGCAAGTACACTGATTTCACCCACTTTCCTGTATGGCTCTCAGGCTGGTGGGGATTAAGTGTAACTCTTACCCCATGAAAATCTGCTCAGTCTTTATTTAGGTAATAAACATGATCCAAAAAGGGTACATTCTTGTTTAGTAAATATATGTCACAGATTGTCATAGATCTATATATATATATAGTCATATGATTCATCTTTATGAATTTTTTGTCTTTCTCAGGAATCAGCTTTTTGTTGTTGTTATTCTCTCAGCTATCTTTCTACTATTTACAGTACTATTGTACAGTAGTACAATACTTTGTACTATTTTACAGTATGGAAACGGCTTTGGTCACCCTGATGGATGATCTTTGGCGAGCCCAGGATGGTGGTTATTCCTCCATCCTGGTGCTACTTGACCTCTCAGCGGCTTTCGATACCATTGACCATGGTATCCTTCTGCGTCGTCTCGGTGAGGTAGTAGTGGGCGGCACTGTTTTATAGTGGTTCTCCTCCTTCCTCTCTGACAGGACGCAGTCAGTGTTGACAGGGGGGCAGAGGTCAAGCCCTAGGCCCCTACTGTGTCGGGTGCCGCAGGGCTCGGTCAACTCGCCCATCCTGTTTAACTTCTACATGAAACCGCTGGGTGAGATCATCTGACGACACGGGGTGAGGTACCAGCAGTATGCTGATGATACCCAGTTGTACATCTCCACCCCGTCTCAATTCAGGGAAGCTGTGGACGTAATGGGCCGCTGCCTGGACGATGTTAGGGTCTGGATGGGAATGAACCGGCTAAAACTCAACCCTGACAAGACTGAGTGGCTGTGGCTATTGCCTCCCAAGGATTCTGTCAATTGTCCCTCCTTGGTTCTTGGGGGGGGAGAAATTAGCTCCCTCAGAACGGGTTCACAATTTGGGTGTCCTCCTAGATCCACAGCTAAAATTGGAGCAACATCTTTCAGCTGTGGCTAGGGGGACCTTTGCCTGGTGCACCAATTGAAACCCTATTTGGAGAGGGAGGCTCTACTCACAGTCACTCATGCCCTTATCACCTCCCGGCTGGATTACTGCAATGCACACTACTTGGGGCTACCCTTGAAGAGTATCCGGAGACTGCAATTGGTGCAAAATGCAGTTGTGTGAGCTGTGGTGGGTGTGCCTAGATACACCCACGTAACACCTATTCTCCGCCAGCTGCATTGGCTGCCCATTAGTCTCCGGATCCAATTTAAGGTGTTGGTTTTGACCTTTAAAGCCCTACATGGCTCAGGGCCAGGTTACCTTCGGAACCGCATCCTGCCGCATACCTCCCTACAACCGGTTAGGGCCCACAGAGTTGGTCTCCTCCAAGCAATGGTTGTCGGGGCCGAGGGGGAGAGCCTTCTCTGTGGGAGCTCCCTCCCTTTGGAACCAACTCCCTCCAGAGATCAGGACTATCCCCACCCTGCTGGCCTTCCGTAAAGCAATAAAAACCTGGTTCTTCCAGCAGGCGGGGTGAAAGTGAGACCAATCAGACTATATCTGGGTCTCCCCCCCGGTTATGAATGCTAGATGTTCTTTTAACTTTTGTAGTTTTTAATTGTTATATGATTTTATACTTATAAATGGATTTGACATGTTGTTAGCCACCCAGAGTCCCCCGGGAGTTGGGCGGCATACAAATCTATTTAAATAAATAAATAAATAAATATTTTGGGAAAAATGTACTACATCTTTTCTCCCCTGCCATTGAAGAGTAACACAGTATAATACTTAATCTCACATTTTTATTATAAGATCAGTTAAAACACTCCTTTGAAAAGATTTCCACCTTCAGGTTTCATCCATTACTTACAAGTCTATGTGTTCAGAGTTATTGTCTAATGGCAAGATCTAATTCTGAAGAGAGAATTACAAATGTCTGGGGATGAATAACTCATAAGCCCAAAACAGAATCACAATCTTTATTCATAAAGGGCAGCTTGACATTAAGTAATTTTAAAACACTAATAATTAGTATGTTTCTTTTAATGTAACACCTTTAATTTTCATATAATAAATGTGAAACATGAGATATTTGCTGAAATGGCCTATTAAATATACAAGGTTAAGTGGTATAGTGGATTTTGTAAGTTTCGTAACTAATGATTGCATTTCCCTTGTATTTCAGAGACTTTGAGTAACTCACAATACATTAAAAAGTAGAAACTCTCATGAAAAATGCAGTCCAATTGATATGTCACCATTGAGTGTTAAGGTGATCTTAATCATCCCCAAATGCCTTCAAGCACCATGCTTCTGCATCTCTTTGAAAATATAAATGGAAGAGGATGGACCAGAAAAGAAGCAGGAAGTGGAGGTGAGAGTAGGCTGATGCAGAGGAAAGGGAATATCACCAAAATGATTCAATCATGGGATCCTTGAGGATGGCATTATCTTGGATCAAATATAGTCCCACTTTCATTTTTGATTGCAACTAGAAAAGCATAATTGCAAACTCCCTACTGCAAAAAGGGGCAAAGCAATGAGTAACTTGTACATGTATCAATAAACACATTTATTCTTACTTATTTACAAAGCACTTATGTCTGTATATGAGCAGATTGTCTGGAAGGGGCTCATAAAACTCATCCTGTGCCATCTGAGCAAGTTTCAAGGAGTTTTATGGGGTCTAAAAAGAATACCAAAGCAAACAGATCAAAGTATATTTTCTAATAAAAACAAGCAGTCACTACAAAGACTTATTGAAATAAAATTGATGCTGCCCATGGAAAGAAGGCCATCTTAAATAGGAAAGTCTTAACCAATCCATCAAGGGCAACCATAGAGCATGTTACCCGATAGGCAGAGAGTTCCATTGAGGGGACTTTTCCCTTGTTCCTATCAGTCATGCCTCTGACACAGCTGTGACATAAGGCAGGTCTTTTCATCAGAACTTCGTTTGCTGGTAGGCTAACATAATAAGCAACCCCCCAGGTTGATACAACAAAGTACCATTGAAATATAATTGTGGTCAATAGCTTTAGTCTTGTCTTCTGAAGAAATGACCTCACACTTTTAACACATACACATATCCGACAGGTTTTTGAGTAGTCCTAATAGGTCTTCAAACACATTGCATTTTACATGATGTGTTCTTTCGCTGTCTCCAGCATGATATTGCTGATTTACAGAAAGGAAATGAAAGATAAAAAGATATCTGGTATTGACTTTGTTGATATTAAAGATGTTAATTTAAAAATTGAAAGGATATAAAAAGTAGAAATATATGACACAGATGAACTGGTCTGAGTAGAAAAAGAATGCAGATAGCTTTTAAGTTGCAATAAAATGAGCATCTTATGAAACTGAAAATTATGACATCAAAGGAATACAACTCAAGCAATCATTGTGGTGTTATTTCAGCTCTTCTCTTGCCTTCCCCACTTCCCCCTTTCTAGTCCTTGTGTCCATTTTGCACTATATACTCTAAAAAGCATACAATATGAAACTTTCTCAGCAAACAGTGGACCATAGTCTTATTTAAGTAACATCATTTGGGTAAAAAAAAATCAGAATCATGGAAAGAAGCAACAAAACAATTCTCCAAAGTTCTCTGTTGTTTTGTTGGCAATAGTTTAGCAATTAGTTCATAAACATGTAAAATAAAGTAGAGCTGGAAGGTATGAGATTACTGTTAAGGGAGGGCCTACAGAAATGATTTGACAATTCTGAGAAAAAGAGAAGCATGAGAAAGAAATTCAGAGCAACCTCCTTGATTTTGTTTAACATAAAGGTGGGGCAGGCTTTCATGATTCCGTTAGTCTATACTACAACAATAAAGAACATTCCTGTAATTAGATAGATAGATAGATAGATAGATAGATAGATAGATAGATAGATAGATAGATAGATAGATAGATAGATAGATAGATAGAAAGAAAGAAAGAAAGAAAGAAAGAAAGAAAGAAAGAAAGAAAGAAAGAAAGAAAGAAAGAAAGAAAGAAAGAAAGAAAGAAAGAAAGAAAGAAAGAAAGAAAGAATTCTTTATTGGCCAAGTGTGATTGGACACACAAGGAATTTGTCTTTGGTGCATATGCTCTCAGTGTACATAAAAGAAAAGATACATTTGTCAAGAATCATGAGGTACAACACTTAATGATTGTCATAGGGTACAAATAAGCAATCAGGAAACAATCAATATTAATATAAATAGTAAGGATACCAGCAACAAGTTACAGTCATACAGTCATAAGTGGGAGTGTCTTTTTTCTTGACTAGTCTTCTTCATCGGCTGACAGTAGAGAATGAGTTCAGTGTGTGCAGGTTATTGTTCATCAATGGAATATCCACATATATAAGCTAAAACACGCATCTTGCCCATCCTTGTATTTCTTCCATGCTTCCTAGCACTATTGAAGACTATAGAATAGTTTTCCTAACACCTTAACAAACCACAATAGTTAAATCCCCAATAGGGGAGCCAGTAGAAATGTTGCCCAACAAAATGAAACACTTTGAGTAACAGGTAAACATTCCTGAGGAAACATGTTCAAATGATATGCTTAAGTATTGAGGAGTTGTGGGCAGCTTGTCTTTAAATCATGTTACTGAAGAGTTATTGTGCACCACCCTACACAATTGTCTATTGCAAGGAGCTTTTGTGTAGAGATGAATGCTTCCTTGTTAGCTGGGACTCTGTATTACCTGGAGTTTAGCTTAGGGAAGCCTTCATATATATACAAAAATTTACTCAGCAGACAATTGTGCCATATCCTTGTACTTATTGACATTGCTGTGTGACATTTCCAAGGGTTGTGATTATTTTTGTACTGTCGTATGCTAGAACATATTTGTCAAACAGGCCTTTACAACACTTATATGTGGAATGCAGTCAAAGCAGAGAGGATAAATAACCTAAATTCAGATGGATGGGAATGGCTTTTTGACACATTTCATAAAATAAGCACATTGTGCTTACACATTTCTGTGTAAAGAATGTAACATTCGTATCACTTTTGTGACATTTCAAATACTTTTCCTACTCTGCGACTGCTTTAATTCCATTTCTTGATTTATTACATATTTACTTCTGATAAAACCTACATACTGTATCAGCTACCTCTAGGTTGCTGTGCTATAACAATTTATGTGATTTAGGAGTACACGTTAACAACCTATCACCTAACTATTTACTGACTTTTCCTTTGAACAGAAAAACAGAAATATTTTCTCTTAAGTATATAATTATATTCATGAAAGTTACCTCCTAAGGCTAAGGTGAGAACATCTCGAAAATTATTCAGAAGCATTTCAGACATATTCCAAGCATAAGGATATCTTTGCAATTCAGCAGCCTCAGAAAAGAGCCTCTGTTTTAAAAGTCAGATTAACAATACCTTAGGGCAGCATCGTGTATTTTTTTGCAGGCACTGAAAAAGACAGACAGAATTCTCTTAATGAGAATTGCCATGCTCATTAAGGGTCTGAAATAATTCAGTTTTAAGTACACATAGCCTTATCACTTACAATTGTCCTAATCATTAGATCTGTACAATGCTTCAAATTTGATTTCCAAAAGGTGCTTCCAAAATACTTAGGAATCTGAAAGTGACACTAGAGGTGGGTTCCTGCCGGTTCGGACCGGTATAGAACTGGTAGTGGGAATTTCCCCCTGCTCGCCGAATCGGCAGTGATGGCCAACTGGACACCCCCCCGAACTGGCTCTCTTGGCAGCGCCATAGGTGGCGCCATCTTGTTTTTTGCTTCTGTCCATGCACAGAAGCTGGATTTTTAGCTCTGCACATGCGCACGCATGGCACGCACGCACGGCACGTGAGGAAGCGAACCAGCAGCGAGGTAAGTCAGAACCCACCCCTGAGTGGCACCTATTGGTGATTCTTTAAAACAGCCATGGGTGGGGGGTTTTTTTAGGATCCTGTGGAAGTTGCAGTGGGTAATCAGTTGATCATGGGGAAAGATGCAACTGTTTTAAAAAGTTGCAGAGAAGTTCTAAGTTTATTCTTCCCATGTGCCAAATCACCTTTTCCAAATTAAATCTGAAGCACTGCAAGCCCTATTTATTATATAAATATATATTTGTAGCTTAGACAAGATTTTAGCCATATTTGTTTCCTACCTTTGCAAACTCTATAATTTGCAGCTTTCTTAGCTCCGTTTGCCACTGGAATTTTCTATTAGAACATGTTTAATCAGTTGTGAAATGAAGACTGAAAGATCTCCAGGGCCTGAAAGATGTCTAAGTTAATTGGGAACGATAACCTTTCAGGTACCAAAAAGGAAAGGAATATCATGGCTGAAATATACATAAGACCTTCTGACAGCATAATATGCATATTCTGGTGTGCTTTCATGAATTAAATTCCTTTCCTCCTCTGTAAGCACAAGATGAATGCTAATAAATAGTGTTATGAAACTGCTGGGTTGAAATGGAAGGAAGTGCTTTTGTGGAATAAAGAATAGCAGTTTACTTCTTCTCAATTAATTTTACTATAACAGAAATTTGTGACATTTAATGAACAATGAAGTTTGTTATGCAAACACCTTCTAGCTGAACATATGAATAATCAACACCAGTATTGCATTTCATGCTTGTTTTCTTTCTCTAAGGAGTGCAAAGAATAGCTTTTAGGCTGCTGTACTTGGTGCAAAGCAGAACAAAAATAATAAAGGGAATAATTTCGGAATATCCAGAAAAGGAGATATTCACTCACAGATGGTGAGAGGTGTATATGAGTTTAAATCAGCTTTTCAAGATATGCCAATAATTTCTCACATGCATTTCATTCATGGCTGGCCAAAAAAGAAAAAAGGTTGTTATAAGCCTAATTAGCTTTCTCCAATCTGGGATCATTCAAGTGTTTTGGGACTACAACTCCCAGAATTCCTGAATTCTTTGTTGATATCAGGGGCGGGTTCCTAATTTTTTTACTTCCACTCTGTGGGTGTGGCTTATTTTGTGGGTGTGGCTTGCCACCCATGTGACCGGGTGGGCGTGGGCCTCGGGAGCTTGGCAGCAGCCGGAGAAGCGGGGAGGCATTGCCCACCCACAATGCAGCCCCCCGCAGCGGGAGCAGCAAGACCGCGGCAGCGGTTCTTCTAGGAGGCTCTGTCCGGCCTGAATGCTTCTCCCCATTTGATGATCCTAGGCTCCTGCCGCCCGTTCCCCCTCTCCTCAGCAGCTCGAGAAGCCTCAAATATGCAAAAATGCCTGGGATCATCACCGCGCATTCGTGGCTTCTCAGACTGCTGAAGGGAGGGGAACTGAGATAGGTCCTGCCGCCCATTCCCCCTCCCCTCAGCAGCTCGAGAAGCCTCGAATGTGCAAAAAAAAATTTTTTTAATGGCGGCGCCCAGGCACCGGCAACCGACCGCACCGGTACTGTGATGTCACCAGTGGGCCACTACCGGTGCTATAGAGTGGACCGCATTGGTAGGAGCCTACCACTGGTTGACATGCACTACTTCCTTTGTCATACACAGCATTGGGACTTATGACAACATTTTCCTCAGTCTAATGGAAAATGTGGGCAGAAAAAAAATCATAAATAAAATATGTCTTCCTTTTCCTTGACATCTATGTTGAAAGGCAATTTAGGAAACCCTCAAAAGTATATACAATATTCACAAGCAATCCTAGAGTCCAAGAATGCAGTCCAGGGATAAAAAGGTAGCAGAAGTGAAAATTCCAGATTGAAAAAAATACCAGATTTACTTCCATGCTCACTCTTGTCATTTCATTGCCATTTAAAAAAAAACTCTTTATAACCAATACTCTCCTGCATTTATAGATCAGCCCAAGGAGCACATTAAAAGTAGAGAAACTGAACTGAACAGTATCTAGGACTTTTTCTAGAAGGAGAAATTGCCTGTTGATTTGTCAAAGTTAGCATTCATCACAAGAATACTCCTATGAGTACCTTGAAGAAAATAGTGAACATAAGATATAAAAAACTAGTCTTAGGTTGCTGGACAATTGGAAGATCTAATTCCAATTATGCTATGCATTTATAAATTTTATATGACTGAATTAGTAAATTCATATACGCTTGGAACTTGAAAACCCTTCTTGGCAATATAACTCAAATTTCTTTCCTTTGGTACATATAAATGTGATGATAGATTAGATAGATAGATAGATAGATAGATAGATAGATAGATAGATAGATAGATAGATAGATAGATAGATAGATAGATAGATAGATAGATAGATAGATAGATAGATAGATAGATAGATAGATAGATAGATAGATGATAGATGAGAAAGGGTAAAAAAAATCTTGTATAATATTTAAGTGATCTTCCTAGCATGATTTCAAAAGCATAAAGGATTTCTGTAATTGTTTAATCAATGCTACTTAAAGTTGGATAAAAAATAAACTCTTTTAAAATGAAGTTTAAAAAGAACAGGAGTAATTTATCTTTTCAAATCAAGACAGAAGATAATCATTTGAGGACAGCCTCAATCATTTTAAAGTAGATAGGAAATTAAATAGTTGTTCGATACTGGTTTAAATTTAATAAGTAATTTAAGAGTTGACAAAATATTTTCTATAAATATTTTGGATTATATTCCTGAGCTTTCAATTCTTCTTATGTGTCTTAGATAGAATATTTTGTATTCAATCAATAAAATATTTGCTGTATTCCTCATTTTGTTGTTTCTTTAAACTGAATATTTCTTCCCTATTTTAATCAATGGTGGGTCATCAGTTTGTCATGGCACATGCTCAGTATGACTCTTGTTGCCCAGCAACACTTAGCAACCCAAGCTCTCTAGTTAGTTATCCTTTGTATTTATTTAATAGAACACAATCATGCCAACAAGCATTCATGATTATTTCCAACAGAATCAATTTCCCTTTTCAATATGCAATTCTTCGTCATAAATCCCATCAGATACTTGAGGACAAAAGAAAAGCAGAAATGACTGAAAACCTGTATTTTGAAAAAAAAATGTAGAAATTGAAATCAATTAAATGTAATAGGTATAATATATAATTAGAGTAATTCTAATAGTGCTTTTATTGAATTGAGTAACATATAGGCTAAGAATTTTAATTCTGTGGTTTTTATTGTTCCCATTCATTTTTCTGATTTTCAGAAAAAAACAGATGTGATTGTCTTCATATAAAAAGCACCTTTGATTTCTCAGATATACTATTATTTTATTTAATAAATTATTAACAATTGTCAATATGCGAGTTCTCATTCCTCTAAGCAGGATTTAAAATTCACCTTCCTCTAAACCAGAGGTTTACTGTTCTTTGTTTTTCATGTGCTAGATAAAATACAATATGATTTTCTGATTTGAAATGCCCAGTTCTAATGCATTTCAATTTGCTGATGCTTCAGATGTCAATACATTATTTCTTTCACCGTGTTGAATTTTCTTATATTCCAGATCACCACTGTTGTTGTAGCTTCAATTTTTCCTTTTTCTGCATGGCAACATCAGCAACTGGACATCTCAGAGGCATTTGACTAGCCATTTGACAGTTGGGTACCAAAAACACAATGCTTCCCCAAATCTTCAGCTATTCTTCAGTAGTATAGTGCCAAGAAAGAGGCCCATCATTCAGCACCATATCATAAATGACTTTATATTGTTTCACTATCCATGAGGCTTTCTTGGTAAGCATTGCCTTCTCCTGTGCAGTATGAAATGATGCCTTTGCCATTGTCAATAAGTCATGCTTCCAGCTGCTACCAAATATAGATGTCTACTTGCTTTAGCTGCATAGCTGGAATGACCTTCAAACCTTCGATACCATACTGAGAGTATATATTTTCAACATATTCATCCCTCCCAGATCCTTCCACTCCCAGATTTGCTGAGGCAGCACAGCAGAACCTGAATGATTTGTAATTGTTATTAATTGAAAATAAAGAGTTGGCTTGTTTGTCATATCAAATGCAACATTTGACAGTTGGGTACCTTCAAAAATAAAATCTGAGATCCACCAAACTTTATTTTTGTTATAAACAAATGTTATTAAAAGTTCAAGAACATTTCACATTTCTCTTTTAGTGAATATATTCCCATCGTCTAAATTACAGTATAGCAAGAAGTGCTCAGGATCTCATGTCATCAAGCAGCACAGATCAGAATTTCAGTTCCACATATTGTTTTATCGACTCCCATGAGGTGTTCTGCTTTTGAAGAAGAATGTCTTGTGTGACAGTGTAGCAGATGGAGAATCATTTCTGGATCTGTCAGGATTTTACTGAAAGCCTCTATTGCAGTGATGGCGAACCTTTTTTCCCTCGGGTGCCGAAAGTGCATGCGCGCGTGCTATTGTGCATGCGCGAGTGCCCACACCCATAATTCAATGCCTGGGGAGGGCGAAAACGGCCTCCCCCGCTCCCCCAGAGGCCCTCTGGAGGCCGGAAATGGCCCATTTCCTAACTTCTGGTGGGCCTGGTAGGCCCATTTTTCATCCTCCCCAGACTCCAGAGGCTTCCCTGGAGCCTGGACAGGGCAAAAACACCCTCCCCAGTCCCCCCGGAGGCCCTCCGGAAGCCGAAAACGCCCTCCCAGAGCCTCCGTGCGAGTCAAAAATCAGCTGGCCGGCGCGCTGGAGCTGAGCTAGGCAATGGCTTGTGTGCCGGCAGATATGGTTCTGCATGCCACCTGTGGCACCCGTGCCATAGGTTCGCCATCACTGCTCTATTGCCTTTATTATGACAATAAGTGAAAATCCAATCTGAAACTGCCTTGCACTGTAAAACAATAAAAAGAAAATATTTTCCAGTAAGTGTCATCCCTATTGAAACAGTAACATGGGTTCATGAAAATAAAACAGATACAATAGTTTTCTCAAAACAAAATTCTTAAAATGCTTGTTTAACACGGGTAAATGACATACCGTAGCAATAGTTATCCTCTCAGACAACATGCGGTACTCCAGATCATTACACTTTCCAGTCCTACCCTAATCCTTTAATTCATTTCATTATAATATATCCCTTGTCTCATTTAGCCTGTTAAGTTGTCAAGTGGAAATCTTTTTTTTATTCATTCTGTGTGTAACGACACATCTTGTCTAGTGATTATGAAATATTGTATAATTGTATCTTTTAAAAAATAGTTAATAATCTCGATGGTTTCACAGGGACATGGAAGAGAGCAAAAGAAGTAATCTTATCTGGGTACAAAAAAAAATGCAATATTACTTTTCCAATAACATTTTTCCCTCCTGTGATTTCCTTCCATTGCTGTGGACGGAAATATTTCAATAAATAAGGAATCCCAGATGGCAGTCTTCCACTGTAGGAAAGTGACTTGAGGTGGTATGATAAATTAATGAACAATAGAGATGCAGAATCAAAACAAAATGTTGCACAATCCATAGCTATGGAATCACAAAAACAACCTCTTTTAAGAGGACCTACTACCACATTGGCTTATCTAAATTTAACATTTAAAGTTAAGGTAAGTTTTGTTTTTCAGTTTAACCAATCATACAGTTTATTCCAAACCTCATAAAAATCCGTTTCTTCTTTGCTTTTCATTTCGATTGTGAGCCTATACATCTCCGCACATCCTAAAATTTTATTTATAATCCTTTCGTCATTTGGTGTGTTTTCCAATTTCCAGTATTGAGCGTATACAATTCTTGCAGTGGTTATTATGACACAGTACTATTAAAAAATGTTTATTGTTTTGTAAGTTGGAAAAATAAAAAATAATAATAATAATAAATAAATAAATAAAGTTAAGGTAAGTTTTGTTTTTCAGTTTAATGTGAATTTACTCAACCTAAATTCATGGAACTATAAACTATTCAGAATATAGCTACAAAGCTCTATGTCACCTTTTTCCCCCCTGTCTCTGGTAGAACACTCTCCTGGTGAAGTGCAAAACTTTGAATGCAGGCTAGCACTGATTCATTTCAAATGTTTAAATTCTGGTTTTTCTTTACCGCTGAAGACCCAGAAGTTCTTCTTTGCTCAGGTGATTATAGATGACAGCAGACATTTCTTTTTTTTTTTAACTGATGGAACGGCCCACTTCCTATTATAGGAAAGAGTCCTTCAATTCAATGGGGTAATTAAGATGTTCCCACTTGGAGGTGATTTGCCACTCTATGAATAACAGATGATGATGATGATGATGATGATGATGATGATGATGATGATGATGATGATGATGATAAGATGATAATGACTCGTGATGATTCTATTTATTTATTATTTATTTATTTATTTTATTTTTTTGAGATTTATATACCACCTCACAGAGCAAACACTCTCTAAGCGGTTTACACCAGTAAGCAATGTATATTTATATTGCCCCCAACAATCTGGGTTCTCATTTCACCTACCTCAGAAAGATGGAAGGCTGAGTCAACCTTGAGCCGGTGAGATTTGAACCACTGACCTGCGGATCACAGTCAGCTAAAGTGGCCTGCAGTACTGCCTCTAACCGCTGCGCCACCTCTATGGACCAGGGTTCTCCACTTCTTCTGATCTTACACTATTTCTTTGAGTTTTTCTATGCTCTGGCTGGGGTCAGCTTAGTGGAATAACAAACACCATCTCCGTACTTACCGTATTTTTTGGATTATAAGACGCAACTTTTTACCCTCAAAAAGAGGGTGAAAATTTGGGTGCGTCTTATACACCAAATGTAGCCCCACCCAGCCACCACCACCCTTTGGCCTCTGCCTGCCAACAATTTACCTCTTTGCAGCAAACAGGGCAGCAAATAGCACAATAAAAGATTATCTGCCTCTCGACCTACAGCTGACTGAGGCTTGCAAGCCACCTGGTAAAATGAAACTAACTACGGTGGCTGTAATGAGACAAATTGCTGGGAGATAAACTGCTGGCAATGTTAGACTGCTGAAATTGCAAGGAGGTAAGCTATATCTGCTGTGGCCTAGAGGTAGAGCTCTTGTCTCATAATCAGGAGGTTGTAAGTTCTATCCTAGATAGAGGCAGATTCTGTTAATATGTTATTTTGTTAAATGTTTGTAGAGTGTTCAAATTATAAGACTTATTTTTTAAAGACTGCTTTATTATTGTTCTAGACAACTTAACAAAATGAAGAAGCTTTTTAAAATAAATGTTTGCTCTGAAGAGGTCCAGTGCTATTGTATCTTCTTTTAAATAGCAGAGAATACTTCCAGAAAGCCACATCAATTTTAAAGATCTGTAAAAGTATAATTTGAAATGTCCTGTTTTAGTATTAAGTATTAGTATTAAAATAAGGCAGCTGAATTAAACCCTGATTTAGTCATGTTTGGAGTAGATGTATTTAAATCATTGGGAGGAGTTAGTATGATTACATTTAAGAAAACTTTCTGGGATTAATATACTGCCATAATGTACATTTCTCCAATTCTTTGCTATTTCTATGGGTCAGGCACACATGCACAGAAATACACAGCAAACAGTGTATATCATCTGTACTGTTTGCTGTTTGGCAAATTGCTGGGAGGCAGAGGCTTTTTTTCCTTGTTTTCCTCCCCCAAAACTAAGGTGTGCCTTATACTGCGGTGTGTCTTATACTCCGAAAAATACGGTATATGACATTATGGGAAAGTTTTCAGCTTTTTCCTTATAAGAAACATTTATCAAGAATTTCAACAGTTAAAATGTCTCCTGCTTGTGGAAGGGTTCTATAAATCACTAGAGAAGTGCACACAAATGCTGGTGGAAGTGCATTCTTGGTGGAAGTGCAGGGACATAGAATCATGTTTTATTTTTTAAAAAACATGAAGGGCAAAGGAGTGGATTAATTAATTCAAAATGCTTCCACTGAATAACAATGAATCCTCATTGAAAACCATGGGAGCTCTTGTGAGTTTGACTGCAAATAATGGAGTTGGGAATGCTTATTGACACATCAGTATTTTTCCCCCTTCAATTCTCATAATATTTTTAGGAGAAAATTAATTTTGGCACTTTGTGTAAAAAAAAATCAAGTATGGCATTTTTATATCATTTCATTTATGCCTCCATCATATTTCACCTGGGTCGAGGCAATGCCTTCATGAATTGCTCTGGCAGCCTCTCTATGATTAATATGACTATTAAGGGTCAGAGAGGTAATTTCATAGCCAGTCTTAGAGCAGCTCCTTAAGTAGGTGCAAACATTCTCAAAGAAGTTTTGCAACTTCTTTTCAATGACACCAAGAAGTGGAATAGGCAGAAGACTGCAACAGAAAGACAATTGCTGTTTCTTCTCTGCTAGATATACCAGGGAAAACTGCAATCTCAGTTAACATGAAGATAGAGTAAAGCCTCTCATACCAACAAGTATTTCTGTCTGTCTTACTTTTAAAATATTCATATAGTCAACCAGATTGTGATAACCCTGCAGAGGTGGGTTCCTACTGGTTCTAACCGGTTCTATAGAACCGGTAGTAAACCGGTGGTGATGTCACGGAGCTGGTTCTGTCAATGCCGGTCCGTGGCTGCCGCCATCTTGTTTTTTGCCTTTTTTGCTGTTTTTTGCTGTTTTTTGCTTCTGCACATCCGTAGAAGCCGAGTTTTCGGCACTGCGCATGCGCAGCCATGCGGCGTGCAATGTGCGTGCAGCCACACGGCGCAGGAGGAAGCAAACCGGCGGCTAGGTAAGTTAGAACCCACCCCTGTAACCCTGGTCTTAGGCGGGAATATGAGTCTCTGTGTGATGAATGGAGCATGTATGGCATGACAGTAGCATGAAGCATAATAGAAATGTAAATGTGATTGTGTCCATGGGGTATGAGGTATGAATGTATGTGTGGCTCTGACCTATTGTGTGACACAATATGCAACCTTTGAGCCAATGTTACAGGATCTAGGATCTTCTATAGCAGGGGTGTCAAACAGGCGGCCCATGGGCTGGATGCGTCATGTACAATCAGGCCCACCCCAGCTCCACAAATGGGAATAACTTTGCACAGGTTCGCCTGGTGCACCAGCTGCGGCCATACTTGGAGAAGGAGGCTCTACTCATGGTCACTCATGCCCTTGTCACCTCGCTTTTGGACTACTGCAATGCACTCTACATGGGGCTACCCTTGAAGAGTATCCAGAGACTTCAGCTGGTGCAAAATGCGGCTGCGCGTGCTGTGGTGGGTGTGCCAAGGTACACCCACGTGACACCGATACTCCGCCAGCTGCATTGGCTGCCCATTAGTCTCCGGGTCCAATTCAAGGTGTTGATCACCATCTTTAAAGCCCTTCATGGCTTAGGACCAGGATATCTTCGGGACCGCATTCTGCCTCATACTTCCCTCCGACCGGTTAGGGCCCACAGAGTTGGCCTTCTCCAGGTCCCGTCAGCCAAGGAATGCCGGCTGGCGGGCCCTAGGGGGAGAGCCTTCTCTGTGGCCGGCCCCGTGCTCTGGAACCAACTACCCCCAGAGACCTGGACTATCCCCACTCTGCTGGCCTTCTGAAAAGCCGTTAAGACATGGCTTTTCCTGCAGGTGGGGGAGACAGCTTAATCCACTCCAGCTTACCCCCCAAGTATGTATGGTGTTGAATGGATGTTGTTGTTTTAATACTGTTTTTAAATTTTGTATTGTCTTTTTAATTATATGTAATTTTGGTTATTCTTGTATTTTTTTCCTGTTGTACGCCGCCCTGAGTCCTTCGGGAGTTGGGCGGCATATAAGAATAACAAAATAAATAAATAAATAAATAAATAACTTTGCAAAACATCATGTGTCGGCAACGTGACATGACGAGTTTGACATTCGTGTTCTATAGGATCATGGAACCATGCACCGATGGGAACAGCAATTGTTAAAACAGATCCTTGCTTAAGTCCTCAGTTAAAACAAGCAAAAATTACCTCCAGATAACTAAACAAAGCAATCTGGTATAAAATCTAGTGTAGGCATCTCACTTTCTCTCTGAGGAATAGAGTTGTCTGCTGCCTTCAGAATGCAGCTCAGTATTTCAGACAAGATTTCATTTTGATGGCTGCTGCATGCTCAGCGTGGAGGAATGGACACACAAATAAGCTACTTCTGGAATTTAAAATATGGCTGAATTCTGAAAATGATATTGACTTCTCTCCTTTTTTTCTCCCCACGACGAAAGACTGAAACAAACAGCACATCGCATATAACATCCTGCCTTCTTATATCAACCTTATTGTGCCCCTCATGGGGAAAAAAGATGATAAAAAGTAAACTGCAGACCATCAAAAGAGGATCAGGATAGTCAGGCAAGTCCAATTCCCAATTGTTTTCTAAAGACAAAGCCTTGAATAAAAGCCGAACTCGGAACAACTGTACAGTGCTGCTGTAGTGTTGATTAAGCCTCCTGGGGCTGCGCATTTAATATATTCAATAACTGCTGTGGTAACAAAGAAGAAAGATCTAAAGAGGTATATTTCACTGACTACTGTAATAGGTCACCTGCTGAAAGGCTACATTGGACTTTAAAAAGTAACAGATTCTGCAGCATGAGAATATTCTGAATGTCACACACAATAGAAGCTTCCCATTGCAGTAACTAATGAAATGATTCAACCATCATTATCCCATAGTAACCCTTGCCTTCATTTACTCGACGTGCTTCCTTTGGCGTACGGATTCATTGTTCTCAAACTCATTCACCTTGAGTTTAAAAGTTGTCATAGTAATTTTATCATTGGCTCCTCATTTTACCAATTTTGATATTTATGCCCATGCTCATCACATCAAGGGTCCATTTTAAATTGCTTTTCATATGGGGACCAAAGGAAGATGAAAATGGCCAATTCTTGAAAGGCAGGCAGAAAGACACTGGAAAAAAATTCATATACATTTCACAATAGAAAATATTCAAGCATTTCTGTTTTCTGGTCTTTAGTCATATTAGCAGTGAGGCAGAAGTCGCTAACTCCTAAATGATAAAAGCAAAATCTCTGTTGCTTGGACATTTGTTCAGGTGATACTGTCATATGGATAAAGAACTTCTCTGAACAAAAAACCTATGTGTGTCCTTGATGTGCCTCCTAAAGTCTTTCAAAGGCCTGAAGCCTTACTCTGATAGATGGAAACTCCAGCTGAAAGTATTGTTTAGTCAATGTGAATTCAAAGTTCCTATTATATGTACCAAACAAAACAGGCAAATCAGTTAGGTAATCCAAAACAAAGCAAGTGGAATAATAGCTTCCCAAAAGCTGTGAAACAAAAGCTGCACAAAAGAACAAGCAGCCAAAAAACGAAGTT
This sequence comes from Diadophis punctatus similis, assembly GCA_023053685.1. Lineage (NCBI taxonomy): Eukaryota > Metazoa > Chordata > Lepidosauria > Squamata > Dipsadidae > Diadophis > Diadophis punctatus. The sequence continues at coordinate 248,162,626 of JALIGW010000001.1, forward strand.
CCTTTTATCTCTTTTTCTTTATTATACCCTTTTATCTTTTCTCTTCTATTCAAAAGTTAGCTTGTCCTCCCATCTTCTAGCAATGAGACTTCACATTATAATAAAACAGGAATAGTTCTCACCAGGGGTGGGTTCTGCTTTTCGTTGCTGCCGGTTCGCTGAGTGTGCGCTTCGCTGTGTGCTTCGTTGCGCGCACGTGCATGCGCAGTTTAGAGGGATTGGAACTTCCGCCTTGCAAACTAGGCAAGGAGCACGGAAAACAGCTGTGGGGCGACAATTCAATCTGCAGCCCCTGATCAGCTGGGCTTCGGAAGCAGAGATAAAGGTCAGTATAACCCAGTGGTGGGCGGGAGAGCCCACTTTCACAGATACAGAGAACTGGTTCTCTCTCAGCTTGGAGTCTGTGCTATCGGTTCTAAGGAACTGGTCCGAACCGGCAGCAACCCACCACTGGTTCTCACAGGCTGTTGGATATTCCAGTAGAATTCCAGAAATTTTAAATGCCACAGAATTGCTCTTTTCAATTTCCTAAGGCTTAAGGTGGAAGCATTACAGCTGTGCAAAGCATCAAAGGAGCGGTTTGGTTTCGTGAAGCTTCAATCAATTCACCTCACTGAAGCAGATTCATTAATCAAAGCCAGGACCCACTCAAAGCATTTTGTCATCTTTCAGGCATTTTAGCAGATTTGATGATGTTTCAGTTCTGAGGTTGTTGTGGACAATATTCTGTAGAAGGGGCCAAATCATATCCTTATGTGGAAAATGCTGAGGTAAGTCTGAATGGCATATGTCACAAAAAGGAGTCATTGGCCTATGAATTCCATCATGTTGAATTTGATTCCTATCTCTTCAGATGCAAAGTCAACATTGCTTCAGAGACATTTCTTTTGTCAGGTTTCAGCTTCTTAGATCTGGCCTTGAGATGGCCAATTAAAAAACAACAACACAGTTAAGAAAGACAACTAAGAAAACTAAGAAAAACAATTTCTTAGTCCTGGAAAGTAGACCAGGAGAAAGAAACTCATTCGAGGACGTTTTCTCCTTAAAAAGAGGAAGTCGAGGTTTTGGATAGCTTTTCTAAATTTTGCTAATATACCCTTACCATAATAAATACCCTTACCAGCATGACTAGAATCCTGCTGAATCCATTTCTTGACATGGCCTACTTCAAAGGACTGACACTTACAGTAGCTTTGCAACAAAAATGATTCACTTTTGCGCTGATCCTGCCAATGTTCCTGGGGAATAAATTCACTTCAGCACTTGGGATATGGGCTTAAAGCTGAGTAGTCCAGTTCATAACCAAACTTTACTTTGAAATTCTGAGGAGATTTAATGAGTTCATGGAAACCAGGCTGAAATATTTAGATGCTGCCCCAAACTTTCAGCTTTTAAAAAAATGATAGATGGCCAAGGCTACAAATGTCACTTTTTCTGCGCCAATCTTTTTGTGTGTGTCCTGCTTATTTCTGTAGGATTGTGTCTCACTGTGTCATTTTAATAAGTTGGTGTTTTTATGGAAATAACTAAACAGACTATTATTATTAGGTTTATAATCTGATTTTTGTTATTTTTAAATTCAGTACATAGAATTCCCTTCTCCATTCCCCAACCCCAACAACCCCAACTAGATAAAATAAACTTAGGTTAGAGACAGTGGTCAGTTTGAAGTCTTCTAGTGAGTTCCATGGATGAAGTTGGACTTCAAACTAGTATTCCTCAATCCTAATTACTATACTACACTTGCTGTTCAGTATTACCAGCAAAACACAATTATGACACAACTAAGTACGGCATATGTTAGGACCAAGCTTATTGATTACTGTGAAAATTGTCATGGCATGGCTGAAAGCACATCAATCAGAAGCAGGGAAGGACACCAGCTTATTAGTAATTATTCTTCAATTATTCTTTTGCCAATCCTGACATTCCAAAGTATGAGCTTTCTTTTTAAATGGTTTGTGAACTATCTTGTATTTAACTTGTATTTAATTGTGCTATATTTACATAGCACAATTTTAACACAATTGGAGACTGTTGCCTATCTTTTTCTCGTGAATATTTTCCTGGTGATAAAAGAGATGCAGAGAGATTATTTCAAGGTTTTATTTCAATGAATCCCTTGAAAACATGTACCTCAACATGGCAGTTATTTTCTTCTAAGATTTGATATTTTTGCCATTTTATCCCATTCTAACAAAAATCCCCAGAGAGCTTCAAGTGTTTTGATGTTTCTTTTTGATAACCTATAATGAACTTTAAAAATAATTCATATCCTGCATAGCCTTGAATTGAACTTCATTTCAGTGCTCCTTATACAAAGCCTGGGTCTGTCTTAAAGATTATCAACCATCATAAGCAGAATTTGCTGAATGGGTACATGGGAACTTCCATTATAGACCTGTCACCTGGCTGTGTCATAAGGGAAGGTGTTTGAAGATAAAAAATCTGTCTCTAGAGAAGACACATCAGAGGTTCCACTGAAAAGAGTTTAAAATAATGGACATGAATCAAGTCAGCTCAGTAATGTTTAACAAACACCCTTGTGTCTCTTTCTCTTTCTCATTAATTATTTAAAATCAGCAATAAATGGGGACATGTTTCATTCAATATTCATTAATCTGTCATGAGCAATCAGAACAAATGATTGTGTCTCTTGGTTGACCCTGTGTGTATATATTTTTTCTGCTGTAGATATTTCTCATTCTTGTTTCAGGTCAAGCCTCCATTATGTTAATTATATTGTACTTCTAAAAATGACACATAATTGTATTCATTTCAGCACTGTTAATCAGAATGCTTTATGCTTGTTATGCTTTACCAGAAGTCAATGCCAGCTTGGTGCTGTGAATGGCAAACAAATGTTTCATATCGGTAGTGGCTTTTTCCATCTTAAAATCAGAGTTTTACAAGTATGAAGTAATCAGCATAGACTATCTTCCAACTATGTATTATATTCCTCATTTGCAATAAGTATCATATCCATTTGTCATAACATCTACCTTGGTACATATCAAGATATAGATTTTTTTGCTATGCTCAGGGTCACAACATTTAAGAATACACTATGAATGGCATTCCGTAACTAGGTAAATAAATTGATGGAATATAATTCTTTTTTTTTTAACTTTAAGGAAGAAAGAATTAGACGTTTGTTAAGAGGTGGAAGAAGGAGCAAGGAAAGACTGAAGAATCTTGAGAAACGATGCAGAATGAACAGAAATGATGATGAGGAACTTGAGAGAGGAGAGCTGAGGAACAAAGCTGTTGAGAAAAAGAAAAAACAGAATAATAAGGCAAGGAAAAGCTGGGCACAGGAGCTAACAAGAGGTGACAGAGCAAACAGGAGAGAGGTAGTGTTTTGACACTGATAAACAAAATTTGATTACTGCTATTCCTCATTCAGGCTTCAGCAGAGGTTGCAGACCGACTAAAATGCATTCCATTTCCATACAGCAAACTATATGTTCCCTTCGCGAGCGACAAATATATTCTGCTCAATAAAGTAGAGCAGAAAAGGGCAGAAAAAGAAAACACACATATGTTTGTAAGTCTAATAAATAAAAAGCAGGAAAATGCAAAGGATAACTGACTAAAACATGTCCAAGATAGTGATATCTGGTGGGTTTAGAGAACTGGGAAATGAGGGAATAGCCATCTTACTCAAACCACAATCAATATCACTGGAGTTGCATATTCCTTTTTTAATCACGTTCAGAAATTGCTTGTTAACTAATTTTAAGCTATGGCTGAATCTTTGGATTGACAGGTATGAAAATACTGGATGTGTTTTCTTCAGATATTAATGAAATAAGTTTCAAATACAAGTTTAATTGTAGTTTAATGCAAGTTTATTGTTAAAGTTTAATAATTCTTTTGCTGCTGTTGGAATAAGCAGCAAAAGAGTAATTCGAACTTTATTTTGGAAAGCTAAAAATGAGCAAAGGGTCAAGATGGATATGAAATAAGATTTTAGATTCTATTATAAGAATACTTCCCCTGAAAAAATGCTGCTGTTTTGAATCCTTTTAAAAATCATGGCAGAAAGAAGGAAGGAAGGAAATAGAAAAAACTAAAGATAACAATCAAAGAAGTACATTTAACTTTGACTTACAAATATAAAATGGAGCAAAATATTTTACTGGTTATATTGAAGGATGCTTTTCAGCAAAAATCAAGAAGTTAATTTCAAGAAGGTTTATCTATACAGGTAGACTGTGTTTAAAAGATGGCATAGAAGAGGAACACGTTTTACCAGACAAGATACAGACTGATCTGATGGTGGATTTAAAATTCTACACACTAAGTATCACTACAAGAATGGTATGAAAAAAGATGGTACAGTGACTATACAAAAGAAACCAGATGATTTCTTAATAAAAAAATAACAAAGAGAATGAGCTGGATAATTTTCCTACAGTGGATTTACAAAAGAAGCTTGTTAAAGCTTTGAAGAATTTTGTGAGAAGGGACAAAGAAAAAAAATGAAAAGAAATCAAATTCTAGAACATGATTTGAAGGGATTAAAGATAAAAAAATTGTTTAAAAATAAAAGAAAGGATTATAAAATTGGCTTATTTGATAAAGGTTAAAATAGGTTTTGTTGTTATCTCTGGAAATTAATGGATTTTTGCTAATGAAGACTGAAATGATGAGTTTTTGGATTTGTTCACAGATAAGAGATTGAATACAGGAAGAAAAGATCATTTCTTGCATTTCAAGAGAAAGAGATACGTTACTAAAATTATTTATACTTGAGATGAAGGGAAAATCTTTTTCATATCTTTTTTTCTTTTTCTTTACTATATTCTTATTTTTTCTTTCTTTTCTATTTTTCTATTTTCTTTTCTGCACCTTCTTTTTTATTTTTATTTTTTATTATATTAAATAAAAAAATGCTAGAAGTGGGATGTGTAGGAGAGAAGACAGTTTTGGAATTGTCATAGGTTCAGATTAGAAATAATTACAATGTTAGTCATAGCCCTTTGGGGAGGGACATTGAGGCTTCTTTATAGAAGTTCTCTTTGTAAGAACCATGGAGTGTGTTTGTGTGTTTTCTTGTTTCCCTTCCAATAGTCAAACTTCTGCTAATGGGCAACATTAAATATCTTTGCAATTTTTGTACATAGTTATTATTAAGTTATTAATTAAATCATTTATTCACTCCAGCCCTAGTTGAATTTACATATAGTCATATTTGATGAATCCCATATTTTGGATTTCTGGAAATTGTAACAGAATGAAGACAGACATTATGCAAACCATATGATTTTTATGACAAAAAAATTTGTTACTATTAATCTGAGAACTGAGAGAAAAAAACAGATAAAGTTTGAGAGATGGGAGAGAGAGGGGGGGAGAGGCTGTCTCATGGGGAGGGGAGGCAGGCGAAATGGGCCAAGGAGCTGATAGGAAGTGGTTGGCATTGAAGGAAGAAAGAAGAAGAAAATTGCTAATAAGCAAAGATGAACACAGGCAGTATCAGAATGCTAAGAGGTACAAATTCTGTATGATTCATAGAATCAAAGAGGGAGACAAGTTAATGAGTGAGACAAAACGATGAAAGATTGATCTAGTCACCACAGATTTTCAGAGGAGGAACAAGTTCTGAAGAGACAAGAAGAAACTCATGGTAGTGGTGGCTGGGAATGGTTACAAGCTAAGTTGATTAACTCTAAGGTAAGGTGACCAGACGTCCCGCTTTTGGCGGGACAGACACGCTTTTCAAGCGTGTGTCCCACATCCCGCATTCTTTCCAAAAAGTCACGCTTTTTTGGAAAGAATGCCAGACGTCTGGTCACCTTAGAAGAAGCACAAAAGAGAGGTACTACACCGAAATACAAACTGGAAGCAAGTCGGGCAAAGCGGAATTTCAGCAAGCCGGCTGCCTGCTGGGGAGAGGGGGAAGGGGGGCTGCTCCTCCTCTCCTTCCCCCGCCCCATCCCTAGCCCCACCCTCAGAGGCGCCGCTGCTGTTGGGATGCGGGTGGAGGGGTGAGGGATGAGGAGCCGTCGCTGCTGCATCGTTGCCCTGGGGCCGGCCGGGCGACCGGGAGACCACGGCGCTTGGATGCCTGGAGCTCGCGACTTTGACGTAGCCCCGAGCCCGCCATGGGCTGCTGCGGGAGCGCCGCCTCGCAGGTAAGCTGCCGGCTGCCTCCTTTCCCCGCCTCCCGCCTCCCGTTCGTCGCTTGCCAGCCCAAGCCACTGCCGGCTCCCGAAGGGGAGGCGGGAGGCGAGGCGAGGAAAGGCCTCCCGCCTCCCGCCCCCACCTGGACGCCGACATTTGCATTGTTTTGCCCTCTGCGCATGCGCAGCGTTCTGCGCATGTGCAGAGGGCAAAACTCAAATGGCGGCACCCAGGTGGGCCCGCCCCCCCGTCCTGCTTAAAAAAAAATCTGGTCACTTTACTCTAAGGGGAATTTAGCAATAGCTAAAAAGATAGCAACAGCTTATTTTTAGATGTATGCAGAAGCACTATAATTGCTGGCAGTGAAATAAACTAGATGGTACAACCTAAGAAATTTGCAAATTTACAAATCTTAGGAATACCCGATTTGAGTTTCAAGGCTCTGTATGATCAGTAAGTAACAGGAGTTGGTATTTTGTGTTTTTTCCCCTCTAGTGGTCTTGGCTTGCAATTCAGATACTGTGGACATCATAACACTGATACTTGAATAGATTCAAGAAATGATGCTAAAGTTTATCTTGAAACCACTGCAATGACCACTAGAAACATAGTTTGGACTTGTAAAGGACATGTATCAGACTAATATCTTATAAAAATGCATGTAAATGTTGTTAAACATGCTTATGTGGAGGTTGGATAACAATATTCCCAGATAGCTGTATAACTAATTTAAAAAATTCAAAAACTTAAAGCCACTCAAAGTGTAAGACTTATTATGGAAATAATCTGTACATAAGATAACAGGTGCTACAGTTCTGCCACAATGTGAGAAATGCAGCCAGATTTCTTCAAGAAAAGTGTTCTGAGCCAGAAAAACAAAATCTATAATGAGGTGAATGGAACATAGAGGATATACTGTATATATATCTTCTTCATATCTATCCAAAATATTAGACAACTCAATATGTACAAAAATGAATATTTCTGAGGACGTAGCACACTAAAATAAATTCAAGATGTTTATTAAAAAAGGAGAAAATAAGTACCAAATTTAATTGGAAAGTTGCAGCCAAAAACCTATGTGGATTTTCATGTCTGTGCTTGTGAATTTAGAACATTGAACATGTTCATGAATTAGCAATTGAATGCATGTGATATATAGATAGTCCTCGACTTACAACAGTTGACTTGGCTACTGTTCAAAGTTACAACATCACTGAAAAAGTGACATGACCATTTCTCACATTTATGACCGTTGCAGCAGCCCCATGGTCATGTGATCAAAATCCAAATGCTTGGCAACTGATTCATATTTATGACAGTTGCAATGTCCAGGATCATGTGATCACCCTTTGCGACCTTCTCACAAGCAAAGTCAATGCAGAAGTCAGATTCATTTAGCAACCGTGTTACTAACTTAACAACCGCAGTGATTCATTTAACAACTGTGGCAAGACAGGTCATAAAATGGGGCAAAATTCACTTAACAAATGTCTCACGTAGCAACAGAAATGTTGGGTTCTATTATGGTTGTAAATTGAGGACTACCTGTACATAGAAGTTGTGAGATATAGATTTGGATTTATAGCCCTTTCTTGTATCTTCATGTTATGCTGAACACCTCCTTACCTGAATGCTATCTGTGTGAAAAACAAAGCTAGCACAAGCTTGTCAGTTCCAATTTGTGCCATGCGCACACAATTCTTCTTGTGTCTATAATTGGAGTTTGTGTCAGTTGAAGATATTGTTTGCTGAAGAGAAAGCGTTTTAGCTATTGCTGCATTAATTTTTCTTATGAAGAAACCACAAACATTTATTTAGATATGACCAAATGAAATATATCGCTACATGACATGCTTTATTTATTCTCAAACACAGCTAAGTAAAGAACTAAGCATTGTTTTATTGAGCCGCAAATGGTGTTCCCATGGAAATATTTGGGAGATTTTTCCAGCCCAAAGATACAGCTACACCAAGATGGACTAAATCTGAACCTTAGGATAGTATTTATTATGATTAATTCACTGTACTAATTAAATAAGATGAACAAGCTATACAACATAATTTATTTTTCTTTTTACACATCACACAAATACAGGATCTGGACTATAAAAATCTTGTTGACAAAGCAAAACCTTAGAATTTTCTGTTTCTATTTGCCGCCATCTGGCCATCATCCATTGGCCTGGATATGATCAGTCTAATTAATAAAACTGCATGGTAGAAACCAAGGCTAAGCCCCAAATCGTAACATCCTCCCTTTTCTGTTATCACTTGTTTTTGTTTTATCATCTCTTGATTTAGCAAAATAAGATAGATTCTGTCTTTTAACCTATGCATACAAAACCTCAGTTAACAATAAACAAGCCAGGAAATTTTCCATTAAGTGTCCTCATCCATCTAAATCAGTAAAACGTTCTAAATATAGTAAAACACATTCTAGTTTAGACATTCGAGGATTCTGGTTGACTGAAGATGTTTTGTCTTAATCACAATACATCAAGAGTGTGACTGAGTCAAGAGTCATGCCTATATGCGATGTTTAAGCAACAAGTTTCACTTACATCATTTATTAGAAAAAAATTGGTGTGATAATCTTGAAAATGAGACGTTGTACTTACCTGAGACGTCCATTCTCGTAGGGTGGAGCTAGCCGCCAAGATTGGCACAGCCTTCTAGCCAATTATGACTGAGTCTGGAAAAGTATAAAAGGTGGCTCTAGGCCTAGATTCCCCCTCTTTTGACGAGGGATAAATGCCAGACTCAAGTGCCATCAATCTAACAAGTTTATTAACTGTCCAATCACAGAAAATTACGCATGAGTTGATATGTGAGAGACCTAACTACCTAACCTAACTACCTAGAGAGAAGATAACTATGTACACTAATACACCTAGATACCTAATGACTATACGAGTAATAGGCTCCTCGTCCAGCCAGAACACGTTAGAAGGGAGGGACTTGGCGGCTAGCTCCACCCTACGAGAATGGACGTCTCAGGTAAGTACAACGTCTCATTCTCCATAGTGGGTGGAGCTAGCCGCCAAGATTGGGACATACCAAAGTAATTTAGTCCCCAGGGAGGGCCTCCTGATTCTGGCTGGGACCACCGCCCTCCAATGTTACCTGTTCCAGCACTCTGCGCCCAAGGTCAGCCTCCTGAGAGGCGAAAGTGTCCAGTCTGTAGTGCCGGACAAATGGCGTTGGAGATGCCCAAGTGGCAGTCCGGCAGATCTCCTCGATGGAAGCCCTCGTGTTCCAAGCCGCAGTGGTGGCTGCACTGCATGTGGAATGGGCCGTAATCCTAGTGGGTTGTGGCAAGGACATTTGTTCATATGCAGTGTTAATGACATTACGAATCCACCGACTCACCATGACAGAGGATGCTTTCCTCCCCAAGGAAGTGTGGTGGAAAGAGACAAACAAGGCCTCAGTCTTGCAAAAGGCAGAGGTCCTTTGTATGTAAGTGTCCAGTGCGCACCTCATGTCCAGGAGGTGCCACTGTCTTTCAATGTCTGAGGATGGAGAAGGGTAAAAGGAAGGTAATACCACCTCCTGAGCCCAATGAAAGTAAGAGTTTACCTTTGGCAGAAAGGTGGGATCCAACCGCAAAACCACCCTGTCCTGGTGAAACACACAGAGGTCACTCCTGATGGAAAGGGCTGCCAGTTCAGAAATGCGACGGGCAGAGGTGACAGCCACCAGGAAAACCACCTTGTATGTTAGGTGGGCCAGAGAGATGGAGTGCAAAGGTTCAAAGGCGCCCCCCATGAGTGCTAATAACACTTTGGACAAGTCCCAGGTGGGATACCTATGCACTACAGGAGGGCATCTATTCATTGCGCCCTTTAGGAACCTGGAGACTAAGGGGTGAGCAGAGAGTTTCCCCAGAGAGGGACAAGACAGCACCATGGACAGGGCAGCAATCTGGCGGTTGAGGGTACTCGGGGAAAGACCCTTAGCTAGCCCCTGGCATAGGAATTAAAGGACATTTATGACCAAAAGATCCAGTGGGGAATAACCCTCCCTAGCACACCATGAGCAGAAAGCCTTTCAAGAGGCTGCCTAAATACGATGCGTGGACGGTCTGCGAGAGTCAAGCAAGACCTCCATAACGTCCTCAGGGATTTGGCGGCTCCTCAGAGTGAGCCGCTCAAGTGCCAGGCGGTCAGTTGCAACCAGTGCGGCTCTGGATGCTGCACTGACCCCTAGAGCAGCGACCACTCTGTCGGAGGGATCCTCCAAGGGGGTGAGACCGACAAGGAGACCAGGTCGGCATACCAGGTTCTCCTTGGCCAGTCGGGTGCCAGAAGTACCACCTCGGCTCTTTCTTCCAGGAGTTTCCGGATGACCTGCGGAATGATGGGGATGGGGGGAAAAGCGTAAAGCAACCCCTGAGGCCAGGTGCAGCGGAGGGCGTCCACCCCTTCCGCCCCCTGAGTTTGATACTGGGACAGAAACCTGGGCAGCTGGGCATTCCCCGGGGTGGCAAAAAGGTCCATCACAGGTTGACCGAATTGACCCACAAGTTGGTGGAAAAGGTCTGGGTGTAAGCTCCACTCTGAGTGGTCTATCTGGTTCCGGCTGAGCCAGTCTGCCCTGACGTTGCTTACCCCAGAGATGTATTCAGCAGAAAGAGACAATAGGTATTGTTCTGCCCATAGCCCCAACCACATGGCCTCTGACATGAGCTGTCCTGACATGGTCCCACCCTGTCTGTTTATGTGGACCTTGGTGGCCACATTGTCAGTAAGTATCATGACATGAGAGTTCTCCACAAGAGGTCTGAACTGCTGCAGAGCAAGGAACACAGCCCGTAGCTCCAAAACGTTTATGCTTAGAGTTGTCTCAGTTAACGACCATGTGCCCTGTGCCACCTGTGCTTCCACGTGTGCCCCCCAACCCGATAGGCTGTCATCGGTGGTGACTAAGATTTTTCTTGGGGGAAGGAAGCAGGTACCCCTGTGGACAGCAGAGGTGGTCCACCAAATCAGAGACTTCCTGACTGAGGGCTGGAGTCTCACTTTGACTGGGGAATGGGCTCTTCCCTGACGCTGATAGGGAAGGAGCCATTGGAGGTCTCTGGAGTGTAAGTGAGCCCATGGGACAATCTGAATGGCCGAAATCATCTTGCCCAGGAGGGAGGACAGCAAATTCAGTGGAGCTGAGTTTTGCCTCAGAACTTGCTGGGTTAAAGCCAATAGACTGTCTCTCCGATCCTGGGACAGGTACACCTTACACCCCAGGGAATCAATGATTGCACCCAGATGGACAATTCTGGTGGCGGGGACAAGCTGACTCTTGGATCGGTTGACCAAGAAGCCATGGAGTTCCAGTGTGTTAAGCACTACCTGGACATCTCTCTCAGCCTGAGAAGGGCAGGCTGAGATGAGAATATCGTCCAGATAGCACTGGATCCTGATGGAAATGGATCTGAGTGAGCGGTCAAGGCTGCCAGGACCTTGGTGAAGACCCTTGGCGCTGAGGACAGGCCAAAGTGGAGCGCCCCATATTCATAATGCACCCCTGCATAGCAAAACCGTAAGTATTGGCGGTGAGATGGCCGAATTGGGATGTGGAGGTAATCCTCCAAGAGATCTATGGATGTGAGTAGATTCCCTTCTGAGCACTTGCCAGAGATGATTTCAGGGTGTGCATTTTGAAATTTTTTTTTCTTAATGGATGACATACCTGTTGAGACACTTGAGGTCCAAAATGGCTCTCCATCCTCCCGAGGATTTGGGCACTACAAACAACATGGAGTAGAAGCCCTGCCCCTGTTGGTCCTCAGGCACCTGGTGGATGACTCGAATGTCCAGGATGTGCTGGATGGCCTGATTCATGAGGACCCGTTTTGCAGAATTTGATGACAAGGGGCAGCGGAGAAGAACCTCGGGGGGTGGGGGTGGAAATGAATTCAAGTAAGAGCGCTGAAGCCAGGGTCTCACAAACCCATGCATCATTGGTGATTTCCTCCCATCCACTGGCATAGGGAGCCAGGCGACCCCCTGTGGGAGGATAGGCCGGAAGTTACTTGTTCTGGTGGAAAGGGCGACCGCCGGCCCCTCTAAAGGGCCGTATGAATTGGTTACCCCTGAAGGGTTGGCCCGAAGAGAATCTCTGATGGGAACTGCATTGCCCTTGGCTATGCCCCTGATACTGTCCCTAGTAGTTACCCTGATGTCTATTGGAAGACTGGAAGGCCCCCCTGGAAGCCCTCCTTGGTAAGGGGGTGGCACGGAAAGGGGCTTTCCGGGTGGCTGAGGGAAGGACCTTGCGCTTGTCCTTAGTCTCAAGCAGGATGGGATTCAGGGCCTCACCAAACAAGGACTGCCCGGTGATCGGGGCAGAGGCTAATTTCCACTTGTACCGCATGTCAATTGGCCAGCTGCAAAGCCAGGCCATCCGGCGCGTCACCACCGTGGACTCCATTGAACTAGCTTGGACATCTGCTTGAGCTGCTGCTGATTGAGCAGTAGGTTGATTTTGGCTTGTGGGTGGAGCTGTCTGGAGTGTGGGGCTGTCTGGTTCCAAATGCCAGAGGGAGCTAATGAGAATTCCCTGGCATCCTTCCTGGGGGATGCTAGGTAGGAATGAGTAGGGCAGAGTACTCTGGATGGGGCAATATCCTTTGTAAAAGGCATCATTTTAAAATCAACTCCAATTTACAAATCATGGTCTCTTTGTCTTAAAGTTCAGTTCATGAAAAACTGATACTTTCAAATACTGGAAAAAATTGATAGTTTGTATATAGTTATATACATTGTATATAGTTCCAGTTATGCTGGGCTCACAGACTCCAGAAAAAAAAGCTTGGTTTTAAACTGTTACTGGAGTAACTCAATAGGCTCATTTGTTCCTTTTATGTGAGATCTGAAGCTTACTACTTCTAAATTCTGCTGAAAGCCCTTGTTCAAGCCATTTTTAAAATATAGATAGAATCTTCATTCTAAGTTGATGCTTTAACAGGTACTCCTGAGGCAGACCTACAGGCAGCTAGTCTGAATTTTTGTCAGCTCAATTAGAATAACAGTATCCATATTTATCTAAGGCCTCTGTCAACAAGGTAGGCCTCAGAAAGGCCTGGGTAAATTAGTAGGTCCAAACAGTCACTAAAAATGGCCAACGCCCTTAAATGAGGCCAACAAGATGGCAGTTGCCCTTAGTTGGTCTTTCAAAATGGCCAATGCCCATACTAGGCCTTAAAAATGGCCACCGGCAAGAAAGGGCATCCAAAATGGCCACCGTCCTTGATGTGGCTTCAATATGGTCTCTGCCCACTTTTGGTATTTGAAACAAAAAGCCACGCCCTTAGTGCCTTCAATTCTGAGGGCAATCAAAATGGCTGCCACCCTGTGGGAGACTTCAAGATGGCCACCGGCACTCTCAAAGACTGCCTGCACACTTACCAGGCTGAAGACAAGCCGAGCAATGCAGAGGAGCTCAAATGGAAGCAGACGGCCCAGGCACTAGAGACAGGTACCGACAGGGCCTTGGATCAAAGGAGCCTTGCCAGATTGCTGGCTCTTGTCAGCCATTGCACAGAAGGCAAGTTAAATAAAGGAGGCCTCAAAAGAAAAGAGAAATTTTTTTGAAGTGGGCGGTCCTGTGTAATTCAAAATGGCGGCCACCCACGAGGCACTCCTAAAATGGCTGACTGTCTCCTGAGGCAATTAGTTCCAGCCGAGGAGAAAGGAGTCTGCTAAGGCCTAGCCACTAACTGTCAGTTTCTGAGTCCCCTGGAGCAGACTGACTGATTTCTGAAGTTTCAAGCAAAAAAAGAGGGAACAAGCCCTCAGCAAGCAGCACCCAGATTGCCAGCTTCCTCTGCAAGCAGGCACAAGACAGGGAGCAAAAAAGGAACCAGCAAAAATATTGCTTTCAGCTCTTTGAAGGTCTCCAGCTGACGTTTGGAGGCTTGGCTGGGCGCTGACCGCTTGCGCAAGTCTGGCCAAATTGTCTGTCAGCTTCTCGGGCACAGCAGCTGGTGTTCAGAGGCTATTTGAGGCATTGACCGCTTGCGCAAGTCTGGCCAAGGTTACAATCAGCTGTTTATAGGCAGCATCAAAAATGGTCCGGATGGCTTGCGCGAATCCGACCGATCTGCAAGCGAGTTAAATGTGGCGTGGGCGGCTTGCGTGAACCCAGCCAAGGCCGAAACAGCTGTTTATAAGCAGCATCAAAAACGGTCCGGATGGCTTGCGCGAATCCGGCCTGGCTGCGAGCGAGGTCTTCGGCGCTTCCGATCCCTTTATCTTTGAGAGTCAGCTGGGGATCGGAAGGCTCATTAGTGGCTCGGACCGCTTGCGCTGGACCGGCCAGATGCCAAGGCACCCAAAAATTTAATCTGGCAGCATGCTCTGCCCCTCGGCCCCTCGGCTCTCCCAGGCAGGCTAGCAGCTGTGAAAACCAACGTTAGAGGCCTTCACCTGTCAGGTTGGCCCTTGGTGTCTGGCAAGGAGACAGAAAAAGAAAAATACAAGCCTCGCTCCACTCCCAGATGTGCGGTGAGGTCACCGCTGCCCCTGTGGTGATAAGGGGGCCCTTTCCCACTCCCTCCACAGCCGGAAATTAATGTATGTAGAAAAAGAAAAAACAAAAATCTTGCTGGGCCTTCGGCTGGAGGGGCGAGCAGCAGTCAGACTTGCGGCCAACTGCTTCACCCAGGTATAGCCATATAGAAAAGGGGGGCCTGAGGAGCTCGAAAGGGAAAGGATAAAATAATAATAATAATTCAGAATAGAACCAAAAACTTACAATTATTAATGGAAGATAGATGATGAAAAAGGCACTTAGTCAATGGCTGTGACTGAGTCAAAAGAGGGGGAATCTAGGCCTAGAGCCACCTTTTATACTTTTCCAGACTCAGTCATAATTGGCTAGAAGGCTGTGCCAATCTTGGCGGCTAGCTCCACCCACTATGGAGAATGTTATAAGGGTTTTGCATCTGGCTTATAGTGGCTATTTTGGATGGGTATGCGATGTTTTATGTTTTATTTTTCATTTGCTTTTTGTTTGTACACGTTTTACGGTAATTTTCTGCCATTTTTTAAAGATCCAATCCTAAATATATTGTTGGGAAAGATAAGGATTGCTGAATAGTTTCAACATTAATTCTTGTGCATTTCTTTTTTTATATACCTTCTATCAAATGTAAGTACAAGCAATAATCATGCAAGTTATAAAAAATTACTTTTCTAAAAGCTGTCAAAAGATTGACTGAACTAAAGGTGATTTTTCTCTCATGCAGGATCCAATCAAGTTCACATGTCTCCCAGATCATTATTTACTTAGGCTACAATTCTCATTTAGTTACCTAAGAATAAATCCCATTAGAGATACTGATGAATATTTATGAAATTACACTGTCAGTTTATTTTGGAGGAGGCGTCTCCAATGTGGATACCTACCCATATGGTAGGCACCAAAATCGGGATGGCTAGTAATATTCTTAATTTATTTTTGTGAATGTAGTTTATGTCTGTGTATTTATGTCTCTGTGTTTGTTTTCTAAAATCCATGAACAGAATATTAGTATGCTCATATTATTCAACTCATGAAAATGCTTAAAAAGTCATAGCCTATAAATTTATATAATTTTATTACTTTGCAGGTCTAAATATACAACTGAAACTTTGAGCCTCTTGGGAGTGATTTGTATCCTCAAAGGCACTGTAACTCAGGAATACTTCTAGCAATAGAGTAAAACCAACTGTTAAAAAAAAAAGAAAATTAATAACAAAATTCCGCTTTTGTAAAACTATCAAGTATGGTGTCATGCTCACATGACAAAAGTTCATTAATTGAAAAGGTACCCTGTTTTCCCCAAAATAAGACATCCCCTGATAATAAGCCCAATTGGGCTTTTGAGTGCATGACAATAAGGCCAAGCGCTTATTTCAGGGTTCAAAAAATATATGACAGGGTCTTACTTTCGGGGAAACACGGTATTATGTTTCAGAAAAGCTTGGGAGAGTCAATAAGAAGATGACAAAACTAGCTTTAGGGCTAAATATTAAACTTTTGTTTTCCTAAGAAAGTAATAATCTTAGGTAAATCCAAAACTAGGACAGTTCCAAATTGCTTGCCCTTAGTATTTTTCTTCTTTTAATTAAAATTTAGGACACCGGTGGGAAGCCTTTGGCAGTGTGCCAAATTTAGATTCAAGCTCAAATATCTTGAACGTGTCCAAAACAACCTTGAATGTTACAAATAATAGCGCTCTACATCTGCATCTGAATGAATTTATCTCAGAGCAGATTAGGAGAAATCAAGACACATTTTCTGTCATTGAGATAGAACGATTAGATATAAACCACTTCTTCTAATACATGTCCTCCAAGAGGCTTTGGCTCTCTACTATGGAAAATGAAGGTATTACAGCAGCTTCACACAAAAAAATGAGGCAAAGAGCTATTAATAAAATGCTGTGGTAGGAACGAAAGGAACTATTCAATTCAGTAGTTAAGAGATTTTTATTCCAATTAAAGTGACTCTTATATTTCATATCGCCATTCCCGAAATTATAGCACTGGGGGCAGGCCACTGAGATACCGTATTTTTCGGAGTATAAGACGCACAGAAGTATAAGACGCACCTTAATTTTGGGGGAGGAAAACAAGGGAAAAGGGCCTCTGCCTCCAAGCAATTTGCCAAACAGCAAACAGCACAGATGATATACACTGTTTGCTGTGTATTTCTGTGCATGTGTGCCTGACCCATAGAAATAGCAAAGAAATAGCAAATGTACATTATGCCAGAAAGTTTTTTTAAATGTAGTCACACTAACTCTTCCCAATTATTGGGTAAAATGAGGACCCAGATTGTTGGGGGCAATATGCTGAACTCTGTAAACCGCTTAGAGAGGGCTGTAAAGCACTATGAAGCGGTATATAAGTAAAGTGCTATTGCTATTTAAATAGATCTACTCCAAGGTAACTAAACTCTAATACTAAACAGGACACTGTTACATTTCATATTATACTTGTACAGAGCTGTTAAAATTAATTAAAATTTCTGGAAGTATACATTATTCTCTATTTAAAAGAAGATACAATAGCATTGGGCCTCTTCAGAGCAAGCATTTATTTTAAAAAGCTTCTTTATTTTGTTAAGTTGTCTAGATTTACAGGGATCTCCAACCTTGGCAACTTTAAGACTTGTGGACTTCAACTCCCAGAATTCCACAGCCAGCAAAGCTAACAAAGCTGGCTGTGGAATTCTGGGAGTTGAAGTCCACAAGTCTTAAAATTGACCCTGGCTCTAGAATAACAACAAAGCAGTCTTTAAAAAATAAGTCTAATAATTTGAACATTCTACAGACATTTATAGTTATTCACTTACCCCTTTGCAGCCAGTTCAGCAAAAATAAAAACTTGCGTCTCTCCCAGCTATTTGCCTCTTTGCAGTTAGTTTCACTTTCATTTTTCCACGTGGCAAACCTAATCAGCTGTTCGTCGGGAAACTGCTACTGACTTGCTTGGCTTTACAGGCTCTTCCCTCTTTCCTGCAAGCAGGTAAATTGCTGGAAGACAGAGGCCAAAGGGTGGGGGTGGGTGGGTGGGTGGGGCTGCATTCGGTGTATAAGACGCACCCAAGTTTTCACCCTCTTTTGGGGGGTAAAAATACGGTAATCTTGAAAAACAAGAATCCTTTGTCATTACATCAAAGTAAAAATAAAATACCTGTATTTTCAAATGATATATGTTTTTGTTGCTGTGAAACTTACTGTAAAATATAGGCGCTAAACAGAATGACAGTGGTTGATTATAAAGCTAAATGTTGTTAGGAGTTAGCTGAATGAATCTCCAACATCAGGTTTTCGTCTCCTTTTTCCAGCACAGCCGCAAAGAAAATAGATTTTTTTCTTCCGTTTATGGTTAATCTCATTACCTCCCAAACACAATTAATCTTAACTACAAAGAATATTTAATTTCAAAAACAATTGGTCTTAAACTGGTCAGTTTCAAGAAATGATTAAGGAATATTAAACCGTGATTAGTTAAACATTATACAAGCATTATGATAGCTTAGTGGTAGTGAAGGTAGGTGAATTATAAAAATACATCGTAATTCATTTTCATATTCAACTAAAGCTTGTTTTGCATATGGATATGGAAATCCTGCAGATGTATGCAATTTGTTATTGTTACTGGACACGCTAAGCTTTCCCACAATGTCCAAATGCAACATAATCTCTCACCAGTCTGTCTTTTTATATAGGTTTCTGTTTGGTATGTCATTAATCAATCAATCAATCAATAAAAGTTCATATTGGATTTAGATAAGTCATGGTTTATTTAGCAAGGATTTTGGATAAAACTCCATGTTACGAACTGCAGTTTTGTCTAATGACTCATAGTGGCTTGCATTCAATCAAAGTAAAAAAAATGTGGTTCAAATGCATGTTCATATGACGTGTTGTGCTGGACACGATTGGTTCCTAGATATTCTCAACTATGTTTGTGTCACAGAAATTGGTTGGAAATTTCTCCACATTTCGCAAAATCAGCATGAAAATTTCTCCCAAATATCTACTATACATTACATTTGCTTTCATCAAACTGAATGAGAGTGCTTTTAAAATGTACAGGTGAATTTCTCTGTCCATCACTTTGTTAAACCCTTCTACATAGTTAACACTATCATAAGGGTTATGATTCTGTTCCCAGCAGATTTTTAAATTGGCTGTTCTGCGTGGATAACTATACATTCTGGTGACAGCTAACTGGAATTTGAAACATTTTTTTTATCTGGTCGTTTGTTGTCAGGTTTTCAGAGATTGCCTAGACAAGTGACAGATTTTTTTTTTTTCTGGGCAAAGATTTTCAGAACTGCTCCTTCCTAGGGCTAAAAGAAAGTGACTGGCGCAAGGTAACCCATTTGGCTTCATGTCAAGGCAATAGCAATAGCAATAGCACTTAGACTTATATACCGCTTTATAGTGCTTTGCAGCCCTCTCTAAGCGATTTACAGAGTTCAGCATATTGCCCCCAACAATCTGGGTCCTCATTTTACCGAACTCAGAAGGATGGAAGGCTGAGTCAACCTTGAGCGGGTGAGATTTGAACAGCTGAACTGCTGAACTAGCAGTCAGCTGAAGTAGGTTGCAGTGCTGCTTTTAACCACTGCGCCACCTCGGCTCCTTGCTAGGCAGGACTAGAAAGCATGGTCTAGCCTGATTCCTGAACTGCTACACCAAACTGGCTCTTGGCATTTGAAACTAATAAGAATTTATGTCTAACTCAAAATGATGGCCACTCCAAATTCACATGGGCATACTTAACTATAAAGGGACCACCATCTGTTTGAAGAGCCACTCAGATTGAGGAGAAAAGGGGAAGCATTTGCATCCACACTAATCAGTTGGAGTTATATGGTTATCTGAACATGCCAACATTATACAATGTAGGTTGAAGTGATCAAAATATGACCTGACCTAATTAATAGTGTGTTCTTTCTATGTAATGTAAAGTCCTCCCCTTGGCAAAAACATTTCTAGCCCTAATTAAGGCAAAATAGCTGTTGCATCTCTTCAGGTAATACAGAAACTTTACAATTGTTGGCCATTCTTTGAAATTCGTAAGTATGACATGAATTCTGCATGACAGGAAATTGGCAGGAAATCTATAAGTGGCTGAACTGTTGACAGCTGTTCAGCAGGGTTTAGTCTAGTGGTTGATGAACTCTGGATGGCACATGAAGACTTCCATTCCACACAAGCTGGCAGTTTTTGGAATTATATTGAACAGTTTTGTGAACAGTTTACTGAACTCCACTGGTTGCTATGGTAAGTTCATTACATATATTACACAAACAATTCTTATCAGAAGGAAATCATTTCCGATGATTTATGAAAGTGCTTTAAAGCTGCATCTGTGGTTTTATAATACTGGAGTGAAAAATTCATTAATCAATCTCACTTGATAGGTATGTACAGTATGTGTGGAGTGGTTATTCTAGGTCTGAAATATGTCAATTAGGGCATACTTCACACAGCGTGCAGGGATTTTTAACTGAAGAGCTGGAGCCAATTGTGAGTCTTTGATTTGTAATTATAGAAAATAGACCTACAGATGCATGTTTATCCATGTGCTTTTTAATTCATCACAAAAACTAATTTATTAAATTAAATTAAAACAAAAGAGTGTGAAGCGCTGTTGGAAGGAACAGTCAGATGCTGCAACAAAGCTGACATTTCTGACTATTTAGGCTATGTCCATGGCTAGTTTTATTGTTGAACTTTTTATTTTATTTACTGTATGGCAATGTTACATTAGCCAGAAAACTACAATGCTAATACAGAGTAATAGTTTCTCTGTCTAAGACTGCTAGCTCTGTTTGGTTCATGCTTACACACTAGTTATCTATTTGCATACAATTGCTTCTGAACTATTAGGTGGGCAGAAGCTGAGGCAAGTGATGGGAGCTCACTCCTCCATGCAGTGCTAGGACTTGAACTGCTGGAGCAAAGACCATCTCCAGCATCATTAAGTCACTGAGCAACTGTACCTCTTATTCAGAGGTGGGTTCCTGCCGGTCGCCGCAGAGCTCTTACCTGTCGGTCGCCGCAGAGCCGAAGAAGCTGGTGGCGTTCATGGCGCGGGGCTTCCCCCACCCGCTTCCCCCACCTGCTTCCCCCGCCCACCTGGACGCCGCCATTTGCATTCTTTTGCCCTCTGCGCAAGCAGAACGCTTTGCGCATGCGCAGAAGGCAAAAGAACGCAAATGGCGGTGTCCAGGCGGGTGGGGGAAGCCCCACGCCGCGAACGCCACCAGCTTCTTCGGCTCTGTGGCGACCGGCAGGTAAGAGTGTACCAGCAGGAACCCACCTCTGCTCTTATTGTGGAAGTAAATGCTATGATGACAATTGTATAATGTATTTTAATGTTTCATGTGAAATTCTGCCATATTATTTGTTTCATTTATATTGAAAATCTATTATAATTATTTGATTGATGGATGGATGGATGGATGGATGGATGGATGGATGGATGGATGGATGGATGGATGGATATCAAAAATAGGTTAAAATTTTACAAGTCCTGGTAAGTGGTGTAAGTACTGTCAGACATCATTTGGAGGAACAGATCTCGAAGAATGTTACAAACCAACCTGGGGGAATCATAAAATATTAAAAAAATTATGAAAACTGACCAAATATCTTATTTACCTCCTTAAGAGACCAGACCCAGATATTATTAGCTGTTTTCTGAACATCTTAGATATGATGTTGCCAAAATGACATCCAACCCAGTGTACATGCAAGCAGATTTTCTCAATGAAGAGTATATAAGGTACTCAGCTCAGATTGTATCAGGGCACCAGTTATAGCTACCAAAGATCAAACCATTTACCTGAAATCCCTGAAGAAACGTGAAGTTCTGCACTCATAGATTTGTGTTCACAATCAAAAAGAAAAACTACCTTTTTTTCTGTTACCATGGAATAGACTTAATTGGTGTTCCTGCATAGCATTCTCAGTTGGTAGTAAATTGACCCATACAAGATGCTTGCCCCATCTCATCTATATTCTGAAGATGGTAGTTCACAAGATCTAAAGAAAGATAATGGATATAATGAAAGTTTACAGATACTGCATCTCATTTTGTTTTTTATCCAGAATAAAACAAACCATCAAATAAACCAGACCTGACTTGATTTGTTTGACTATTATGTCATTTCACTACTCATTTGTTTGACTACTTTGTCATTTCATGTCCTCCTCCCATAAGAACAAAAGAAAAAAATTGTTCTAACTAGCAAAATAAGGACAACCATGAAATAAACACATTACAATATTCTATTAAGCCTTTAAAATGCAGATTTGACAAAATGAGCATGTTTCAGATGCCATCTGGCAGATCCCTGAAAGTGTGCCTTCTCTGTTTTTGTGCCTGTCCTAAGGAGCAGCCATTTTCCTGAAATATGAGTAGCCCCTACTCTAGAACCCCTAGTCTAGCCCCCATTCTAGGAACGTGGTGGCTCAGTGGTTAAGATGCTGAATCTTAGACTGTTAAAGGTCTATAGCTTGGCAGTTCAAGACCCAAGTGCCAAAAGACGGAATGAATTCCTGTCACTTGTCCCAGTTCCTGCAAACTTAGCAGTTTGAAACCATATAAATGAAAGTGGATGAATAGGTACTGCATATAAGCATGTGAGAAGGTAAGAGCGTTCCATGTTTCACTGTACTCTTGGTGCTGCAGTATAATGTGATGCCAGCCATGTGACTGCAGAAATATTTCCGTACAACACTGGCTCTTTGGCTTAAGAAACGGAGATCAGCACCACGCCCTAAAGTTGGTCACAACTAGCAGGATACAACCCATGGGGACATCTTTTTTTTTAACCTGCTATATTGGCCTTTTCCTTCTTCCAGGTATTGAGTTTGGGATGCTAGCATGGTAGCTCTGGCATGGGTGCTTGTGATTAGTGATTCTACTGTTTACTAACTCCCAACATAATTTTATGTTGGTAAGATTTAACTGTCACTGGCCAGAGTTTCTTGGATAAATGGGCAGCCACATAAATTGGATAAATAAGTAAATAATGTTTCATGCACAATATATTTGGGGGCACCTTTTCTGCAACAACAAAATTAGAATCTAGTTTATAAATAAATGAATTTGCTGTAGAAACGCTAAGTAGCCAGATGCTTTTGCTTTTGCATATGTGATTTATTGCATCCAGTTTACCCAAAACTTGAGTTTTGTTTTTGTTCATGAAGCACATTCTATGTATAGGTAATGCTATTTCATATCCAGCAAAACAGGACTCAGAGTATTTACCGTATTTTTCGGAGTATAAGACACACCTTTTTCCTCCCTAAAAGTGGCTGAAAATTTGGGTGCATCTTATACTATGAATGAAGCTTTTTCGAAGCTTTTTTTCCAGCCCTAACTAGGTGCTAATGATCTTCCCAGCTCTTACAGGCTTGCAGGCTCTTTCATTGTTACTCTCTCCGAAGAAGGTTTTTTTAAGTCCTAACCAGGGGATAAAATAATGTGCTGAAGCTGACCAGACTAAGGACGCTAGCCAGATGAATACCTGGTAGGCAGATTTTTCCCCCTATTTTCGTCCCCAAAAACTAAGGTTTTTATACTCTGGTATATAGTATATAGTATAAGTATATAGTATAAGAGTATACTCTTATACTCTGGTGCGTCTTATACTCTGAAAAATATGGTATATATCTCAAAAGCAGTTTGGCCAGCAAATCCTTTACAATAACTAGCAAGGAGCTCATCCTGGGAGATACAACTGAACCAACAATTCACAGCCTGCCATCCTTCACTCCAAATAATAGTTTCTTCCTATATTTCATCAATCTGAGTAAATTGGAATTATTACATGAAGTAATTGCAGATGGGACCAAATGCTGCAGTCACAATCGCACTCTTGAAAAAAAACCAACTTGCTAGTGGACAGTAATCTGTACCATTTCTCTCCCATCTTCTATCACAATCAGGGGTGGGCTGCTGGGGGTTCGCATGGGTTTGGGAGAACCCCCAAATCCCACTCCTGGCTGGCCCCACCTACCCCACCCCGCCCACCCTTCCCAGGAGTTCCCACATGGCCCATTTTGGATGGAGGTAAGTGCAGGGCATTCAAGGAGGCTCGGGGAGGGCGAAAAATGGGCCTACGAAGTTCGGGAGGGCCTCTGGAGCCTGGGGAGGCCATTTTCACCCTCTCAGAGGCTCGAGGAAAGCCTCCAGAACGCCCCTCCCATGGTGCAGGAGGCTGACTAGGCTATGCCCATCATGACCACGCCTGCCCAGCAACTGGGCAGAGAACCCCTTGCTAAAATTTTTGAAGCCCATCCTTGATCACAATGTCCAGATAAAAACCCTAAAAAAAGATACAGTACATTGAGCAAAAAATAGAAAGTGGATTCCTACATTATAGCTATAACAATCTTTTTAGCAGATTGGTTGTAAACACCATAGAAAATGTGTGTGAGAGAAGGGAAATTCTTCACTTTAGAGAACGCAAATATTATGTTATGCTAGCCTAGGATAAGGAGTCAAAAAGAAGTATGCTATGAAGAAGATTCTTAAATGTTATTCTGACTGACTGCCACAAGCTGAAGGTTTAGATTTGTTTCTAAATATCTTGAAATATTAAGCTCTGTTTAGTTTTCAGGCAGAATCAGAGAGTGACATACTCTCAGGTTAGCACTCTTGGAAATTTCCCTCCAGGATTCTGTAAAATAAGATTTAAATAAGTTCAGGTTACTATGATCCCTCTTAAATTCTGCTCCACTATTACTACTGTTGAGAAAATGTTATAGAACTTGTTAGTGAGTACCATTATAGTTTAAGAAGTACAATATCAAAGGCAGAACTCTTTCTTATGGATTTCTTATTTTAGAATAAAAAGGAGGTGGAGAACTAAATTCATGGAAGTGCAAGGATTTAGTTGAACATAATAACTTTCAGAAATGCACTTTTCTCTTTTGTGGGCACTCTAAAAGCTACATAGAAAAAGAAAACTATGATATAAGCAAACCCATGAAGTAGAAAGCAGTCCTTAGATTTTCCCTAAAGAAAGGAATTGCATTTCCAAAATGCATTGGGTCCAATAAACTCAGAGACTCCTGAGGATTTGTTTTCTTTCACCTCCTTGCCACAGTTAGCACTTTCCCTCTTTGATTCTTATCTTCCTTTGAAATGGTCTCTGACAGTGCAATTATATACCCATCTGTCCGGGAATAAACTGGAGAGTTTATATTCTGGTCACTGCAGATAGAACTACAGCTTCAGCTCTTCTGCACTGATGGAAAGAGACATACAGAGAGATTCACAGACAAAAGGTGAGAGGCCTTTGAAACCTGGTCAGTGATCCAGTGGCATCAGAGTAGTCAAAGGAAACAAAAGCTTATACCATTATGAATGTGTTAATCTTGATCTGCCATGAGATGCTTAGTGTTTTTGCTGAAACCAGCTGCTTTGCTGGAAACAGTTAGCACAATGATACTCTCAATGAAATGAATTGGAAAATATGGTTCACAACTGCGTATGTTTATATTTTGGCAGCAAGTCATTGCTCCATAGTTTTGCCATTCATTGTACCTGTCAGCAAAAGTCAGTCTCATCAGCACTGGTTTCTGTTTATACAGAAACCAGTTTGAAGCCCCAGATTGTTGGGGGCAATATAAATATACATTGCTTACTGGTGTAAACCGCTTAGAGAGTGCATGCACTGTGAGACGGTATATAAATCTCACAAAATAAATAATAAATAAATAAATATACAGATAACTGTGCCTTTTCCTAGGAGGATTGTATTTGTAGTTATAGTGAACCAACCATCAACTGCATGAGCAGCAGTGCATATGGCCAAGTTAACTCAAACCTGCCTGAGTTTGAACATCGTTCCTATCACCCATCTCCTCCCACTTATGACTGTATGACTGTAACTTGTTGCTTGTATCCTTACAATTTATATTAATATTGATTGTTTCCTGATTGCTTATTTGAACCCTATGACAATCATTAAGTGTTGCACCTCATATTTCTTGACAAATGTATATTTTCTTTTATGTACACTGAGACCATATGCACCAAAGACAAATTCCTTGTGTGTCCAATCACACTTGGCCAATAAAGAATTCTATTCTGTTCTATTCTATCTTGGTGCATCGTTAATTTGGAAAAACTGAGCCAACAACCCACTGCTTCAACTCACTTTTTATGGAATCCACAATGCTGAAAGTTTCTGCAAGCATGTAACAGGAACCAGATAGTTTGGGCCTGGAATGACTGAATGTGAAATGCAAAGAAAAATAAAGAACTGCAATACAATGCTACATTTATTTTAGAAAAAGATGAATGATGCTACAGCACTCAAACTTCTCAGTATATATGGAGTTAGAAGGAATATATTTAGACCAACTATTTCCACTTTAGATTTGGGGGGCTACTGAGGGAAATAGGATGCACCAAGCATTTTTCATATCCCCAGTACCTTATTCTCAGTCATCTTCTGATTTTGAAAAGCACCAAATAGAAATATTAAGGAGAAATCGTGTATATTGAATTTTACCCTTTAATGCTGGAATCCATTCTACAGTTTGTAGAGAAGAAACTAATCATCCTTCTGCCTGAAAATGGAAAATATATTATAGAACAAGATGTAAAGCACATGCTATCCCACAAAGAAAGAAACATTATGGCAGAATTACAAATTCAGATGCAGTATACAAACATGTCAGTTTAATGTGAAGCTTATGAAAAAGGCAATTGAAGTAAACAAAGGGATTAGTAGAGCAAAATGCAAGCTTATCAATACAAGAAAGAAGGTTTTTTCATTAAAATATGAAGATGGTTCTGTATGCAGAAAAGGACAGGAAATGTTAGAAATTATTGGAAAATTCTATTCAGAGCTATACAAAGATCAAGATCACTCAAAAGTAACAACACCCATGAAAGAGGAAATGCCAAATATCCTAGTGGAGGAAATGTCAAGTTCCATAAAATCAATGAAAAATGCCAAAGCTTTAGGAAATGACTATGATATGGTCAAAATGCCGAAAGCTGAAGGTCACAGCTTACATAAGATACTAGCAAAACTATACTCGAGATGCCTCAGAGAAGAAATAATATCTGATGCATGGAAAAATGCTGAAGTGATTCTTATACACAAGAAAGGGCCCAAGATGAGTTAAAGAACTATTGTCCCATAACCCTTATTTCAGTCATCTACAAGGTTTTCAGCAAGATAATACAAAAAGAATATTGAGAACATTAAATTATGCACAGCCAAAGGAGCAGGCAGGGTTCAGAAGTGACTACAGATTTGAAATGTTAAATCAGATACACACTTACAAAATATTTGTTAATATCTAAAGCCAAGAGGAATCTGTACTGATTGTTTCTTTCCTCAGAGTGGCTAATATCTATTCTTTCTTCTCTTCAGGATCTCATTCTTTTGTTTCTTTGATTAAGCAATCTATTAATGTCCTGGAAATGTTTTTCTGTTGCTGTATCTGACCTCTAGAATGAGGTAACTCCCACCTCAATGATGTTCTGGAGTGTCTTAAAGAACTAGCTATTTCCCTATTCTTTTGGTTAGAGTGATTGGACCCCCTTTGGTGGATGTATGAGATGTCTGTTGGGTGGTCAACAGCAGGGGCGGGTTCCTAATTTTTTTACTACCACTCTGTGGGCGTGGCTTATTTTGTGGGTGTGGCTTGCAGCCATGTGACTGGGTGGGCGTGGCTTGCCAGCCATGTGACCGGGTGGGCATGGCTTCTCGGACTGCTGAAGGGAGGGGAACTGAGATAGGTCCTGCCACCAATTCCCCCTCCCCTCAGCAGCTCGAGAAGCCTCAAACGTGCGAAAATGCCTGGGATCATCACCGCACGTTCGTGGCTTCTCGGACTGCTGAAGGGAGGGGAATGGAGATAGCTCCTGCCACCCGTTCTTTCAGCATCTCACGCACTCCCTCAGCCATCCTCCCCTGCTTGGACTCACTGTGGGGTAGGAAGGCAGCGCATGCGCAGTGCTGGAAGCTCGGCTTCTGGGCATGCGCAAAAGAAATTTTTTTAAAAAAAATTAATTTTTTTTAAATGGCAGCGCCCAGGTGCCAACAATCGACTGCACCGGTACTGTGACGTCACCAGCGGGCCACTACTGGTGCTATAGAGTGGACCGCATGGGTAGGAACCCACCACTCGTCAACAGACATCTCATCTTGCTTACTGTTATGTGCTCTATTTTTTATTGTATATGTGATGTTTTGTTTATATGCTGGGAACTGCCCAGTGTTGATTGGAGCTGAATGGCATCAGCTACCCAGCTATTTCTATAGATAGTTTAAGATTCAAGCACATAACATAAATTCTGTGGACTCAAAAAAAATCTCAATTGGGATTTCTTAATGGTGAGAAAGTTCAGATGTCAAGCCATCTACAATTAAGGAGGAGGAGGGAAGAAAAAGAATTGCATTACTGTGCTTTCCCTATTGCTGACATTGCAATGTCTTGAATTCCATGAGGAGCTCCAGAAGAGTAAGAAAGCAGGAAGCAGCCAATTCTAGCAAAATGTCTCAGATGGACATCTGGGGAAGAAATGGCAAGCTGAAGATGGCTCTAATAAAAGCAGAGCTAACTATCATGATGGAGTGAATAACCAGTGACTAGAAGTGCTCTTTGTACATCCTCTGGATTTAGAACTCTGGGAGATAAGGGGAATAGCTATATTATTCAAACTACAATTGGTATCTTTAAGGAAACTGGATTCACATAATTCCCTTTCTTAGCACTTTCATAAATTGCTAAGAACTGCCCTTTAGTTATTAGGAACCTTTGGATTGACAAAGGTTTGAAAACATCTGGTGAGTTTCCTTCAATCTTTAGTGAAAAAAAGTTTCAAATACAAGTTTAAGGACTCACCAATTTATTTATTTATTATTTATTATTAGGTTCTTCACCCTATTCCTTAAGGACTCAATAAAGGACTCAATGAAGGACAAGAACAGGTGCTCTGTATACTGTATACATGCCTAGGAAGAAAGGCAGAAGGCATGTCTTTAAATTAGCAGTTTCTCAGACCAAGAGAGGCAAAGTGTATGAAGAGAGATACAAAGTAAATCCTTAACCCCTTCTACATGCTACTCTCACTTTCTCACCAGTAGATCATGATGTGCAGAAGAATCGATGCCTTTAGATTTTCTCCTTCAACAGCATATGAGCCTTGGTGGCACAATGATTAGAATGCAGTATTGCAGCAGGCTAACTCATTGCTCACTGCCAGGAGTTCAATCCTGACTGGCTCAAGAATGACTCAGCTTTCCAGCGTTCCGAGATCGGTAAAATGAGGACCCAGATTGTTGTGGGCAATATGCTGACTCTGTAAACCACTTAGAGAGAGTAAAACACATAGTGTAAAACTCTCTTCATTCTTTACATAAATGACCTTTCTGATAATATACAAAGCAACTGTGTCCTCTTCGCAGATGATGTAAAACTATTCAACACCACCGAGAATACTATAACCCTTCAAAAAGACCTTGACTATGTATCTGAATGGTCAAACAAGTGGCAACTACCAATCTCAATCAACAAATGCTCAGTTTTACACATTGGCAAAAATAATCAAAACACAAAATACAAACGTGATGATCATAATCTTGATGATGATCCTCACTCAGTAAAGAACCTTGGAGTACTCATCTCAAACGACCTAAGTGCCAGAGCCCACTGCAACAACATACCTAAGAAGGCATTAAGAGTGGTTAACCTAATCTTGCGCAGCTTCTTCTCAGGTAACATTGTACTCTTAACCAGAGCACACAAAACATTTGCTAGACTGATTCTTGAATACATCTCATCTGTCTGGAACCCACACTACATATCAGACATTAACACAATTGAGAATGTCCAGAGATACTTCACAAGAAGAGTATTACATTCCTCTGTTCACAACATAATACCTTATGAAACCAGACTTGGAATTTTGGGACTTGAAAATTTAGAACTACGCCGCCTTCGTTCTGACCTAAGTGCAGCTCACAAAATTATCTGCCACAATGTCCTACCTGTTAACGACTACTTCAGCTTCAACCACAATAATACTCGAGCTCACAATAGATACAAACTTAATGTAAACCGCTCCAAACTTGATTGCAAAAAATTTGACTTCAACAACAGAGTGGTCAACACCTGGAACACTTTACCTGACTCAGTAGTTTCTTCCCCAAACCCCAAAAACTTCAACCTCAGATTATCTACCATCGATCTCACTCCATTCCTAAGAGGTCGGTAAGGGATGTGCATAAGCGCACAATCGTGCCTACCGTTCCTGTCCTAATGTACCCATATATTCATACCTCTTTTACTCTTATTCATGCTTGTAATATTACATATATATTCAATCATGTTTTACTGTTTAAACTTTGCTTATAATCATATATGCTTGACAAATAAAACAAATACAAAATACAAATACTATGAAGTGGTATATAAGTTTAAGTGCTATTGCTATTTCTGTACTGTGATCATTTGCCCCAGAAAATTTGGATGGAGGAACTTCTGGAGTTGTATAAGATGTAATATAAAACCAAAGGGAAGGGTGATGGGGGAAAACCACTTTTTTCATTACTTCGGTGAAAGATGGCTGGATTTCAGAAATTTCCAGAAATAAGTGGATCTTCTTCCGATAGTCCTTGTTGTACAATGACAATTGGGACCAGAATTTCTGCTAAACAGCTGCTAAGCAAGGCAGTTATTGAGTTGCAACTGGATTTGTGACCTTTTTTGCAATGGTTATTAAGTGAATCACTGCAGTTGTTAAGTAAATATGACTTCCCCCATTGACTTTCTTGTCAGAAGCCAGTTGGGAAGGGCACAAATGGCAATCATATAATCCTGGGACACCGCAAACACATGCACCCAAATTTTGATCATGTGACAGTGGGGATACTGTGACGGTCGTCTGAGGACTGGCCTTGAACCACCTTTTTTTTCACTTTACTTGTAACTGAATAGTTGCTAAATGAAAGGTTCTAAGTCAAGGATATTATGTATCAATTTAAGTTGATTATAGCAAATTTGCATGAATGAACATGGTGAGGATAATATCAAAGTATGAATTTTGAGAGATAGCCATCTAACTGCACAGCTAGATAGCAAGAGTGAACGAGGGAGGGAGGGAGAGAGGGAGAGGGATGGGGAGAGAGAAGGAAGAGGGAGAGGGAGAGAGGGGGAAAGAGAGAGAGGGAGAGGGGGAGAGAGGGGGAGGGGGAGAGGGGGAGAGAGAGAGAGAGAGAGAGACAGAGACAGAGACAGAGACAGAGACAGAGAGCGATTTGGTACTCTGAGTGAAGAAATTTCATCCGCCTGGATTTCTCACATTTTTCTAAGACTCTAGTACTTCATTCATCATTAAAATTCATTACTGAACTCCAAGGTCTTGTCTAATATTCCCCGCTGCACTGATTTAAACAAATAGCACAATAGCTTCCCATTTTATTTGTAGCAATCATAATACTAACAAGAAACAAGTGCCCCGTTTTCACAAAATTATGGTGCTGCTTTCCACCACCGCTGGAGCTGGATTTCTAAAGTGCTATTGCTACAAGGAAATGAAATAAAGAAAATAAAAGTCAATAAATTGAAATTACTCAAAATAATTCCTTTTGCAAATCTGGGTTTACAATTATATCTTGAATCCAAATGGTTATAGAGAGATGCTAAATAAACAGTGAATTGAAAAAGACTACTTAAGAAAGTTAAACATAAAAAAATAAGGAGATCTAAACTACTGAATATACGCAAGAAAAACATACAGAAATTTTCTTTGCAGTGTTTGATTAGGGCAACAGGTTAGAAACGGCGAGGCTGTGAGTTCTAGTCATGCCTTATGCACAAAATCGGTTGGGTAACATTGGGCCAGTCATACCCTCCCAGCCCTACGAAGCGGGCAATGGCAAACCATTTCTGAAAAATCTTGCCAAGAAAACTGCAGGGACTTGTTCAGGTAGTTGCCAGTTGTCAGAAACTGACTCAAAGGTACATGCTCTCATACACAAATGCACATGTTACATGAACAAGCCTACTATTGTTTTTCAAATTGAGAAATATCAGAATTACAGAAATGTAATGTTCATATCAATACATGAATATATTAATATTCACCAACATGAGTTTTACTCTAATATTGGACTAGAACTCTTGTCAGTAACTATTGTGTTTGGGATTGATGGCATATAGCAAAATATTTTAACTTTGGGCACGTTTGAATGGTATCATGTTGGAAACATCTATGTTATACCATTGAAGATGCAGTCTCTTCATACAATGTGCTTTGTGAACCAAGCACAGAAGATATCTGGGCAGCATTGTTTGGGTACTTAAGTTTAAGACATGGGTTTTGGAGAAATGCTACACTGAAGTAAACAATGGAGACCAAATTAAGCAAGGAATCCTGTTCTAATGTTGATATCCTACAAGGGAGAGGAGAAGAAGATGATAGAAGACAAATAAGGAGTTATATAGTTTGTCATTCTGGTAGTCATCTGGAAAACCCCATTAGGATAGAACTATAGTGGTCCAACCAAAAAGTTCTGTCTGTATTACAGAACTTTTAAATGTATTACTTTAGGTGAATAGAAAATGATGTATTTCCATTCCCCTACTCCAGTGTTTCCCAACCTTGGCAACTTGAAGATATCTGGACTTCAACTCCCAGAATTCCCCAGCCAGCGAATGCAAATGCTGGCTGGGGAATTCTGGGAGTTGAAGTCCAGATATCTTCAAGTTGCCAAGGTTGGGAAACACTGCCCTACTCTATACATTGGAGTGTTATTTGATAAACTATTGGATGTCACTAGACTGTGGCAAGGAAGATTTACATATCTTCATTTCTTTCCTTGTCAACCAATCATGCTGGACAATAGTTTCAGACAGGTATTTCAAGTGTTAGATCTGTGATTTCAGTGTGTTACAAACATCTTCAATGTACATGCTGGATACATATTGACAAAGGATGGATTTGAATCTACAGTATAATGTCACTGGAAATCAAATGTAGTAACTGCAATTTTAGGCCAAATCAATGAAAGCATCTTTTCTAAATCATGGAAATAAGAGCTCCATTTTATTCTGTGTGGGTCAAACCCCCACTTCAGATATTGAATCCAGTGCTGGGTGCTACATCTTAAGACTGATTAGAAAATGGGATGGGGGATAAGGGTGATCAAGGGACTGGAAACTAAGATCAGGAATAGTAGATTGAAGGGAAGGTTGTTAAGGTTGAGAAGTGCAAATTGAAGAATAGTAATGTTATTTGAATAGCTGAAAGGAAATTAGACAGAAGTTCAATACCCAGCTTTATTTCCATTTTTTTTCTGGAGGTCAAATAGCAACACAGGCAGTTATGGGAAAACAAATTATGATAGAACTTTAGGAAAATACATACATTTTCAGAGCAATTTAACACCAGAAGCAATTGTCCCAAGAAATAGTAGGCTTCCCTTCAGATCAGGAGAACCTAGACAACTAACTGCTGAGCGTGCTTTGGTTTGGATTCCTACAGTGAGCTTGGCTTGAACTCAATGGCTAAATTGCTCTTTCCAATTTTGTAATTCTATGTTAGTATGACTTCTGCTTTTGCTAAGCTATCTGTAAAAACAGGATAACATCCTGTTCTTTTCCTTGTATAGAATTCTAAAAAACAAAAAACACATAAATGAGCCTCGTGCTCTGGAACCAACTTCCCCCAGAGACCCGAACTATCCCCACTCTGCTGGCCTTCCAAAAAGCCGTTAAGACATGGCTTTTCCTGCAGGCTGGGGGTAGAGCTTAATCCACTCGAGCTCACCCCCAAGTACATATGGTTGTTGAATGGTTGTTGATGTCTTTTTTATACTGTGTTTTTAAATTTTATATTTGCTTTTAATTAATATTTATTATTGGTTTATTCTTGTATTTTTCTCTGTTGTACGCCGCCCTGAGTCCTTCGGGAGTTGGGCGGCATATAAGAATACCAAATAAAGAAAGAAAGAAAGAAAGAAAGAAAGAAAGAAAGAAAGAAAGAAAGAAAGAAAGAAAGAAAGAAAGAAAGAAAGAAAGAAAGAAAGAAAGAAAACCAATCCTTGATCATGTGATGAGTTGCTTTCTGTTGTTTGCAAAATATGGTTTGGAGATCTATCTGTGCTTGCATGCTGCTTCGATTGGCCCATAGTGAAACATAGAAAATGAATATATATTCTGTAGGGAGTTATGGTTTCACACAATCAACCCCAAGTCTCTGAAAAGCTATCATCCCTACCCAGCTTTATTTCCCTTACTAAGAATTCTGGAAAACAGAAAGATCTATTGCTGCTTTCCAAAATATTTTATTACTAAAATCCCTGGGAGTCAGGATGTACAGTATGTTTGCAAAACAACGGTTGTGTTTAATAGACCTATTTCCTTCTGTGCATAATACAGCATAATGTATCAAATTAGCTTTGCTTAGGCAAAATAAATAGAATACCATTTTGCCTAAGTGCATCAATGAAATTGGACTTTTAAATATATATGGGGAAAAATGAAGGCACAAAGCATACTTTTGTAAAAAAAAAATTGTGTGGGAGGGAAAGAAAAAATGGTAACTGTACACAAATGTTGCACACAAATGAATGAATGAATAAATGAATGTTTGCCCAAGAAACTGCAGTGCTAGTCATGAGGAATTTCTTACTAGCTCTTAAATTCATGTAACCTGACAATGTGGTACCTCTACATTAAAACTAGCCAGGAGGCAATTTCTATGTAAATATAATGGATACTTCTCCCTGGACTATTACAGCTGCAGTCCACAGCTTTCCAGAGTGATATTGCCAGATTTTGTAGAATTTACACTTTTTAAAAAAATAATATATATATATATATATATATATATATATATATATATATATATATATATATATATATATATATATATATATATATATATATATATATATATATATATATATATATATATATATATATATATATGCACAAACACATACATACACACTGTATTTGTATATAAGTTTATGAGTATATGTATAGATACATACATCATGACAGCCAGTTTGGTGTAGTAATCAAGGTACCAGGCTAAAACTAGGAGAGTGGAAGTTCTAGACCTGTCTTAATCATGGAAGGCAGTTGCATTACATTGGGCGAGTCACTCACTCCAAACTCTCTCCAAGAAAGAAAGACGCAGCAAATCACTTCTGAAAATGTTGCTGAGAAAACTGAAGGGATTTATCCAAACCATATACAGATACCATCCACCACCAAATTATGTAAGCATGCATGAATGCATCCTATGCAAGTTGAATAAATGATTTTTCTTCCAGATCTGAGAATTGTCATTCGGGTTATATAGTAGCATGGTTGCTCCCACAGACTTGTACCATCTGTATATTTACATTGCATGCATCATATTATAAGCGGCTGTTACTCTAGTCTGACCCTGTATGATACCAGGTAGGGAAGAACACCTTAGGACATGGATGTCAAACCTCAAGGCCCACGGACTGGATCCGGCCTGCGGGGTGCTTAAATCTGGCCCACAGGCCCAGCCTGGAAATAGTAAAGGACCAGCCCATGGTGCATCTGCTAGCAAAAATTGAGCACGGCGGGACACATGCGGATTCCCTACACCCCATTTTTGGCCTGGACAGCCTCCTGCAGCACCCTGTCGGCCAAAATGGGGTGCGGGGGGCCACACATGGGGCCCCAGTGCTACAGGAGACCTTCCAAGTAAAAAATGGGGCATGGGGGGGGCTACATGCAGCTCCCCCATGCCCCATTTTGGCCAGCAGGGTGCTACAGGATGCATCCGTCCAGTGTTTCCCACTGGCCGGCCCATGGAGGAGAACTATAATGCTGATCCGGCCCTCAAAGAAATCCAGTTTCACACCCCTGCCTTAGGAGATAGACAGCTACTTCATTGGGCACAGGAAGTAGACAGCTACATCATTGGGCACAGACCTTCACCCTGTGTTTGCTAATAATTATTTTGCTTAGTTGTATATTTATTGTTTATTATTTCATCCAATTTATAACTTGTGTTATAAGGATCTGAGCAGATAACAACACGGTAAGATTAAAATAAGATTAATTTATGCCATTTGCTAAATTGGTGCCCTACCAGGAATTCTTTGGGATTGTAGACTGAGCCAAAGCATCATTACAGTAATAGTGTTCAATGTTCTGGCTAACTATAGTCCACAGACCAATCAGGCATAAGATGGAACTACATTCCAATTGCAGTTGGGAAAATCTTGAACTACTCTGTGAAACACATCCAGGTCCATAAAGGATATGGGACAGAGCATGACCCCCACCTTCATGAGGTAATATTCTGATCACAGCAAGGGATGTAAATTATACTCTTTTCTGTCTGATCTGCTCTAAAATAAAGACATGATCCAATAAAAATCTTCCAATTACTTGTAACAAGTCCATGGTCACAATAGAAGCCATAAACATTGGATCCATTACTTAAGATTTAAAGCCTCAGGAGCCTCAACACCAGCCTTGAGTCAAGATCTATTTTATGGAGGGAAACAAATGGGGAGCTAGACATTCAGTAAAAGATTGTCCACATGCATTTTAGACAGCTACAAACTATAGTCCAGTCTGGTAACCTCTTGATGGAATGGACTAGTTGTTTTGTATGTATATAGGTCCCTGAATGTCCCTATGTCATGTTAAAGCACATGTTATGTTTTGTAAGATGGAGGGGGTGAGAAACTAAACTTCTTTGTCACAGACAATCTTTGTCCCAAATTTTGGGAGAAAATATCAAGCAAGTGTGTTAGAGTGAGAATAAATCTCCATAGAGGCGATGTTTGATCTTTCTCTCGGAACTCAGACATTTAGAAATAAAGCCGAAGTTAAAAGGTCTAATAAAATAACTATTTCGGTACAAAAACAATAAATTCTGAATAATTACATTCTTGCTAATTAAATGCGACCGCTCCTGGTCAGAGCCAAACCACAAGAAAAATAATGGAGAATCAGGAATGCACACATGTGTATAAGATCACATCACGTGTCCTGCTTGTAATGGAATGTACCATAATATCAGAATAGGGATGCATCACCCTGCATATACAAACATAGTGTTTGTTTCCACCAACTATAATTCAGATGATAGTGGGACTTTTAAAAAGACTTATCTGAAGATTTTAATATCAAGAAAGATCATATGGTAGAAGGCAACTTTCCAATATAATTTCACCACCAGTAGACTTTTGTAAAAAAAAGTCTTTGAGTTGTGACCAGAAACAGAGTATTTATTCAATGGAATCACTGTAACAAGGGAATCACATGCTCTTAATAATTGGCTTCAGTCAATAGACTATCTACTGCACGCTGAGCTGGTTGAAGTTGCCAGTCTGTTTTCAAACACAGCTCTGCTTAGAACAAGAAACAAATAACTTGTATTTAATGCTTGTGTCACCATGGCAGATATTTTTACAGCGCATGTATCTTTCAGCATCTTGGTATTACTTCAGAACAAATCCAACTGTAATTGTCTTGAATTAGACCTGCAATTATAGGGGGAAAAAAGCCCTGTTATGGAAAATCTAAGCTACTATGGTTGTGCTTGCTAAATTTTAATTGAAATCTAGACTGGTGATTTGCTCCCAGCCATTATTTAGAAGATGCAACTATAATCAGTTGCAATGTATAAGCTGTGGTGGCACAGTGATTAGAATGCAGTACTGCAGGCTACTTCTGCTGACTGCCTGTTGCCAGCAGTTCAGCAATTCAAGTCTCACCGGCTCAAGATTGACTCAGGCTTCCATCCTTCCGAAGTTGGTAAAATGAGGACCCAGATTGTTGGGGGCAATATGCTGACTCTGTAAACTACTTAGAGAGGGCTGTAAAGCACTATGAAGTGGGATATAAGTCTAAGTGCTATTGCCATTGCTATAGGGGATCCTAAAAGTTTCCTTTTATCTGTAAATTGTTCAATCACTCACCCAGTGTCATCACCTTGTTCATTCGCCACTTCTACACAGTACTTAAATCAAAGCAATCTTCACACCAAGACAATCCACATTTTCTTCTTCCTGCTTCTTTCAGTGTGGCCACCCTGGCTTCATAGCAGCTCTCAATGGTTATTTTCCTCATCTGCCAGTTTCTGCGGCTTCAGTTGACTCTCCAGGAAAATTGCTTTTCCCTGATCGTGTCGGCTCATGTCCCTTTATCCACTGTTCCTCCAGAACAGTTTAGGTCAATAAAGACCCCGAATCAGCTGGGATTGACATTTCTTCAAGAGCCCAGAAGAATCTGTCATGTTGCCATGCCATTGGCCATGCCCCCTCTCAGAACCAGAATTTTCACCGCTAAGCAAAGCAGTTGTTAAGTGAGCTGCAAAGTTTTATGACCTTTTTTTCTTTGCAAAAGTTATTAAGCGAATCACTGCAGTTTTTAAGTGAACCATGTGGTTGTTCAGTGATTTTCTCCATTAACTTTGTTGGAAGCCAGTTGAAGTTGCAATAATAATGAAGCCACTACCAACTCAGAAGTAGCATTAGGGGAAGAAAAAAGAAGTGACCCACAATTGCCACTCATGTAGGCTAATAGCTGGAGTTTTTTTCTATCACATAGAGTGATGTTTTCTTGTAAGACCATATCTCGGACAAGAACAGTATGTTAAGATTACTTTTGGGAAACCCCAAATGAAAACCCTTTGTGGGAGAAGGTGGGAGGCTCATGCCAAGCATTACATTAAACTGGTATTTCTCAACCTTGACATCTTGAAGATGTGTGGACTTCAACTCCGAGAATTCCCCAGCCAGCAAATCCACACATCTTTAAGTTCCCAAGGCTGAGAAATACTGTGTTAAACATTAGGCATGAAACAGTGGTGGGTCACTGCCAGTTCGGACCGATTCGCCCGAACTGGTGGTGGAAATTTGCCCCCGCTCGCTGAACCGGCAGCGATGGCCGGCTGTCCACGCCCCCGAACTGGTTCTCTAGTCACCGTTTCTGGAAAGCAGCTGGCAAAGAACCCTCTGAGCATGTGCAAAGGCTTCTGCACATGCACAGACGGTCATTTCCCCGACATGACTTCTGTTGCAATGCGAACCGGTAGGGAAGGAAAGTGGAACCCACCCCTGGCGTGAAACCTGCTAAGCAGTAAGTGGTGGTTGATTTGATTTACTTTTCAAGTGTATTAAAATGCATAGGGAAGAAAAGCAGTATCCTTTCTTTGATGGTGCCTGTCTATACATGCCAGTCCTTGTGAATGAAACAGGGTTTATTGGTTTGCTTTTCCAGAGTTACACAAACAGAAAGTTTTTTAAAGAAAGTTATGAAGATATCATGAGTTCTCCTGGATCTGATTAAAGGCCTGCCTTGCTTAGCCTCATGTATCCTACAGTGGCTGAACAAATGAATTTGGGATGCCTACGGTGAAAATGTGAAGGCAATTGTCAATTCCCATCGCTGTCTTGTTACTAGTATTCAGTGGCAGATTGCTTCTGCACCTAGCTGTGACAGTTTCAAATTATTATCAGCCCCTCGCTTCAGATCTTTTACTTTGAGATACTTGCTTTTAAAAAGCTGTATAAGACTTTTCATTAAAGTTTGAAAAACTTCAGCAGATCCTTTCAGGTAATAAAAGTAGGTTGAGGCACTCATTCTGGCACCTTGGGTATCGAATGATCAGGATTTAGATGTCCATTTTGAGATATGCCTCACAAAAATAGAACTGGAATGAATCACACATTGCTTTTGAAGCACAGCCAAAATAACTAAAATAAATCAAGGGATGTCATATTAAAAAGTGCAACCAACCACATAAAAATATGACAGTGTAGAAAGGTAACATCTCTAGACCTTCTTACCTCCCATCAAATTGGCCTCTGGTGATAGATTAATGAAGTTGAACTGAATGGGAAGGAGTGGATATAATTATTATTTCTCTCCTGGTGTTTTAAAACAAGCATTTTAAAACAAAAAGAGACAAAGGTTTACAAACCTCTCCTGGTGAAATATGGTTTCTTTCAACAAGGCCTTGAAATTGCTTTCCTACAAATTCACTTCAATAGGCAGGACAAAATGT
This sequence comes from Diadophis punctatus similis, assembly GCA_023053685.1. NCBI lineage: Eukaryota > Metazoa > Chordata > Lepidosauria > Squamata > Dipsadidae > Diadophis > Diadophis punctatus. The sequence continues at coordinate 248,202,318 of JALIGW010000001.1, forward strand.
CATGTTCAACACTCTTTTATTTGAAGTAAACAAAAGACACTATTGCTCAACCAGCTCTGGTCAGTTGAATATACTGTTTGAACAAGGAAAGTATAGTAAAACAAAGTAATCCAAAGAAGAAAAGCCACTATTTTATGTTTGGTTTATGTCTTTTTGTCTTGCTAGATTACTTGTTTCCTCTTTCTTTGAAATATCAGGATAAATAACTTCTAGCATGACTTGCAGAACTAAGGGAAATGCCATAGCTGAGTTTGGATATCATGATTTTTCTACCTTATTATGATCAGATTAAGAGTGTTTTTTTCTCCTATTTAGAGCCAAACTGGAATGCTCTAAAGCTCAAACAATGGAATGTTTAATCAACAATTTAATGATTATTTCAAAACTGTTTCAAACATAAGTAGAACCCACATGTAAGGGCTGGGGTAACATGCTAAAAATGAGAGTGGGATTTGTGGATTTCATTCCTGAAAATATGTCATAGGGGAAGAATATAAGTCTATGTGCCCATGTGCCCACTTATTAATACGCTTATGTTGTTTATTGTACTAAAAACTGTACAGAGGTGCCCCTCCCATCCTGGTTTAGATGCTGAATCTGCCATTGTCATTTTTTATCCCTTGCTGCATTTTGTCTGCTATAACTGCAGCAATGAACGCAATATCAATTTCTCTCATTCTGCATTCCTAATTTTATTTCCGGTGAAGCAATTCATAGAAAACAAGGAGTCGCTTAACTATTTTATTAGGTTCATTTATTTAGGTTAAATAGACATTGACATCCAGGTATTGTTTCAAATCATTCAATGCAGATCGGCTGGAAAGAAAGGAGAGAAGCCAAAATACTGAAACAGCATAGGTATAGATCAGGGGCGGGTTGCTAACTTACAGATACCGGTGTGCTGTGCGCACATCTCCATGTTTTGTGCGCACATGCGCTTGCTATGCGCATGCGCCCCTTGCACAATTTTGCTTCTGCGCATCTCGCCAAAATCTCGCATTGTGTCCCCTCACAAGATTTCGGCAAGATTTTGCTTCCGCGCATGCGCAGAAGCAAAAAAAGCCCAAAAATTCTTTTAAAAAGATGGCGATGTGCGTGACGGACCAGCGAAGACGGCACTGGAGCGGTCGTGCACAAATTGCGCAATCGGCCACTCCCTACCGGAGCTACACACTGGACCGCACCAGTAGGAACCCACCACTTGTATAGATTAAACTGCATTGCTCATGCTGTCTGATGACTGAACACCTGATGCAGGAGCAATGTGCAGGGTGAGGCCTTCTTGATCCTCTTGGAATTTTTAGAGCATGCAGTACCTTCAAATCCAGTGACCATGGAATCTTTCTGAACCTGTGGCAAAGGTTACAAATTGGTACACACTGCAGTGGTTCTGCTCCTTCTTGAGTGGGTGGTTCCAGTCAGTGAAGATAAGGCAAGAGTTATACTAGAGGATGTTTTTCTCTCTTCCATACTCTTTAGCATTTACATGAAGTTGCAGGGATAGGTACTCTGCACATTAATGGATATCACCAGAGGTGGGTTACTCCTGAAATGGAAGTCCTGACCCAGGGCTAGAAAGCTGTTAGGGTTTATTTCTATGGAAAGAAAGAAGCTCAAGTTCAGTCCCAGTAAGACTGAACTATTGTTTTATCAGAAACCATCTGTCTCACTATCTGCTCCAGTGGTAAATTTCAGTGGAGTAGAACCCCTTGTGGGTAAGCAGTACTGCAGGCCACTTTAGCTGACTGTGATCCACAGGTCAGCGGTTCAAATCTCACCGGCTCAAGGTTGACTCAGCCTTCCATCCTTCCGAGGTAGGTAAAATGAGGACCCAGATTGTTGGGGGCAATATAAATATACATTGCTTACTAGTGTAAACTGCTTAGAGAGTGCTTGCACTGTGAGGCAGTATATAAATCTCACAAACAAACAAACAAACAAACAAACAAACAAATAAATATAAGCTAAGTCTGCGGCTTGGGGATCCTTCATTACTTGTGGCTAGTGGTAGACATGCAGGTAGAGGCCATGGCTAGAGAGGATACAGGTAGACCTCGGTGTAAAACCATTCATTTAGTGACCGTTCTTAGTTACCACAATACTGAAAAAGGTGGCTTATGATTGTTTTTCACACTTATGACCATTGCAGCATCCACATGGTCACATGATCAAAATTTGGACATTTGGCAACTGGCTCACATTCATGATGGTTGTAGTGTCCCTGGGTCATATGATCACCTTTTGCAACCTTCTGATAAGCAAAGTCAATGGGGAAGCCATATTCACAGAACAACTGTGTTATTCATTTAACAACTGCAGTGATTAACTTAACAACTAAAAACCCAGCTTCTGCGCATGCACAGAAGCAAAGAATAAGATGGCAGCGCCTATGGCGCTGCCAAGAGAGCTGGTTCGAGAGTGTGGCAGGCCTGGGTCGCTGCCGGTTCCAGTGTCCCAGGCCGCCAAGTTACTACCGGTTCCATAGAACTGGTCTGAACCCGGAGGAACCCACCTCTGATAAGGATTCTTTTGAAGACCCCCCTCAGTAGTTACAGTTGGTACAAAATGCAGCAGACTGTTTGCTGTTAGGTGAAAGTTGCTTTTCACATATGGGCTTGAGTGTTATAGGCTTTGCTTTGTTTAACAACAGGTTTCTGGGACAATTCAAAGTAATGGTGTTGATTTATAAAGCCTTATATGGTTTAATGCAGGGGTGTCAAACTCAAGGCCTTGCGGTCTGGCCCTCCCGAGCTCCATTTTCGCTGGCAGAACGCTCGGGCCACCACAGGAGCCCCCGATACGAGTGACGTCGAGCTGGCCACAACCACCCTGACCACATCCACACACACACCCTGAGGTCAAACACAACCCTAATGCAGCCCTCAATGAAATTGAGTTTGACACCCCTGGTTTAATGTCTGAGTGTCTTCTGCATTCTCTGCCTGAGATAGAATGTGCCCTTATGGTGATGCTGAGAGATACTCAAACAATTTGAACCAAATGTCAATGAACCTTCTCCCCAATTTTAGTGATGGCCTCCACATTCTGAATAGCTTCTCCCAGAATTCTGTATGACATTCTCCCTCCTGATATTTTGATAGACTTTATTTATTTATTTATTTTATTTTATTTTATTTTATTTTATTTATTTTATTTATTTTATTTATTTTATTTATTTTATTTATTTTATTTATTTTATTTATTTTATTTATTTTATTTATTTTATTTATTTTATTTTATTTATTTTATTTATTTTATTTATTTTATTTATTTGTCAAACATATACAGGATAGTAGTTGTTTGTATAAACATAACATAAGTAAAAAGTTCCGATAAAAGAAGACAATAGGACAGTAGGACAGGGACGGTAGGCACAGTAGTGTGCTTAAGCACGCCCCTTACAGACCTCTTAGAAACGGGGAGAGGTCAACTGTAGACAGTCTAAGGTAAAAGTTTTGGGGAGTTTGGGGAAGAAACCACAGTGTCAGGTAGTGCATTCCAGGCATTGATCACTCTGTTGCTGAAGTCGTATTTTCTGCAGTCGAGTTTTGAGCGGTTTACATTAAGTTTGAATCTATTATGTGATCTTGTTTTGTTGCGGTTGAAGCTGAAGTAATCATTGACAGGAAGGACTTTTTGATATATGATTTTATGAACTACATTTAGATCAGATCAGAGGCGGCGTAGTTGTAAATTGTCTAATCCCAATATTTCAAGTCTGGTGGAATAAGGTATTTTATTGCGAGCAGAGGAGTGGAGGACTCTTCTTGTGAAATATTTCTGGACTCTCTCGATTGTATTAATGTCTGATATGCAGTGCGGGTTCCAGACAGATGAGCTGTATTCCAGAATTGGTCTAACAAATGTTTTGTATGCTCTGGTTAGCAATGTAATATAATATAGAATGTAATATAATATAGAACCAGATGCCTTCATGAGTGTATTTAAAGTTATCTGCTGTTTAATACTACAGTGGGTCCTACTACTGTGTGGGCTTTTATGCTGTAAATTGCCAGGAATCTGTAGGGAATGTGATGGCAGAAAAATAAAGTAAGTAAATAAAGGTGAAAATGAGGACTAGAAGTTTATTGATGCATGTACGTTTGTGACAAATGGCACCCCTTCTGTATGCATCAGGGTGGCTGTGGAATAATTGTACTTCAGCTTTCAACTTTCTCCAGCTTGATGCACAGTAAATGGACTTCGACTCTTATCATTCCCCGCCTCCCACCTTTCTGTGCAACTATTTTACATCACGCTATATTGTGTACCATATTTCACTCCTTCAGAGACAAAATAAAACCAACCTAAAGGTGTCTAAGCAATGAACGGTATAAACTTCCTGACTCTCAAGCTATCCATATAGAGTAATGAGTTCTCCCACGTCAAGGTCTTCCAACCAAAATGGATGGTCCTCTGTCAGAGATGCTCTTGACCAAGGAATTAATCCAGATGTTGGATTACAAACAACATCTATGGTCCCTTGCAACATAGAATAATTTAATTGTCACTTTGAATGTACACTAACCGACATACATTAAAATGAAATTTCATTGCATACAGCTCTCAAAGGGTCACCACCTCCAACATACACTACATAAACATGACAAAACAATAAATAAATAAATAAATAAATAAACAAACAAACAAATACATACATACATACATACATGCATACACACACACACACATAATTATGCATATACCCACATATATTATATGACACAGAGAAACAACACAGTCTAGTTTGGATGTATATAGGTACATGGTGAGAAAAACGAATCTTGTGAGTTCAGCAGACAGATGGCATAGGAAACAAAGCTGTTACAGAATCAGGTAGTCCTTCTAGAAATACTTCCAAACGTCCTCCCAGAGGAGAGCAATAGAAACAGATCGTAAAATGGGTGTGTGGGGTCTCTAACAATGCTTTGAGCTTTAAGCACATCACACTTATGAGCAGTATCCTGAATAACAGGAAGCGAGCTTCCTATAATCTTCTCGGCTGTCCTTACCACTCTCTGTATGGACTTTCTATCTGAGGCACTGCTGCCACCAAATTGAACAGTGATACAGTTTGTTAAAACACTCTCAATGGTGCCTCAGTGAAAGGTGGCCAGGACAGAAGGAGAAAGATGTGCTCTCCTCATCCGATGCAGGAAATGCAGACGCTGGTTTGCAGGCTTCATTAAGGATGACGTGTGGAGAGACCCAGGGGCGGGTTCCTAATTTTTTTACTACCACTCTGTGGGCGTGGCTTATTTTGTGAGTGTGGCTTGCCAGCCATGTGACCGGGTGGGCATGGCTTCTCGGACTGCTGAAGGGAGGGGAACTGAGATAGGTCCTGCTGCCCATTCCCCCTCCCCTCAGCAGCTCGAGAAGCCTCAAACGTGCGAAAATACCTAGGATCATCACCGCACGTTCGTGGCTTCTCGGACTGCTGAAGGGAGGGGAATGGAGATAGCTCCTGCCGCCCATTCTTTCAGCATCTCACGTGCTCCCTCAGCCATCCTCCCCTGCTTGGACTCACTGTGGGGTAGGAAGGCAGCGCATGAACAGTGCCGGAAACTCGGCTTCTGGGCATGCGCAGAAGAAAATTTTTTTAAAAATTAAATTTTTTTTTCAAAAAAATGGCGTCGCCCAGGCACCGGCAACCGACCGCACCGGTACTGTGATGTCACCAGCGGGCCGCTACCAGTGCTATAGAGTGGGCCGCACTGGTAGGAACCCACCACTGCAGAGACCAGTTCAGCTTGTTAGTTATCTGCAGCCTCAGATAACTAACATAACATGATTACTCTATATAGAAAAGGTTCCAAGGGGAATCTAATTTATACTTTTCCTGGAGAGATCATTATACCAAGCAGCTAAATATTGCAATAATATTACCTTCCCTGAGGAATATTAGTACTTTATTCCCATAGTCATCTCGGAACTGTTTCAGGCAATAAAGTTCATAAGTGAGGAGCATAAATACCAAAACAGGGACTGGAGGAGCCACCTTGTGGAAATACAAATAAATGACAATGCAAGACTCTAGGCACATGGAAGAAAGGGAAGCAGTTTGAAGATGGAAATGAAAAGTAAGCATCAACAGCAGTGGAGAAGATCAAGAGACAGAACAATAGGGCAAAGCTGAGTGTAACTAGTCAGGGTTTCTGTATACTTCATGGCATTTTTCTTTTTTAAAATTAACACTTTTGGTGGGTATGTCCCTTGAGTAGGAATGAATATTGTACATAAATTAATCTGGATGACACTTCTAAATGCTTCTTATGAGGAAAAGAGAAAGACACACATACAAAGAGAATATTACTACAGGTAGTCCTTAACTTACGACCACAATTGAGCCCAACGTTTATGTTATTAAGTGAGAATTTGTTAAGTGAGTTTTGCCCCATTTTATGACATTTCTTGCCACAGTGGCTAAGTGAATCACTGCAGTTGATAAGTTAGTAACCTGGTTGTTAAATGAATCTGGCTTCCCCATTGAATTTGCTTGTCAGAAGGTCACAAAAAGTGATCACATGGCTCCAGGACACAGCAACCGTCGTAAGTATGAATCAGTTGCCAAGTATCTGAATTTTGATCACATGATCATGGGAATGCTGCAAAGTAACTGTGTAAAATGGTCATAAGTCACTTTTTTGAGTGGCATTGTAACGTTGAACGGTCACTAAATGAACCGTTGTATCTGTAGTTTGAAAAATAATTATTAACTTTTTAATGTGTATGAACAAGAAAAGGTCGTGGAGAGCCTGTGAAGAGAGAAAACAGAAAATGCTTCCTTTTACAACCCCCAGAATTCATTATTCCTGCTGATTAAGCCTAAATTATTACGTAGTTGAGTTACAGTATGTATAATGAAACAATCCAGATTTGCTTATTTAGGGAAATGATTATGCTTCTGGAGGCTGAAACTTTGGCTACCTAGTGATTATGGTTCCTGCCAACCCAATGTTAAACAAAAAAAAAAGTTTTAAAATACATTCAGTTTTGTCCCTGTGCTGGCCAAATTGCTGAATTAAAACACAAAGAGAGAGATGCAGACAGAAACATTCATGCAAACCCCAGTGCATTAGACCTTTATCTGAATTTGCAAGCTGTTTGCAAACAATTCCATCATTTTCAGGATCCATTCCTCCATTGTGGGTAATGTGGGTAATTCCTCCATTGTGGGTAATCTTTCCAATTTCATTGATATAATCTTGTGGTTATTATAACTTCTTGTGATGAAAGGGAAAATAATTTCTTTTTGTATTTTTCTTTTCTTTTTTTAATCATATTTTTATTTTTCCTTTCTTTTCTGTGTCGTCCTCTTTCCCTCCTCTTTTTTTCAGTTTGCATTAGCTTTTATCTTTCTAATTATAGTTTTTTTAAAAATTAAAATTACTAAAAAAAATGGTCTCAGATGAAAATAAAGCTAGCATTTGGCTCTTTTTAAAGTCTGGAATTTTCTTCTTCAGACTCTGACCTCCAGGACCTTGGTAAAAGTGCCATTTTTTTTCATCATTTGGAAATGTTATAGATTGCCGCTGTTCCAGCTACACATCAATAAAATTCAGCTCACTGATATCCCCCCCTATGGAACGGGAGCTTGAAATATTTGTTGGAGGTTTAAAAATTCTTAGTGTCCCTGGGAGCTTTCTGAGAGCAGGAATCAGACTTGAGTAATGATTAGTGAAGCAGGATTTATAACAGAAAGGAGATTTATTTTTAGAAGATACATGAAAGGAATCGTCAAAGCCTGGGACCCAATTAACTCCATCCTATCAGCAGGAGAGTCCAAAAACAGGTCCTCTGTATATGAATGCCTGGGCAGAAAGACAGAAAGCAGGACCTGAAATTAGCAATTAGAAATTAGGCTAAGCATAGAAAGAGGGACACAAAATAAATCCTTAACTCTATTTACACAGAGGTAAGAAATTATGGCCTTTTATGACTTGTGGACTCAACTCCCAGAATCCCTGAGCCAGCAATGCTAGGAGTTGAAGTCCACAAGACATAAAAGGGCCATATGTCCCCATCTCTGATCTGCATGCATGTATTCTATCTCAGGGGACTCCAACCTTGGCAACTTTAAGACTTGTGGACTTCAACTCCCAGAATTCCTCAGCCAGCAAAGCTGAGTTTGGAGACCCCTGTTCTATCTGCTCTCTCTCTCTCTCTCTCTCTCTCTCTCTCTCTCTCTCTCTCTCTCTCTCATGTTTATTTTTGTTTCTATTTCTTTTGTGCAGTTCTATTTTTTTCTCTTTCTGCTTATTCAGTAACAGTAACAATTGGAAGGAACCTTGAAGGTCATCTAATCCAATGTCCTGCTCTCGTAGGAGACCTATCCTATTTCTGATAAATGGCTGCCCAATTTCTTTTCAAAAGCCTCCAGTGATGGGGTACTTCCTGCATTTTCTCGCAATTGTAACTCTAATTACATTCTAATCCTAATTAGAATTGTAATTACAATTCTCACAATTGTAATTCTTAATACAATTACTATTAAAAAATTAAAAGTAAATTCACCAGTGAGATTGCCTATTATAACATTTCAGAGAAGATGTGGTTTATCTAATGTGAAGTAGCAGAAGATAAACGTTCCAGCCAATGCAGAAAATAACCCATCCAAACTCCACAGGACTGCAGAAACACACATTACTACAAGAGAAATTTTCACAATGTATGTTGAGGAATAGCTGAGGTCGATGGTAAGTGCTTTGTGTTGATTGCAACAACAGCTAAGAATCAGAAGTTCTTTCAAAGCATTGAAAAGCAACATAGCAGGAGTTGATGGAGTTGCCTAATAAATTGCAGAAATACAACAAAACACCACACCTGGCTAGAGTAGTTTTATCTTGAATGGTTGAAGTTAAATTGTGCAAAGTGTGTATAATTATGTTTCCTCTTCCCACTTTAGTTTTCTGAATCCCAGGCTCTTAAAAAAACAACCCTGAAATATTTGGGGCAAAATTCATCTAATCTTCATAAAATTTGATATGCCTCTAGAGGTGACCTACACCAAGCTACATGTTTCTAAAAGTTCACATTTTATTAAGGAGTAGTACAGTTTACCAGATTGTTCAGAGTTTTTAAAAAGTGAATGGGCTCTGTAGTTCGTACTATTAATATATTAATAAATTTAAAATATTTATTTATATCTTTCAGGAACTCAAAGCTCTTCACATGGGGATTTTTTAAAATCCACAATGCAGCAACCTACCTGTGAGGTAGGTGAGGAGAAAAAAAGTAACTAGTTCAAACATGCTCCTCTAAACTTCTGTTTTGAGTCTCTCCACTCCCAGAGCAACACATTTATTTATTTATTTATTTATTTTGGAATTCTTATATGCCGCCCAACTCCCTAAGGACTCAGGGCGGCGTAACTGCTAACTGACACCACCTTGGCTATCTATTTATCTTAAAGATAGATAAAAGAATTTAAATATCAACTTTCAATTTTTCTACATAAAATTATATTAGATAAAAATATAATTTGTTGTGAAAGTAAAATAATTTAGTGAACATGCTGTAACTAGGGTTGGCTAACTTTATTCTTCCTTGTACGATTTAAACCTTTTTGTTGTTAATATACCAACCAAAACAATTTCCTACATGTATCGCTACCACCGATTCAATGAAGGATGCATTTTAATTTTTTCTTTCCTTGCAATAATAGCTAACAGCAGGAACTGAATCAATTTCTTATGTTACATCAATGTATGTGCCTCAGGAAAAATATGGACAATAAACTGCAATATTCAGTATAAGCAACTGTTGGATGATTTTCTCAATTTCTTTTAAAAAAATCAATCAAAAGAACTAGTTAATTGGGCGAGGCCTCATTTTAAAGATGATAACGTGTTCCCATTTGTTTATAATCCCACCAGCACAACTTGGAGGGTATACTATTTCTGTGTTACAATTTTAGAATGTCATGTCAGCTTTGAATTATAGTTGGTTTTTGATGTCTTATTGAAATAGATGCAAAAGGAATTCAGCACAATTCCAGTGAATTGGGCCGAACTTAATAACTCTCAATTCCAGTGAGAGTTATTAAGTTCGGCCCAAAATCATTTTGCTTGATTTTTATAAGATTTTCAAGGAAGCCTTTTGTGTAATAATTTCCCCTGTTCAATGAAACGGGGTTCTGAACGAGCGTTCAGAAAGTATTCAGACCCCCTTCACTTTTGTCAATGTTTTTGTGCTGCAGCCTGATTCTAGAGTTGTTGAAATTCATTCCCCCCCCCTCATTAATCTATACTCAGTACCCCATAATAACAAAGTGAAAACAGAATTTTAAAAATGTCTGTAAATTTATCAAAAAGGAAAAACTGAAATATCACATGTGTCAATGAGGGTCAGGATTTCAAAGTAATGGGGAAAATGGTGGCTATATGCTGATGATCACATTGTGAAAACTGGTATCTAGCAGTTCATAATGTTTCAATCATTCCCTGACCATATGTTTGCTGTTTCAAGTCTTCCATTTCCTTCTACCAATACTATGGTCAATATTATTTCTATGTACCGTATTTTTCGGAGTATAAGATGCACCGAAGTATAAGACGCACCTTAGTTTTGCGGGAGGAAAACAAGGAAAAAAGGCCTCTGCCTCCCAGCAATTTGCCAAACAGCAAACAGCACAGATGATATACACTGTTTGCTGTGTATTTCTGTGCATGTGTGCTTGACCCATAGAAATAGCAAAGAATTGGAGAAATGTACATTATGGCAGTATATTAATCCCAGAAAGTTTTCTTAAATGTAATCACACTAACTCCTCCCAATTATTTAAATAGATCTACTCCAAACATGACTAAGTCAGGGTTTAATTCAGCTGCCTTATTTTAATATTAATACTTAATACTAAAACAGGACATTTCAGATTATACTTTTACAGATCTTTAAAATTGATGTGGCTTTCTGGAAGGCTTTCTGCTATTTAAAAGAAGATACAATAGCACTGGGCCTCTTCAGAACAAGCATTTATTTTAAAAAGCTTCTTCATTTTGTTAAGTTGTCTAGAACAATAATAAAGCAGTCTTTAAAAAATAAGTCTTATAATTTGAACACTCTACAAACATTTAACAAAATAACATATTAACAGAATCTGCCTCTACCTAGGATAGAACTCACAACCTCCTGACTGTAAGGCAAGAGCTCTTTCCTCTAGGCTACAGTAGCTGTAGCTTACCTCCTTGCAATTTCAGCAGTGTAATATTGCCACCAGTTTATCTCCCAGCATTTTGTCTCATTACAGCCACCGTAGTTAGTTTCATTTTACCACGTGGCTTGCAAGCCTCTGTCAGCTGTAGATTGGGAGGCAAGTAATCTTTTAGTGTGCTAATAAGGCTTCTGTTTCTGTTCTGTTTGCTGCAAAGAGGTAAATTGTTGGCAGGCAGAGGCCAAAGGGTGGGAGTGGCTGGGTGGGGCTGCATTCGGTGTATAAGACGCACCCAAATTTTTACCCTTTTTTTGAGGGTAAAAAGGTGCGTCTTATACTCCGAAAAATACAGTACTTCCTCTGGTGATGGTGATGCATTGTTGTGAAATCACTGGATCGGCAAGAATATATAAGGCATTCTCTTCCTTCCTTCCAGTTTCATAGGTCATATCATACACTACATTTTTCTCCTTAATTTCTCTCACTTTGGCATGCCAGGATCCATACACAAGCAACACACTTTGCTTGCATGTGCTGTGCATTTCAAATGGAACTTGATCACAAAACTCATCCAGCTCCTCTTCTTCTGCATCAGTGGTTGAAGCAGAAACTTGGATGTTCATCATATGAAAGGGTTGTCCCTGAAGCCTAATTGATACTATGCAGTTACTGATTGCATTGTAGCTGTACTCGCTATAACCTTCCTAACTATGAAAGCAGTGTCACTTACTTTGTTTGTCATGTCCCAGTCCATCTCAATTTGTTGATGCCTAAAACATCAGTATATAGTGAAGTAATTTCATCTTTCACTAAAAGAGTCTGTAGAGATTCTCAGTCATCCAGGTCATGGTTGTCCCAAAGGTGCATTTTCAGGAGACAACTAGACTTTCTTGTTTTTTGTTTTGAAGACATTTCGCTTCTCATCCAAGAAGCTTCTTCAGCTCTGACAGGATAGTGGGGAATGGAAGGATTTATATCCCTTGCAGACAGCTGGTAATTTGCATCCTTTTAGAGGGTTGTTGAAGCACTTGGAGGTTTATCTGTGTTCTCAGGGTCACCTGAGTAGTGCTCCTGGTTCCTGTAGTCTGCAATTTTTCCTCTAGAAATCCATTTCTACTCCCACACCATTCAAAGGGTGTTCATCCCAATTTGTATAGCTAAAAGTCTGTAGAGATTCCCAGTCATCCAGGTCATGGTTGCCCCAAAGGTGCTTTTTTGGGAGGCAGCTGAACTTTCTTGTTATTTTATTTTGAAGATGTTTCACTGAGGACACAGATAAACCTCCAAGTGCTTCAACGACCCTCTAAAAGAATGCAAATTCCTCCTCCAGGTCCTGTCAGCCAAACAATGCCGGCTGGCGGGCCCTAGGGGGAGGGCCTTCTCTGTGGGAGGCCCCGTGCTCTGGAACCAACTTCCCCCAGAGACCCGAACCATCCCCACCCTGCTGGCCTTCCGAAAAGCCGTTAAGACATGGCTCTTCCTGCAGGCAGGGGGTGAGACTAGTTCCACCTGAGCTCTCCCCCGATATGTCTGGTGGTAAATATTTTTTAACTTTTTAAATTTTTTAAACTTGTTTTTAACTGTTGTTTATTATTTAGTGTTCTTGTATAATGCTGTACGCCGCCCTGAGTCCCTCGGGAGTAGGGCGGCATAGAAGAACCAATAATAAATAAATAAATAAATAAATAACCAGCTGTCTGCAAGGAATATAAATCCTTCCATTCCCCACTATCCTGTCAGAGCTGAAGAAGCTTATTGGATGAGAAGCAAAACATCTTCAAAAATAAAAACAAGAAATTTCATCTTTCATTGTATTGAGCTTTCCTATGTCATTCAGTTTGAGGTATTTTTTATATTTGTTTGTTTGTTTGTTTTGTTCCATGGCAACCTCAGTAACTAAATGTTCTGGAGACTTTAACCTAAGCATGTCATCAATACCACTAGTACTGTAGTACTGTGGTGGCACAGTGGTTAGAATTCAGGAGGTTTCAGGTTAATTCTGCTGACTGCTAGGAGTTTAATCCTGGCAGGCTCATGGTTGACTCAGCTTTCCATATGCTGACTCTGTAAATCACTTACAGTGCTGTAAATCACTATGAAGGGGTATATAAGTCTAAGTGCTATTGCTATTGCTATTGTGAATGGTCTTCAGCTGTGCCTCAGTAGCATGTTTGAGCGTCTTCTGTTCTGAGTGCTCCTTCATCTGGCAGCATATCTCCAACCTTTTATTATTTTTGTCCATGTGGTTTTCTGTGTTTGCTATTGCCTTTTCTCATACGGAATGAAATTATGCCTTTCCCTTTGTCACTGAAGTGATTATCTGCCTCTCATAACTTCCTATATTACTTACTGCTCAACATAGATGCCTGCTTATTTTTTTGGGTGGTTGGAATAACCCTCCCATCTTGGATGACTCTGCAGGGACTCTTGGCATATAGTCCTGGCATTCTTCATTCATCCAACACCTCTGTCCCCAATGAAGTATCTCAGCAGAATGTAGGGAACTAGGTCAGAGGTGGGTTCCTGCCGGTACGCTCTTAGCTGTTGGTCGCCGCAGAGCCGAAGAAGCCGGTGGCATTCGCGGCGCGGGGCTTCCCCTGCCCGCTTTCCCCGCCTGCCTGGACGCCGCCATTTGTGTTCTTTTGCCCTCTGCGCAAGCAGAACACTTTGCGCATGTGCAGAGGGCAAAAGAACACGAATTGCGGCGTCTGGGCAGGGGAAAGTGGGTGGGGGAAGCCCCGTGCCGCAAACGCCACCGGCTTCTTCGGTTCTGCGGCGACAGGTAAGAGGGTACCGGCAGGAACCCACCTCTGACTAGGTTTAATTGCTGTTATTTTGCCTTAATTCTCCCTTCTTATCCCTTCAAAGTTGTTTTGTTTCTTCTTTGTGCTCTTCAGGGGAGATTTATAATCTTCTTGTGTTATTAAACAAACTACAATAAGTTATTACTAGGCAAATGATACATACCCATTTAAATCTACATCTACATCTACCTCTGTTATACATATACAAATCATAAATATACTAATTTTCTCCTTGTTAAATATCTATAAATAATTAAAACACAATCAAATGTTTGGCTATATTTCATTAATTCTAATTTTAGAAATCAGTAAAATGTATCTAGTGATTTATAGTTTTGCTTACTACCCTTTACATACTGCCAATTACTTATTTATCTTTATTTATTTCTTATTTGTTGTTCTGATATGAAGTGTACATTTTATCACAAAAGCGAAATCAGATATTTATCCTCTGGTTGTTTATCCTTGGAAAAAAATTTGCTTTTCATATACAGTATTATCCTGCTGGCTCAGTGTTATTCTCTTGTTGGGTAAGAAAAGTATCCATATAATTAAGAACAATGAATACGACAGTTCATAGACCAATATTTCTAAAATAATTTTATTAATCAACTTGTGTGTGTTTTTGCCAGTAGGCATTCTCACCATGAAAGATTCTGACATTTCTAACATTTAATTGAGTACATCTGGCTCATCCAATTTATTTTAATTATTATGCAGTATATTGATGTTTACTGTCATGCTGAATGATGCCTTCAAGGACAGTGATGCAGGAATCATCCTTAAGTACAGAGCCGATGGGAAGCTCTTCAAATTGAGAAGAAACTATTACCAAAATGAAGACAACTGTTTTACAGACTTTTACTTTGCTAATGACTGTGCCCTGAATGCTGGCTCAGAGCTAGAGATACAAGTCAGTATGAACAAATTATCTATGGTTTGTGACAACTTTGGACTCACTATCTATATTTGAATGACTGAAGTAATGCACCAGCTGGCTTCTCATGTACCATACATAGAACTCAAAATCATAATCAAAGGATAGAATCTCCAGGCAGTGGACCACTCAGTCACCTTGGTAGCACTCTCTCCCAAGTAGTGACTATTGATACTGACATTAACTTTGGAATAGCAAAGGCATATTGCTCTCCACTGTGTGGGAATGTCAAGGAATTACTCCAGCAACAAATTGAAAGTCTACAAAGTTGTGGTACTCACTACCCTTCTATATTTTAAAATGTGGACTATCTATCAAAGGCATGCTAGATTGCTCAACCAATTCCACATGACTTATCTTTGCAGAATATCAATCATCAGATGGCTAGATGTCCAGAGATACTTTACAAGAAGAGTCCTCCACTTCTCTACTCGCAACAGAATACCCTACGCAACCAGACTTGAAATCCTGGGCTTAGAAAGCTTAGAACTACGTTGCCTTCGGCACGACCTAAGCATAGCTCATAAAATTATCTGCTACAACGTCCTTCCTGTCAACGACTACTTCAGCTTCAACCACAACAATACACGAGCACACAACAGATACAAACTCAAAGTGAACCGCTCCAAACTTGACTGTAGAAAATACGACTTTAGCAACAGAGTGGTAAATGCCTGGAACTCACTACCTGACATTGTGGTTTCGTCACCAAACCCCCAAAACTTTACCCTTAGACTGTCCACTGTTGACCTCACCTGATTCCTAAGAGGTCAGTAAGGGGTGTGCATAAGTGCACCAGCGTGCCTACTGTCCCTGTCCTAATGTTCCCTCTTATCAGTACTCATTTTATGTATATAAACAATGTTATATCTATGTATATTACCAACACATACTTGACAAAAATAAATAAATAAAATAAATAAAGATAAAATCCCAGACATTGAAGTTATCTCTAGAGCAAGTCTACCATCGATCTACATGCTAACTCTAAAATCCCTGCTACTCACTGCTTCAGTCACTCATAGTGTAATATTGGTGTGTTTTTGTTGCATTGACATATAATATCCATACTTTTGAAATATATGTACTTATTCTAGTTCAGATAATTGCTTAGATTCATCTGCAACTGCATAAAAAGATTACCCTTCTCAGAAGCAATTAAGCATCCTTTAAAAAAAATAGGATGAGAAAATTAAATTGGAATTAATTAGAAAATTAACATAGATGACTATCTTTAATGAAAACTTTTAAGAAAGCTATTTTACATTACAATGTTGTTTTTTATTTTTTTGCTAACATCTCTCTCATCTTTAATCTGAACAACATTCAGTTGTGAATCTCTTTTGAAGACACAATTAATTTTCAGGTTGTAAATGCAACCTTTATTAAGCAATCTCCTACAATAGCCTTTTCTTTAATGTCCCATCTGGCCTACTTGTCTGTTCTGAAAGGACTTGTATTAACTTCTTCTCTAATATGATTTTGAATTTTTTACAAGGTTTTATGATGTTGAATGCGATTGGGAATGTTGTTCAGGTCAAATGATGTATTAAATTTCTACAATGGGTGATTCATGTTAAATGAATTTCGTACATGAATGACTAGATGGGAAATTGCCTTGACTTTCATGACCCACATTCTCCAATCATTAGGACTATGACATACATAATTTCTTGAAATATGCGATATTGACATTTAAAATGATAAGTATGCGAAATATAAAATGCTTATTAAATAACAATAGCTCATTGACATTTTTAGGTTGTCAGAAGAGCTACATCAAGCTATCAATACAATTAGGAGGAAGAATTCTGAGTTTTACTCTGCAATCCAACAAAAGAAGAACATTAGATTGGGATCCATCCTGTTGGCTTTGAATTCAGAAAACTGTGATCCTAATATATCTTAAACACAAAATATTGAGGCTGCCATGGTTTTTCTACAGAGTCATGCTATGCAGATAAGGTTCTCTCTAACGAGGATTCAAATTATCAGGATGCCAAGTACACCTAGCATGGGGGAAAAAAACCTCCAGAGGTTGTGAATGCTCTAACACTGGAAGTTTTAAAGAGGAGATTGGATAAACATTTGTCTGAAGTGGTGTAGGGTTTCCTGCCTAAGCAGGGGGTTGGACTAGAAGACGTCCAAGGTCCCTTCCAACTCTGTTATTCTATTCTATTCTATTCTATTCTATTCTATTCTATTCTATTCTATTCTATTCTATTCTATTCTATTCTATTCTATTCTATTCTATTCTTATTCTGTAAACTTCATACCTGCAAAATCTACCTTTGAAACTGCAAGTACAAAATGATGTTTAAGGAAGCATAAAAGGATCTACAGTTGAATATGACATAAGCAATCGGGTCCATTATATTCTTCTTGACCTGGCATTCTCCAGAGCTATTGGGGCTGTAACTGCTAGATTCCCCAGCCAACATGCTAAAGGCCATACTGCTGGATTTCAGAGACCTAATTCCCAGTTAAAATCACTTTGAAGCTCATGGATGGGAAGCAGAAGAACTGTGGAGTCAATTTAAATAAGTTGTTAAGGACAACGATGAACAGAGACTGCCAAAGATCAAGACAAGAAGGAAGCAAACTGGATCTCAGAACATACCATGGAAATTGCTAAGAAGATAAGAGAAAGCAAATCAAGAAAGACAAAGATCTCAGGAAGAAACTTTAAAAAGAATTTCAAAGAGCTGTTATGAGAGACAGGAAGCAATATTATAAGATATCAAAGAGAGAAACAAACATGGGGGAAAAGGAAAAATGTTCCAAAAGACTCAAAAGGAAATATGAACCTCAAATTGCTATGTATAGTAATGATGTCAATAACCAAGATAAATTAGAAGATATTCCCTACTTAGAAGAACCTCTAGTATGAGTGATGAAGTTAAATCAACTCTACAGTCATTAACAATTGAGAATATGAATTGATGGAATATCTACAGATAATGGGAAGCCACACCAAAGAAGAAGAATCTGTAAAAGTTCTAACTAAGCTGTCCCAGCAAATATGGGTTAGGCTAACAGATTTGAAGAGGCCAATCTATATACTAATACCAAAGTAATAAGACAAAACAGAATGTGCAGAACACAATAATTTAATTCCACATGCTAGCAAAATACTGCATAGAACCATTCAATAAGGATTACAACCATACATGGGGGGGAGAGAGAGAAGAGAAGAGAAGAGAAGGGAAGAGAAGAGAAGAGAAGATGCAAGATGTTCAAAATGGCTTAGAAAAGGCTGAGGACTGTGAGACATTATTGATGACGCACACTGGATAATTTTGAAAGCCAGTTTCAGGCTTCATTTATTATAGAAGGGCTTTTCATTGTATCAGATCAATCTGTGGAATGTCTTTAGAAAAATGGGGATCTCAAAGAATTTCATTGTCATCATGAAAAATATACTGCACATAGTTCAGGAAGTCACAATGTGGACAAATGGCGAAACAGACTGGCTCAAAGTTGACAAACGAGTGACGAGGCTATATATTCACCCTTTATTTATTCAGCCTATATACATTTTGAGAGAAGGTGAATTGGAAGATGATTAGCATGGTTTAAAACTAGAGGAAAAAACTTAAATAACCCAAGCTATATTGATAACGCCACACTGAGAGTTGAAGTTGAACATGCAAATGATCTGCAAGCATTAATCAGGGAGCAGAATAAAAAAATGGAACTAAGATTAAATATAAAGACGGACCAAACTAATGAATACAAGAACAGTAACTTGCCTTAAAACTGACAATGAAGATACCATTGGAAAGCTTCTCTTCAACTATCAACAGTGAAGGAATCAGCTGTCAATAAATGTACCACAGACTAACACTTGGCAGAGTATCCATGAAGACCTTTGAAAGGACATTTTAATGATGAGATGGGTCTATACCTACAAAGATCAGATTGGGGCAGCCAATGGTATTCCCTGTGATACAATATGGAAGCAAAGGACAAAACTCCTGAAAATACCATGGATAGCAAAGAAAACAAACATTGAACAAATCAGTCCAGTTTTTTCACTCAACGCTCTAAGAATCAGGCTTAAATGATCATATTTTATATACATAATGTGAAGATCGACATAGTTCTCTGCAGAGGTGTATAATTCTGGGAAAGATGGAAGGAAAAAGAATAGGAAGAGCAGCAGCAGGGTAGAGGTACTGAATTATAATGGCAATGCGTGCACCATTGGAGGACCTGAAGGATCAGCTGGAGAAGCAGCCATCCTGGAAAAACAATATGGTGTTTTTCTGTATGTGGCTGCTAAGAGTCAGTACAAGCTTGATGGCAAATAATTGCATTCTAGAACATTACTGTCAATATTTAAGATTAATAATGAGGAATTCAGCTATTCAATTATCTGATCTTTCTCTCTGGGAAGCTTAAAAAGAATCTTGTAGACAAAGCTGGAAGGATAGAGGAAGCTCCACTGCCAGCCTCATGCTCAAGGACATTAGATCCATAAAACAGAGCACTAGCCATAAAATCAGCTGTTGGAGATACTGGATACTGTAAAAGTTGCAATCTTAATACATGAGCCATGGTGGTGCAGTGGTTAGAGTGCAGTACTGCAGGCTACTTCTGCTGACTGCCGGCTGCCTGCAATTTGGCAGTTCAAATCTCACCAGGCTCAAGGTTGACTCAGCCTTCCATCCTTATGAGGTGGGTAAAATGAGGACCCAAATTGTTGGGGGCAATATGCTGACTCTGTAAACCGCTTAGAGGGGGCTGTAAAGCACTGTGATGCGGTATACGTATAAGTCTAAGTGCTACTGCTATGTTTCTCCAGCGTCTGAGCAAACATAAAATATGTTTGTTGTTGATCACATGTCCCTAACTTGAACCAAAAATAATCTTGGTTGTGAAATTGAATATAGGTTATGTAGCTGGGGAGGGATCTGACTTTAAATTTTAACCATACCATCTTCAATATTACAAGAGCCTGCTTCTCGATTATAAAGCTGTCTCTTTCCAAGGCTCTAGCTTTCTTTCCATTATATTCAATGAGAAACCTTTTCAGGGATGATTAATAGTGCAATTTTTCTAGAAGTTATATTTATCGGTTGTATCTTGATTTGTGAACAAGAGGCAGGGGGCAGGGGAAAGGTTTATACTCATTTGTTAATCTGTGCGTTTTATATTCTGCCACTTGACAAGGAGTGCTATGACTTGCAACAGCCACATGCTTTCACATTAGTTTTGTGAATGTTCACATCTGCTGGTTGACTTCGAAATCTGTTTATTTCAATGCCTTTACTAAGGAAAGGCAAAAGGAGACCTTTATGATGCTTATCAAAAGCCCAATTAATGTCAGAACAATTTTGCACACATCGCCTTTTCCAGGATTGTAGCCCAACTCTTTAGGGAAGAAAAATTTAAAAGTACTTAAGCTTAAGTAGTAATACTTTTTAAAATACTTAAAAAGCTATTTTATAAGTAAACGCACAATACCAGGTAAAATAATAAAATATTATTATATTTTAAATAAAATTACATTTTCAATTTTTTTTTATGGACAGGAAATTAGAAGTGCTTGTACTTAGGTAATGCTCTAGAACAGTGATGGTGAACCTTTTTTTCTTCGGATGCTGAAAGCGCATGCACACATGCCCACACCCATAATTCAATGCCCCCCATGCGCCCTGCCCTGTGCATGCATGTGACCCCCCGCTGCCCCGCCCCACACACATGCGCACACAACCCCCCGCTCCCCAACTTCCGGTGGGCCCAGTAGGTCCGTTTTTTGCCCTCCCCAGGCTCCAGAGGCTTCCCTGGAGCCTGGGGAGGGCAAAAACAGCCCCCCACACCTCCCGGAGGCCCTCCGGAGCTGGAAATACCAGAGCATCCACGCGAGCCAAAAATCAGCTGGGCAGCATGCACATGCACACTGGAGCTGAGCTAGGGCAACGGCTCGCGTGCTGGCAGATATGGCTCCGCGTGCCACCTATGGCACACATACCATAGATTCGCCATCGCGGCTCTAGAAGATTGTCCTACCTCCTTCTGTAAACTTAAAACTTATTCCAAAAATCTGTTATGCTCCAATGAAGTATAACAATGAAATTGGGCAGGGGAGGAATGTTCAGTTTATCTGGGTTTTTTTTTTTCAGTGCTCTTAAGTTTAAATGATGAAAATCTGTTTTTAATACATAGGTCTGTTACTGTATATGGAACAGGAGTTCTACATATTTCAGCCCTCTTTTCATGGCAAAATCTTGAGCATCAACCTGCCTGATTTAAATATTCTGAGTGACTGAATGATAAGCTACATTTCTTTGAAATGCCGGTGTTTGTTATTAATAAGTAGATTCATGCCAAGACATTCCTTTGTTATGCAAATCTTGACTGGGAACATCAAATCGTGTTACTTTCTCAAGTTTTCCTCCACATTAAGGGGTTTCTGAAGTCTCAAACTATCAATAGCAGAACAAGCAACATTGTGGTTTCTGGATATTTCAATTCCCATGCACTCCAATCAGTAATAATTGATTGTGATTGTTGTAGTTCAAAACACCACTCCCAGCTAGACTATGACTGATCACTGCTTGTTATCTGCATTTCTAAAAAAAATCTGCTGATTAAAATAATTGAAATTAAAATTACAATGAACTAGATAGATAAAGCAGCATGGGAAAACAACATCAAAGCCTCTCTGACAAATGACCCACATACTCACACAAACACACTCAAAGTCTCACACACATGCAGGTAACAGTGACTTGGGGCAAGCAATAAAGGAATATTGCTTCATTATTTATTTATTTATTAGTTTGTCAAACACATACCAGATAGCAGGTATAAATATGAGCATGAATGAAGGAAATGAATACAAATAAATGGGGACAGTAAGACGGGGACGGTAGGCACGCTGGTGAGCTTATGCACACCCCCTTTACGGACCTCTTAAGAATGTAACAACGGAGTCGGGTAGCGCATTCCAGGCGTTGACCACTCTGTTGCTGAAGTCGTATTTTCTGCAGTTGAGTTTGGAGCGGTTTACCTTGAGTTTGTATTGATTGTTTGTGTGTGTATTATTGAGGTTGAAGCTGAAGAAGTCGTTGTATTATATTATTACATATTATTCATATAATATAATGTAATTCATTATATTATTCATATAATATGAAACTTCGAATAAAAGCCTTAAGGGAGAAAAATAATGAGGTATCAGTATATGAAAAAAAAATACGTGCACTTGGGGGGGAAAAAGAGCTATGAAAAAAATTATGTTGGGCAGAGACTGGAGTGATGTTTCTTGAAGCTTTATTTAACCATCGGCGACTTTGAACTGGTACCTTTTTCTTAGATTTACTGACACCATATGGCTGTTGTTATGAGGATAAAATAAGATGACCTAATGTGTACTGTGCTGAGCTTTTCTAAAGGAAACGTGTACGTATCAAATGGTGATGGTATAACTAGCATTCTAGTTTTTCTGTTTCATACTTAAGAGTTCACTAAAATTGCTTGTCTCTATAAAACTAAATTCTGATTTCCTTCCCATTGTGTTCAGATAATAACTCTGCAGATACCATGCTTCTGTCGCACTTCCAGTTTTAGGATCTGTCATCCCCCAAAGATAGAGGGAAAGATGAATGCAAATAAGTTATAGCTCCAATATCTACAGCTCATTTTTGTAGGATATACTTTAGCAATGGCTATTACGAGCTACAAGATTGCTTTGACTCACTGGACCTTTTCATTTTGACATTATTATGAATGCCAAACGTTTCTGGTTTCCAATTCTAGTTCTAATGGCATTCCTGTTGATTTCTGCTGAAACATATATCTTTCAAACAAAGCAAACCACACTTTCCAGGCCATACTGTTTTTTTGATGTAAATTGAAGGAGAAAAGAAAAAGAGGGAGGGGGGAATACAAATATCCATTTGCAGATGTATCGACAGGAGGGTTGTTCAGGGATAGTACAAGTCGATTGCAAGAACATACTGTATGCTTCTTCCATTTATGGGATACACATTGGCTTAAAAATAAACATTCATCAAAAAGACAACTCTGATTTCTATGAAACATGGGCAAAATGGTATTCCTGGTTACAATCAAATAAAAATCTAAAATTATGGACACAGAAGAAGACTTGATCCGAGAAATCTTTCCTTACCATCTTCTCCATAACAATAAAATGAGACGTTGTACTTACCTGAGATGTCCATTCTCATAGGGTGGAGCTAGCCGCCAAGATTGGGTATTGGCACAGCCTTCTAGCCAATGATGACTGAGTCTGGAAAAGTATAAAAGGTGGCTCTAGGCCTAGATTCCCCCTCTTTTGACGAGGGATAAATGCCAGACTCAAGTGCAGTCAATCCAACGAGTTTATTAACTGTCTAATCCGAGAAGTACTACATGAGTGAGGAGCCTAAATACCTAACTACCTAGATACAGAGGATAACTATGTACACTAAGTTTCCTAGATACCTAATGAACCTTACATACGAAAATACCTGTCCAGCCAGAATCCCTGCAGAAGGGAGGGACTTGGCGGCTAGCTCCACCCTACAAGAATGGATGTCTCAGGTAAGTACAACATCTCATTCTCCATAGTGGGTGGAGCTAGCCGCTAAGATTGGGACATGCCAAAGTAATCTAGTCCCCAGGGAGGGCCTCCTGATTCTGGCTGGGACCACCGCCCTCCAAGGTTACCTGTTCCAGCACCCTTCGCCCAAAGTCAGCCTCCTGTGAGGCGAAAACGTCCAGTCTGTGGTGCCGGACAAATGGTGTAGGGGATGCCCAGGTGGCAGCTCGGCAGATTTCCTCGATGGAAGCCCTAGTGTTCCATGCTGCAGTGGTGGCTGCGCTGCGGGTGGAATGGGCAGTAATCCTGGTGGGTCGTGGCAGAGACATTTGTTCATAGGCAACGTTAATGACATATCTAATCCACCGACCCACCATAATAGAGGACGCCTTCCTCCCCAAGGAAGTGTGGTGAAAGGAGACAAACAAGGCCTCAGTTCTGCGAAAGGCAGATGTTCTCTGAATGTAAATGTCCAGTGCACGCCTCACGTCCAGGAGATGCCACTGTCTTTCAATGTCTGAGGATGGAGAAGGGTAAAAGGAAGGTAATACCACCTCCTGAGCCCGGTGGAAGTAAGAGTTCACCTTTGGCATGAAGGTGGGGTCCAAGCGTAAAACCACCCTGTCCTGATGAAATACACAGAGGTCACTTCTGATGGAAAGGGCTGCCAGTTCGGATATGCGACGGGCAGAAGTGACAGCCACCAGGAAAACCACCTTGTATGTCAGGTGGGCCAGAGAGGCGGACTCCAAGGGCTCAAAGGCGCCCCCCGTGAGAGCTGATAACACTTTGGACAAGTCCCAGGTGGGATACCTATGCACTACAGGAGGGCATCTATTCACTGCACCCTTCAGGAACCTGGAGACTAGGGGGTGAGTGGAGAGTTTCCCCAGAGAGGGACAAGACAGCACCATGGACAGGGCAGCAATCTGGCGTTTGAGGGTACTTGGGGAAAGACCCTTGGCTAGCCCCTGTCGTAGGAATTGAAGGACATTTATGACCGATAGGTCCAGAGGGGAATGACCCTCCCCAGCACACCATGAGCAGAAAGCCTTCCAGGAGGCGGAATAAATACGATGTGTGGAAGGTCTGCGGGAGTCAAGCAAGACCTCCATAACGTCCTCAGGGATGTGACGGCTCCTCCGAGTGAGCCGCTCAAGCGCCAGGCGGTCAGTTGCAACCAGTGAGGCTCTGGATGCTGCACTGACCCCTGGAGCAGCGACCACTCTGTCGGAGGGATCCTCCATGGGGGCGAGACCAACAGGGAGACCAGGTCGGCATACCAGGCTCTCCTTGGCCAGTCGGGCGCCAGAAGGACCACCTCGGCTCTTTCCTCCAGGAGTTTCCGGATGACCTGCGGAATGATGGGAATGGGAGGAAAGGCATAAAGTAACCCCCGAAGCCAGGTGCAGCGAAGGGCATCAACTCCTTCTGCCCCCTGAGTTTGATAGCGGGACAGAAACCTGGGCAGCTGGGCATTACCTGGGGTGGCGAAGAGGTCCATCACAGGCTGACCGAATTGACCCACAAGTTAGTGGAAAAGATCTGGGTGTAAACTCCACTCTGAGTGGTCTATCTGGTGCCGGCTAAGCCAGTCTGCCCTGGTGTTGTCCACCCCAGAAATATGTTCAGCAGAGAGGGACAATAGGTGTTGTTCTGCCCATAGTCCCAACTGCATGGCCTCTGACATCAACTGCACAGACATGGTTCCCCCGTCTATTAATGTGGGCCTTGGTGGCCACATTGTCAGTAAGGACCATCACATGAGAGTCCTGCAGGAGAGGTCTTAACTGTTGGAGGGCAAGGAAAACCGCCCGTAATTCCAGGACATTAATGGGTAGAGTTGTCTCATTTAGCGACCAGGAACCCTGCGCCACCTGTGCTCCCGTATGAGCCCCCCAACCGGACAGGCTGGCATCTGTGGTGACCAAGATATGCCTTGGGGGGAGGAAACAGGTGCCCCTGTGGATTGCAGAGGTGGTCCACCATATCAGTGATTTCCGGACAGAAGTCTGAAGTCTCACCTTGGCTGGGGAGTGAGCTCTTCCCTGACGCTGGTAGGGAAGAAGGAGCCATTGGAGGTCCCTGGAGTGTAAGTGAGCCCATGGGACAATATGAATGGCCGAAATCATTTTGCCCAGGAGGGAGGACAGTAGGTTCAGTGGGACTGAGCTTTGCCGCAGAACTTGCTGGGTTAAGGCCAATAGGCTGTCTCTCCGTTCCTGGGACAGGTACACCTTACACTCCAGGGAATCAATGATCGCCCCCAGATGGACAATTCTGGTGGCGGGTGTCAGCTGGCTCTTGGAATGATTGACCAAGAAGCCAAAGTGGTCTAAGGCGTTAAGCACTACCTGGACATCTCTCTCGGCCTGAGAAGGAGAGGCTGAGGAGATGAGAATATCATCCAGGTAACACTGGATCCTGATTGGAATGGATCTGAGGTGAGCGGTCAAGGCCGCTAGGACCTTCGTGAAGACCCTTGGCGCTGAGGACAGGCCAAAGGGGAGCGCCCCGTATTCATAATGCACCCCTGCATAACAAAACCTCAAGTACTGGCGATGAGATGGCCGAATTGGAATGTGGAGGTAAGCCTCCGAGAGATCTATGGAATGCAGTAGATCTCCCTTCCTAATACTTGAGAGGATGGAATGCAGGGTGTGCATTTTGAATTTCTTGTGGACTATGAACCTGTTGAGGCGCTTAAGGTCCAAAATTGCTCTCCACCCTCCCGAGGATTTGGGCACCACAAATAAAATAGAGTAGAAGCCCTGCCCCTGTTGGTCCTCAGGCACCTGTTGGATGGCTCGAATGTCCAACAGATGCTGAATGGCCTGATTCATGAGGACCCTTTTTTGTGAATTTGCTGAGATGGGGCATCGGAGGAAAAACCTCGGGGGGGTGGAGAGAAACTCGAGAGAAAGACCTGACTTCAGGGTTTCACAGACCCATGCGTTGTTGGTGATTTCCTCCCATCGACTGGCATAGAGTGCCAGGCGACCCCCTATGGGAGGAACGGCCGGAGAATTACTTAGTCCGGCGGAAGGGACGACCACCGGCCCCTCTAAAGGGCAGCTTGTATTGGTTCCCCCTGAGGTTGGGGCTGGAATTTACTCTGTGGTTGATAGGCCCCTCTATAGTTCCTCCTGGGGAAGAAGGGTGACCTGGAGAAGGGCTTGCGGCCACCTGAGGGAAGGACCTTCTTTTTGTCCTTTGTCTCAACCAAAATTCGGTTGAGAGGCTCACCAAATAGGTTCTGACCCACCACAGGGCTGGAGGCCAGCTTCCATTTATACTTAACATCCGCAGACCAGTTGCGCAGCCAGGTCATGCGGCGCGCCACTGTTGCAGATGCCATGGCCCATGCTGAGAATCTGGCCGACTGAAGTGTGGCGTCAGAAGTAAATTGCGCCGCGGCCAGCAGCTTATTGAGGTCCTGGTGGGCGCGGAGGTCGGAGGGAGGCAGGTGGTCTTGGAGAGCGTGAAGCCACTTGACCGATGTCCTGCAAAAGAAGGAAGCGGTAGCAGCTGACTTCAGGGCCCACGCAGCCGACTGATGACCCCTCTGGAGTGTCGTCTCCATCTTACGGTCCTCCGGGCGAAGAAGTTCGTCTGGTTCACTGGACATCGAGGAGCTGGGAAACAGAGTCAGGACCGGGCTGTCCACGGGAGGCACTGCTAAATGCTGGGCCAAAGCAGAGTCAACGTTAAAGTATCTTTTGTCAAGGGCGGTGGACATCGACCCTGTAGTGGGGTTCTGCCACTGCTTTAATACAGTCTCAACAAAGAGCTTTGGGGCAGGCACTACATCAGATTGCGAGGCTGTGGGCTCGAACATGGGGTCCGGCTCAGCTGTTTGTGTGGTTGATCCAGCAGGAGGCAACAGGTTGGCCGTAGTCTTTGCTTTGTGCAAGAGTGACCTAAATAAGGCAGGCTGAAATAAGGCAGAGGAGATAACTGGCTCAGGGGCCAAGTCCCCATCATCGGACATGGCCAGTTCTGGGAGAATGGGCCCAAGATCTGCTCCCTGGGCGTTGTCATCCTGGAGGTCGTCTAAGGAATCAGAGCCCTCCTCGTCCCCCTCGTCGTTACCCTCTGGATCAGAATGGTCTGGACTGTCCCTGCTTATGTGCTCTCTTGGGGCACAGGCTTTATGGGTAGTGGACTGTCCTGCCATTGCCCTAATTCCTGCCTCCACTCCCTTTCTGATCGCTTTATTGATCCTATCCTGGATCTCTTGTGATTGCAAAGGATCCAAATTGGGGCCGCACTGGGTGAGGCGGCCCTGGAAGGGACCCTGGGACCCCAAACGTTTCCTTCAGATCTACGCAGGTTTGCCCCATCGATGGATATATTATCAGGGGAGTGGGACTGAGAGGTTCCCCGGTGACGTGGGGTAGCTCCCTTGTCATGCTTGGAAAGGCTCTTATCCCCTGGCTGAGAGGAATGCCTGGATTTAGAGACCCTATCTCTGGCAGGTGGAGCAGGGGATTGGGGCCAAATGGGGGATCGATCCCTGGTTGGAGAGGGAGATGCCACCCTTGTGTGGTCAGTCTGATCCACCGTGGCCCTTGGGGTTTTTGCCTTTGCCTTGCCAGACTTTTGAGCTTTGTCAGCCATAATGCAAGAGAAAAAGGGCTGCTCAGTTAAGAAGTTGCAGTCAAAATGGCCGCCAGCCATAAGTATGACCCAAAATGGCTGACAGGACTGTCTGAGGATATGACAGAGTCTCAGTGTGGGCAAGATGGCCGCTTGTCACCGGGCAGATTAGTAATGACAGAGGAGGCTGCTTACTGTGAAGACAGCCTGCAAATTCAGTTAAAGATTTCTTTTAGTCTTTTTTTTTTCAGGGAGTGCTGTCAAGTGCACTCACGAACCAGCTGTCTCTTGTCTCAGGCAGGCAGGCTTCTGGATGGACGTCTGCTGCGAGGCCTGCTGTTGTGAGTGGAGTCAGGCCTCAGAAGCAAGGGCAGCCTCTCAGTCAGTCAGGTATGCAGGCAGGCTGCAGACGAAGAGATCCCAGCAGCTACGGCCCCTTTCGCGCCTCCGCAGCCACGGAGCGCTTTTGGACCAGCAAAAAAAGTCAATTAAGGGCTGCCGGTGGCTGAGCCAGCCGGTCCCAATCACCTCAGCTGTTCAGCGGCGTTTTTATAGCCTCCGGGGCCTTGCGCGGGCCCGGGAGGCAACAGCTGACGGTCGGCAGATCCGGAGGGTGCGGGTGGCAAGCGCTAGTCCGCCCCTGCACCGACGAGGCCTTATCGCTCTTCCGATCCCTTTGACGGTCAGCTGGGGATCGGAAGGCTCGAGGACGGCACGGCCTGCCTGCGCTAGGCCGACCGAGGCAAGGGCACCACAAAAAGGAGGAAATCAGCGATCTTCCTGGGTCTGTATGCCTGATGGCCCCTCGGCTCTCCCAACGGCAGTTCTTAAGTCAAGGGGGTGTAGTTAACCCCTCGTTGACCAGACCCGGTGCCTGACAGTAAAAAGCAAAGGCCTCAAGATAAGCCCAGATAAGCGGTGGTGCCACCACTGCCCCCCCCCCCAATATTCAAGGGCCCTTTCCCTCTCCCTCAGCAGCCGGTATTTATTTAAGGATTGATCATGCAGTAAAAAGAAAAAATTACAAAAGGAGCAGAAAAGGGAATTTCTGCACTGGGCCTTCGGCTGGAGGGGCGAGCGACAGTCAGACTTGCGGCCAACTGCCTCCACCCTGGTATATATTGCTGGAAAAAAGACCAGGGGAGCTCGATTAGGGAAAGAAGTAGGGTTAAGTATATTCAGAAGAAAAAAACTTACAATAGGAATAGAAGTTGGATTGGAAAAAGGCACTAGTCAATGGCTATGACTGAGTCAAAAGAGGGGGAATCTAGGCCTAGAACTACCTTTTATACTTTTCCAGACTCAGTCATCATTGGCTAGAAGGCTGTGCCAATACCCAATCTTGGCGGCTAGCTCCACCCACTATGGAGAAATGATTATTATTGATGCACATAATCTGAGAATATAAATATGAAAAATAATGTAAATATGTACAAATACATTTTGGATTAGTTTGAAGTAAATAGTTAAAGGGATAAAGGTTAAAAGCAACCAATGTAATAAGATTGATTGCAAAACTGGATTCAGTTACACAAAGGTATAGCTGTTAAAATGAAATGCCGTTTTTTGTGTATTAGTGTTTGTATTTTCTTTTTCTTTTTCCCTTTTTCTCCCTTTTCTTAACGTTTTTTTTCTTTTTTCTCTTTGATGTAGTGTGTTATTATGTATGTTTTTTTAAAGTTTAAAAACCGAATAAAGATATTTATTTAAAAAAAAATAAAAAAATAAAACTGTTTAGCTATGAATCAATGTTCTTTCCTTAAGGATATTATGGATCATTCGTAACATATCTCACCAGGTTCCAATTTCTGTATGTACAGTAATAAAAAGATGTGACATTCAGTATGAAGAGTAAAAACGTGGAAAAGAGGAAAAAACCTGACATTGAACATCTATGGATTTTGGAAATAATCATGGAACTACAGAAATTCGATGGCGCTTAAATGATTTTTCAAGAGAAAAAAGCAGTGTGGTTATTCCAAATAAAAAACCTAGGCTGGAGGTAGTACATTTCATTTATATTATACATGGACAAACTCCCCTCTGACTGACCCAGAGGTGAACTGATCTATTTTATAAAGAAAAAGAAAAGGGAAGAATTAGTTTATTTCTTAATAATTTTAAACTAGAGGCTACAAAGCTTCAAAGATGTATTCATAGTCACCATCACATTCCCTCCACAGCCGCATCAAAAGTCTTTGGGAATTATTGTCAGTGAAACAACTAATAAACAAGAGGTTGGTCTCCCACTCTAAAAAGTTTATCATCCAGTTTCATCTGGTGGAATAAGGTATTCTGTTGCAAGCAGAGGAGTGGATGACTCTTCTTGTGAAATATTTCTGGAAATAATGAAATAATAATTTCTGGAAATAATGAAATAATTTCTGGAACAAATGAAATAATAATTTCTGGAAATAATGAAATAATAATTTCTGGAAATAATGAAATAATAATGAAGTAATGTTGTCATTTCATATACTGAGGGAATATCTGAAAAGCTCAGGAGATTTTTCAACTAACACAACATACATGCACACTTTATACCTAAGAATCACTAAGGCAGGAGCTTGTCCACCCCAAGGATAAAACACCCTTGTTTTATCTGAGCAATGTGGTATATGTAGTGCATTGCAGTGAGATATGTGCAGACCTGTACATTGAGGAAACAAAATAACCACTTCACAAATGGATGGCACAACATGAGAGAACAAAGTCATCAGGACAAGATTTAGCAGTCCATCTGCATTTGAAAGACAAAGCTCACTCGTTTGAAGACAGCAAAAATCCACATTCTCGACAGATAGGACTACTGGTTTGAAAGAAAGGTCAGAGGAGCCATCTATATTTATTTATTATTTATTTATTGTTTATTTATTTATTTATTTATTTATTTATTATTTATTTATTTATTTATTTATTATTGCTTATTTATTTTTTATTTATTTATTATTTATTTATTTATTTTTAAATTTATATACCACCCTTCTCCGGGAACTCAGGGCGGTGAACAGCCAAGTAAAAATACAATATAAACATTAAAATATATATACATTTAAAAGAAAATTAAAATTGAGCAGCCATCTTTCAACAAAGGGAGAGGAATATGACACCTCCTGTCTACAACACAGACCTTTAAGCAGTTCCAAGAAGGCTCCACACCATTTGTGTTCTGATTCAGGTGGCCTTGTGGGTACAGGAAAACACCCCAAGTGGCCTCAATGACTGTCAGAGAGCTAATGACTGACCTTCAGAGTGCTAATGACCAGATGGCATTCTCTACTATTCAGTCAGAACTAAAGAAGCTTCTTGGGTGAAAAGCAAAATGTCTTCAAGGAAAACAAAGAAAGTCCAGTTGCCTTTTGAAAAAGCACCCTTGGGACAACCATAACCTGGGCGAATGAGAATCTCATAGACATTTGTCCAGAATGGTATACGGTCTCCTGCTTTGACAAGGTTGGACCTACAAGATCTCTTCCAATTTTATTATTCTGTTGCCATCATCAAATACAACAAGTAAATTCTCAGTCAGGATTGAGGAACCAGTTAGGCCACTGAACCCAACACCATGTGTTGTGTGTGAATCCAGATTGAAGAACCATGATGGACATCTCTCTAGCTTCTGCTGAGATGCATCTAGTGAAGGGGTCATTACTCCTGTTATGGTTTCATTGTCAAACTGCTTTTGCTATTAGAACATTTTCCCCTAATATTCAGTGAACATCTGCCATCCTTGTATTCCACATCCTGCACTTTAACTTGACAATGAACAAAAGAGGAGATGGATGTACAACATTTTATCATCACAGGGTTCAACAAAATGATTGTATTGAGATGTTGAAAGATCTCCCTCATTGCTCCATATCCAAAATATAATCATTTCTTCTCTACCTCTAGCAGGCAAGAATTACTTCTGAACTACCATTTTTTGCCCCAAGGTAGCCCAGAAATGGGCACTAACCCATGTTTAGACAGAAGTTTAGACAGAGTCCAGAAATATTTCACAAGAAGAGTCCCCCACTCCTCTGCTCGCAACAGAATACCTTATTCCACCAGACTTGAAATTTTGGGCTTAGATCGCTTAGAGCTACGTCGCCTTCGATCTGATCTAAATGTAGTTCATAAAATCATCTGCCACAATGTTCTTCCTGTCAATGACTACTTCAGCTTCAACCGCAACATTACACGCGCACACAATAGATTCAAATTCAATGTAAACCGCTTCAAACTCGACTGCAGAAAATATGACTTCAGCAACAGAGTGATCAATGCCTGGAATGCACTACCTGACTCTGTGGTTTCTTCCCCAAACTCCCCAAAACGTTTACCTTAGACTGTCTACTGTCGACCTCACCCCATTCCTAAGAGGTCTGTAAAGGGGCGTGCATAAGCGAACCAGCATGTCTACCGTCCCTGTCTTACTGTCCTATTGTCCAAATTTACCTGTACCAACATTGCTTTGTTTATGTTTATACCATACCTGCTATCTTGTACATGTTTTGATAAAATAAAAAAATAAAAAATAAGAATCTTCCTTCACCATCACTCTTCATTGTTCTAGACAACTACTATAAAGTACAAAGAGGATATTAACTAGATGCATGTCAACTTGGTTACACATTCTTGTATGAGATAGAACATATGCTTTCCACGCAGAAGGCCATGGTTGAATCAAGCCCTTTTTAATGACTATTTAATCAAGAATTGGAAAGAAAATCCTAAATATGCTTCTGAGGCATTGGGAAGCATTTTAAGTTAGTTTAGACAATTTCCAAGTAGAGTTAACAAATACCATGAATTTCATAACATAGCTTCCCATGTGTCTATGACATTAGTGTAGTTTATGTTCTGTTATTCAAGGAGGGGAAGCAAGTCTTGATTAACTCATTCGAAGGTATAATATAAAGCAAGTAAAAGCAATTCAGGGAAGCAAGAATTTCTAACGTTTATGTTTGACTAACTGTATGGTACTTC
This sequence comes from Diadophis punctatus similis, assembly GCA_023053685.1. Lineage (NCBI taxonomy): Eukaryota > Metazoa > Chordata > Lepidosauria > Squamata > Dipsadidae > Diadophis > Diadophis punctatus. The sequence continues at coordinate 248,235,332 of JALIGW010000001.1, forward strand.
AGAGGATGCTATGTTCTTTAAACAAATAAAAAGTAACAGGGGTTACCATGGTTACCATTTCAACCATTATCCTTGCACTTACATACACAATATAGCAATAATTTTTGGGGGGAAATTAAAAAAAAGTATAGTAGAATAATCTCATCTTCTACAAGCCATCTGGCATTGAGGTTAACTTTTTCCTGCATTATGCTACATTTACATAACTTAATGTGGCAAGAAAGGGGTAAAAAAAACCCTATGAATAAAGAACTCAATAGGGGATAAGATGGAAGGTGATTTAACCTGCAGTCAAGGGGGGAAAAGAATTTTTTGCTTCGGAGATTTGAAAATTGCTCGATAACCTTAAAATCACAATGATTGTTTTATAAAAAAAGATGCAGACAGAAAGTGACACGGGAATCAAGTTTATATTTATATAAATATTAGTAGCCGAATTTCATTGTTCTCTCTCAAAAATAGTGTCTCATATTAAAGAGAAGTGGTTTTTTTAGGTTTTCTAATATGACACAGTAAAATCTATTGTTGGATCCTGATGCACAGCAACTAGCCCTGAATAGACATGCCAGATTTCTAGCCAATATTTTGAATCCCAAAGACTAATCTTGAATAGATATATTTAAAGTACAGTATTTGGTAATCTCTTTTCCCTCCCTTGCAAATGGGTGTTTCTGGTACAATCTATGTTTCTAGCAACTTTCTGCGGATGTTAAGACTGGATCTGATTTTGGGGGAAACACGGGATTATTCCATTATAGGAACATATGTGAGCACATTTGTCCATGTGCATGTATCAATGACTGACCAATATTTTAGTCAGCTCCTGAAAAGAAATCCTAGCATTGAGAGTTTACAGCTTGATTTTTCTGCTCTCCGGTTTCAATTTTGTAAATCTACTAATACACATACGGCTCATATAGGCACCTTGAATTACACTTACTGCAGAAAATGCATTTCTCTTTTTTCAGCGGAGTAAATGACAACAATCAGAACGATTTTGAAAATGGATCCAGCTCCTCTATTTGAGTTTTTGCAGAATTTGGAACTCTGATGGTCAAAGGAGAGTTTGCAAGTAGAGCTTATATTTAAGAAACATACAGTATGTGGCCAGTTACATGGAAAACCTCATATTGGACTGCTGCCACTGCAAATGTCTAATTTATACAAGCTTCTTTGGTATTCTGTATATATATTCCATACATATATACCACTTTGCTAACTTCCAAAGTGAAATTATGTTACAAACATACAAACAAAAAAACCCGCTTAAATCGGTTAGACTGAAAGCCCCAATTTATCTCAATTGCACCAATTTTAACACTAGCATAACTTGATAAACTTTTGAGGAGTGGTGTGGTAGCCTCGAGGTGGAGCTCTCGCCTCACAATCAGGAGGCTGTGCGTTCGATCCTAGGTAGAGGCAGATATTTCTCTCTGGGCACAATGACAATTTTATCTGCTGAATAAAATTCCACATTGGCAACAGGAAGGGCATCCGGCCAATAAACACTCTGCTCCATTCAGTTGCCCAGACTCCACCCCGCAAAGGATTATGAGGTCATAAAACGGAGATGATAACATTATAAGCTTTTGAGTTGTTTTAACAAGGCAAATTATGTCGAGCTATCAGATTGTCTTAGATTCTATTTTCCTACCAAAGCCATGTTTTATATAGATGTGTTGAGCTTTAACACATTATGGTTTGGATGTGTTCATAGAATTGATAATAACATTTTTTTCTTGGATATTTTGTAGCATATATCTCCAAAGAACAATTTCCTGACATATCTCAGACTCACTCTAGATCAGTGGTGGCCAACCTTAAGCATACCATCCGCCAAATTTTTTCGCAGACGAGTTCCAATCCGCCATTTATTATTTATTTATTTTTTTGGTCGTTTTTGTATGCCGCCCCACTCCCGTAGGACTCAGGGCGGCCATACAACTTTCTTTCTTTCTTTCTTTTTCAATTTTTTTATTTTCTCCATCACTTCATATACAATTCAATACACATGTACCTTAAAATATTACAATAAAAATACATATTTGTTCAATATAATCAATTATTCAAAAGTCACTATCTTATTCAACATTTGCCTCATCAGTCATCAGTCTGTTCTACTTTATTCCATTACACTCCCCTCTCTCTATCTCCAACTTCTCCTACTTTCTAACTCCTTCCCTCCTCCTCTACCCTCTCTACACCTTCTCTTCCTCCCCTTCTACTTCCTCTTTCACTTTCTTTACCTTTCCTTAAGTGCTTTTATACTAAACTCATTTTATATTTGACAGACTGATGCTAATCTCAATTTTAAACTAATCATATCTCTTTTTTTAAAAAAACCATCATTATAGTTATATTATTATTATTATTTATGTTATACTCTCTTCTAGGTACATGCTGCTATTTCCATCTTACCTCCCCAAAAAAAGAAAAAAGAAAAAAAGAAAAAAAAATCCTAATTTCTAGTTTTGTCATCTGGGATATGCACCAGTTAATTCCAAATTTCCATCCAAATTGATCGCTATTCGCTTAACTTTCCAAGATAGTTACTGTCTCCTGCTTCTTAATTTTAAGCCAAATTGCTTCCTTTAATTCTTTAATCTCTTTATTCATCGCTTCTGTTTTTTATCCTTTGTTCTATCAAAAAACTAAATGCCCAATTATTCTTTTAATTTCTCATATTAATCATCAAAATTCTGTCTAATTTTATCCACTCTATATTCAACAAGTAGTAAAGAAAAAATAAAATATAAATAAATAAAAATATTCCCTTTTAGTTTCTCAACTACTTTGTTTTTATATATATATTTCCTCCACCCCCATCTGCTTAATTTTTTTTCATCTTTCTTTTAATTTTGTACCAATAATTTCTCTTTCCCCACGCTCTTTTCCTCTCTCTTAATTTTACTTTCTGTATATATTTAATTTTCTCCATTCCTTTTTCCATTTTATATATCTCAAAATCCTTATCATCAATCTGAACATAATTATTCTTGATATCTTTATCTCTGTTATCATTATCACTGTTATCTTTATCTCTATTTTCACTGTTCAGTCCAGTAGAGTCATTGTCATTAAAGTAATCATTAATCAGCATTACATTTCTTTCTTTCTTTCTGTCTTCCTTCCTTCCTTCCTAACTTTTTTCTTTCTGTCTTCCTTCCTAACTTTTCTTTCTTTCTGTCTGTCTGTCTTCTTTCTTCTTCCTTCCTTCCTTCCTTCCTCTTTCTTCTTTCCTAACATCTTTTTCTTTCTTTCTGTCTTCCTGCCTTCCTAACCCCCCCTCTCTCTTTCTTCTTCCTTCCTTCCTTCCTTCCTTCCTTCCTTCCTTCCTTCCTTCCTTCCTTCGTGGCTGTGGAGAGGGGCTGGCTGAAGAAGATCCAGCAGCCACCAACCTACCGAGGCTCCTGGAAGATGGGCAGCCATCAGCCCAGCCGGGGAAGGAGGAGGAGGAGGAGAAAGGCGGTGATTTAGCCCATCAAGCGCACTCCGCTCGGCGGCTCTCGGATGGAACGGCAGCGTGCGCGGAAGGAATGCCGGAGGACGGCGCCGAGCGCACGAGGCTCTCCAGGCAGCGGGCGCCGGCCGAGTCCTCTCACGGGCAGCCGCGCTGACCCTGCTTCTGCTGAGGAGGAGGGGGAAAGGGAACCGCTCCCGCAGAGCATCCCGACTGCAAGTTATCGTCGCCCATCCTGCCCAAGCGGCCGCGCGATGCGACCCAGGAGCCGGATGGGCGCAAGGGCAGGAAGAGAGAGAAAAAGAAAGAAAAGGTGACGCTGTTTTAGCGAACGGAAGTGATTCCGACCGCGACGCAGAGGCGCCCGGTGAGCGGGGCGTCACCTTTTCTTTCTTTTTCTCTCTCTTCCTGCCCTTGCGCCCATCCGGCTCCGGGGTCACGTCGCGCGGCCGCTTGGGCAGGACGGGCGACGATAACTTGCAGTCGGGATGCTCTGCGGGAGCGGTTCCCTTTCTCCCTCCTCCTCAGCGGAGGCAGGGTCGGCACGGCTGCCCGTGAGATGACTCGGCCGGCGCCCGCTGTCACCTGCCGCTGCCTGGAGAGCCTCGGCGCCGTCCTCCGGTTTTCCTTCCGTGCGCGCTGCCGTCCCGCTCGCCGGGCAGAAAAGCATCACCTTTTCTGTCCTTTGGATGATTGCAATGCGCCACTTGCAATCATCCAATGCGCCACGTTTGGCGCATGCGCCACGGTTTGGCCACCCCTGCTCTAGATCATAATGAAATATTTTATGCAATCTCTGTTGGACTGAATGGAAGTTACACACCAGGCATATTTGGTAAATTGCATTATTCGCTTTTAGACAGCTCTGGTGAACCTTTACATAGCTCAAAATAAGGAAATCTAAGATTTTAAAATGCCAATTTCCAAGATAAATCTCTAGCAGCATTTATTTGCAAATAATTAAAAACATCTGCGGTGTCGACTTTCAAATGCTTATCTAAAAATGTTTTAATGTGTTCACTATTTTTATTGATGTGTATCAAGAAGACGAAGAGGAAGACGAAAAGGAACTGGATTCATTTTTTTTTCTAGTCAAGCTGCTGATTGGCTCATTGTATAGGTAGATGTATGATTGGTCTGATTCCTTACTGGCCTGCCTCTAAGCCAGAGGCCAGTCAGGAATCAGACCAATTAGTTTCAAAATGTCCTCCTTCTAGTTGAAGTTATTAGAATGTTATTTATGGCTCTTGATAAACTCTCTATGTAGCCACACATGGTCATTTGATAAAGTTGCCAGAACTTGTCTTGTATGTTTTCATATTGGATATTAAGTCCAGTATGAAGCTACACGTTCCACTATTGCTGATGATCACTTTTCCTAGATGGCAATGTCTTTCAGGTTCTTTTAATCAATATTAATATCTATATTGTGGTTCCAGAACTGCAGGGAAGTGGTGTACCACTGGACTATGAAAGTGGAATTTTGCAAGCTTTGGGTAGAAGCTTTGGATAGAGCTTTGGATAAACAATTAGGACAAACTAATTGTTTCCCTTGGAATGTCTTCAAAAGAAATCAATCAGAATTCTTCCTAGACAAGGAGTCTATCAACAACCAGCTTTCTTGGATTCCCGATAAATAGACCAATCAGGGATCAGCTTGCCAAATTTATTTTCTATGTACAGGTAGTCCTTGACTTACAATCACATTGGAACCAGAAGTTAAATGAGTTCTGACCGATTTTATGACTTTTTGCCATGGTTGTTAAGCAAATCACTGCAGTTCTTAAAGTGAATCACATGGATGTTAAATGAATCCAGTTTTCCCCCCATTGACTTTGCTTGTTGGAAGCTGGATGGGAAGGTCACAAATGATGATCTCATGACCCTGGGATGCTGCAAGTGTTGTAAATACATGCTGGTTGCCAAATGCTCAAATTTTGATCGTGTGATCATGGAAATGCTACAGCAATCATAAGGGTGAGGACCAGTTTTAAGTCACTTTTTTTCAGTGCCATTGTTACTTCAAATGATTACTAAACAAATGGTTGTAAGTCAAAGATTATCTGTACAGACCCAGTATCTTTACTGAGTATTTATTACCACTACTATTAGGTGCTCTGATACATTTTGAATGTCATTCTCCATGACTATTTAGCTTTACTCTGGAGAAGGGAGCACAAGCCAACCATACAAAAGAATACAAATTACTGTATTTTTCGGAGTATAAGACGCACCTTAGTTTTTGGGGAGGAAAATAGGGGGGGGGGGAAATCTGCCTACCAGGTATTCATCTGGTTAGCATCCTTAGTCTGGTCAGCTTCAGCACATTATTTTATCCCCTGGTTAGGACTTAAAAAAACCTTCTTTGGAGAGAGTAACAATGAAAGAGTCTGCAAGCCAGTAAGAGCTGGGAAGATCGTTAGCACCTGGTTAGGGCTAGAAAAAAACTTATTCGGAGCAAGTAGAGCAATGAAAAAAAAACCTGCAAAGACTTGGGGCTGAAAAAACATTCTTCGGAGAGAGTAACAATGAAAGAGCCTGCAAGCCAGAAAGAGCTGGGAAGATAGATACACCTGGTTACGGCTAGAAAAAAACTTATTCGGAGCAAGTAGAGCAATGAAAAAGACTTGGGGCTGGAAAAACATTCTTTGGAGAGAGTAACGATGAAAAAGCCTGCAAGGTAAGAGCTGGGAAGATCTGTTAGCACCTAGTTAGGGCTGGAAAAAAAAAGCTACATTCGAAGTATAAGACGCACCCAAATTTTCAGCCACTTTTAGGGGGGAAAAAGGTGCGTCTTATACTCCGAAAAATATGGTAAGTCACTGAGATCCAAGAAAAATTGCCTAGGTTGCAACCTTATGACCAGGGGTCCTCAAACTTTTTAAATAGGGGGCCAATTCACAGTTCCTCAGATTCGTGGTTCTGCATGGGCCGGATTAATGGCTTCGGCGGGCCATATCCGGCCCACGGGCCGTAGTTTAAGGACCCCTGCTCATGACCCCTGCTCATGAAAAGGAAAAAGAAAGAAAACTGGGTATCTACGGAGATTCTCAGTCATCCAGGTCATGGTTGTCCCAAAGGGGCTTTTTCAAGAGGCAACTGGACTTTCTGGTTTTTCTTTGAAGACGTTTCACTTCTCATCCAAGAATCTTCTTCAGCTCTGACTGGATTGTGGGGGATGGAAGGATTTATATTCCTTCCACACAGTAATGCAAATAGGTGTGGAGCCTTCTTTAACTGCTAAAAGGACTGTGTTATAGACTGGAGACAGATGTCATATCCCTCCCCCTCTGTTGAGAGAGAGCTGTTCAGTTTTGACATAGATGGCCTCTTTCACCCAGACACAAACTGAGCAACGTGGTATATGCAGTACAATGCAGTGAGCCATGTGCAGATCTGTACATTAGGGAAACAAAACAACCACGCATGGCACAACATAGGAGAACAAACCCATCAGGACAAGATTCAGCAGTTCATCTGCATTTAAAAGAAAAAGGCCACTGTTTTGGACAGAGGGATTACTGGTTTGAAAGAGGAGTCAAAGAGGCCATCTATGTCAAAATTGAACATACCTCTCTCAACAGAGGGGGGAACAGAGGTGGGTTCCTCCCGGTACGCTCTTACCTGTTGGTCGCCGCAGAACCGAAGAAGCCGGTGGCGTTCACAGCGCGGGGCTTCCCCCACCCGCCTAGATGCCGCCATTTACGTTCTTTTGCCCTCTGCGCATGCGCAAAGCGTTCTGCTTGCGCAGAGGGCAAAAGAATGCAAATGGTGGCGTCCAGGCGGGCGGGGGAAAGTGGGCGGGGGAAGCCCCGCGCCGCGAACGCCACTGGCTTCTTCGGCTCTGCGGCGACCAACAGGTAAGAGCGTACCGGCAGGAACCCACCTCTGGGGGGAAATATGACATAATCTACCTCCAGTCTACAACGCAGTCCTTTCAATAGTTCCAAGAAGGCTCCACATCCATTTGCACTACTCAGGTGACCCTGATGACACAGATAAACCTTCACATGGCCTCAACGACTCTCTAAAAGAATGCAAATGACCAGCTGTCTGCAAGAAGTATAAATCCTTCCATTCCCCACCATCCAGTCAGAGCCGAAGAAGCTTCTTGGATGAGAAGCAAAACGTCTTCAAAGAAAAACCAGGAAAAAAAACTAGTTGCCTCTTGAAAAAGCACTTTTGGGTTGCAATCAATTAGAACATCAGAACTGCAATGATGTGTTCGTGCACTCAGGCAAAACACCGTAGTTACACTGACAAGGTATCTGGGTTTTTCCAAGGCAGAAATGTTTGACATTTCTTGAATCAAGGCCACCCCTTCAAGTCAAGTTAAAACCCATGGGCCGTGTTCCTAAGGAAGTGAGATGAACATAAAAAAGAACATTCCAACAGACTTAATTTACAGCTAAACATATTTAATTTGTACTTAATTTGCATTTAATACCTTTGAAATTACTCAAATTTAATTATGTTTAAAGAAATTAAATGCAGCCAATATGATTATCTTTTATGTTTCTCATGTTAAACGCTATGAATTTTAGCATAATTTTAAAAAGAATGTGAACAGGCTTCCAATTATACTGAAAAATCTATACCTGCAACTGCAGATTGCAGATCTCCATCTTCAAACGTTTGAGAGGCAATACAGAAAAGCCTTGGAGTGTGTCTTCTGGAGAAGCACCACAGAACTTAGATTTGTTCTCCTCAACACACAACAGGGGTGGGTTCCTCCCGGTTCGGACCAGAACGCCCAAACCGTTAGCGACCCGCTGGTGACGCAACGATGGCGTCATGGATCCGGTTCGGTTAGTGCCGGTCTGTGGGTGCCGCCATCTTTTTTGGAGAATTTTTGGTGAATTTTTCTGGGTTTGGATGGCTTCTCCTCTTCCGTGGCTCGCAAAAGAGCCCTCCTGCCCGCCCCCGAGTTAATACTCACCTTTATTTCTTCGCCCGAAGCACAGCTGATCAGCTCCTCAGCTGTGTTTTGGGCTGAATACTGCTACTGAGCATGCACGGAAGTGAAATTGCATGGGGGGAGAACGCGAGCGAGCAAAACGTCACGATGTGAATTTAATTTAATTTAATTTAATGGATTTGTATGCCGCCCAACTCCCTAGGGACTCTGGGCGGCTCACAACATATTCAGATCCATTACAGCAATATAAAATACAATAAAATACAATAATTAAAAACATACAAAAGTTAAAAGAGTATCGTCTCGCTTTCACCCCGCCTGTGAACCTTTCACTTCGCCTGTGAACCGGTGGCGAAGGTAAGTGGAACCCACCCCTGACACACAGTCATGCTACAGATAGTCCTTGACTTACAACAGTTCTTCTAGTCACTCTTCAAAGTTATAAAGACACTGGAAAAAAGAAGATTAATGACTGTTTTTCATGCTTATGATGGTTGCAGCACATAATCACATGCACAAAATTCAAGCGCTTGGCAAATAACATGGTTGCCGTGTCCCCAGGTCATGTGATAACCTTTTTCAACCTTTTGACAATCAGTCAATGGGAAACCAGGTTCACTTAACAATGGTGTTACTCACTTAACAATTCAGTGATTCATTTAAACAGTTGTGACAAGAAAGGTCACAAAATGACCTTAAGCATTCACTTAAGCATTGTCTCCCTTAGCAACAGAAATTTTGGGCTCGATTGTGGTTGTAACTGTATATATGGCATTTACTTCTCTATGTTAAATAGCAATAGCACTTAGACTTATATACCACTTCACAGTGCTTTACAGCCCCTCTCTAAGCGGTTTACAGAGTCAGCACATTGCCCCCAACAATCTGGGTCCTCATTTTACCCACCTTGGAAGGATGGAAGGCTGAGTCAACCTTGAGCCTGGTGAGATTTGAACTGCCAAATTGCAGGCAGCCGGCAGGCAGCAGAAGTAGCCTGCAGTACTGCACTCTAACCACTGCGCCACCGCCGTTCTTAATATTACAAACTTTGGAAAGGAATCGCCTTCTGTTTGCTTAATCTGTCCACCAATCTTTAAAGTAACCAAACTAAGATTATCAACTTATCAATTTTGCCCTTGATTGTATGCTCTTTTCAAAACACACATTCCAGAAGGTGCTGCCTTGGTGTTTTTCTCTGGTCTCCTTTCTTGAACAGAATTGCCAATACAGAACATGTAAATAAAGAGAAAGGCCAGAGCAGCAGTAGCAGTACCCCTTCCTTTCTGACTTGTGGAAATCTGCTTTCACCATTGAAACACGGTCCCCTGGGTTCACGGCAGGGAAGGTCTCCTTGCTGGGAACAGAGCAAAGATTACAAAAGTTCTCTCTTATTTATACTCCAACCTACACATTCACTTGCTCAGCTGGAGCTACCACCTCCCTTGTAAAGGCACAGCAATTAAAACAGCTTTGTGACATTTAGTGAGGGGTGGGGGCACAGCTCTCGTGTAGCTGAAGATATATCAGAGGAGAAGAGTGTGTGACAATTAAAAAGCCAGAATGTTTTATTTCCACCACCACCCGCTCCCAAGACGTTCAGTAATTCAGTGGGGCTTAAGCCTTTTAAGCCAGTGCTTGCTGTAAATGGAGGAACTCTGAGCACAGGAGTAACACACAGCTGCTGTGTGGCATTCTGCAATCCCAGAAAACATTTAGTTTTCTCAGCTGGCTTGAGCTTGTCAGAGAACACGAATACCTCAGAAATGCTGTGCTATTTGTTTCTTAACTACATGAGGAGGAAATAAAAAAAGAGGAAGATAATTTTTCTAGGAAATAATTTCCCAATTGTTAGAGAAGATATGACAGAGCCATTTCCTGAGTCATCCTAGCCCAGCCCTTGCATTATGCTAGCAGCAAAATTTTTCCTTCCTATCATTCATAGCTTGGCGCGTTTGTCTTCTATCAAGATCCTAAGATAACACTTTCAGGTTTTCAGCTGTTATTTGCTAAATCAGTGGTTCTCAACCTTTTCTTCACCATGGACCATGGCCACGGACCCAAGCCTTAACTCAAGATTTAAATCATAACATTTCTTCAAGCCTTCACAGATTCCTTGTGTCGACATCGCATACCCCTCCCCTCCCTGGGTCCACGGACCAGCGGTGGGTTGCTACTGGTACAGTCCGGATCTATGAACCGGCGCCGGGAGGCTCCCAGACGCTTTTGGGCATGTGCAGAAGCTTCTGCGCATGTGCAGAAGCATTGCGTGTGTGCATGAGTGCAAACCGGTAGCGACGGGATTTGCAACCCATTACTGCTGTGGACCACAGATTGAGAACCACTGGAATACATAATAATGTGGCTTGGTTTTTGTATAATAAGATATGCAAATACACACTGTATTATTAAGAGTATTATGCATGAGCAAATCCTAAAGATTTTTTTAACAATTATGACTTAAAAAAAATAGCTGAGCATCAGGTATGAAAATAGCCACCACTCTGTTAGATTCTCTCTTTCTATAGGTCTGTGGTAGATTCCACTTCCACAAATACCAATAAGGAGAAATGTGACTGATTTATTTGCTCCAAATAAATATGATACCACAATTAATCCAAGGACATGGCAAAGGATATTAAAACTTAAATGGCAATTTTCAGTCCCTGTGAGAATGAACGTTACAAGAAATCTCAAGGTTCAAGAGAGAGAAAAAAAACAAATTCTGCCATGCCGGAGTATTTCAGTTTTATCTGAGAGAGGGAACTATTTGCAGATTTGATGCAATCTTAAGGAGCAGCCATGCAGAAAAAGGATCTGCAAACAAGAAGAGTATCAGAATATTGCTCTCGAAATACAGAATTTTGAAAAGGTCAGATCAGCAATATATATGCCAAATAAATGTTGCCATGAAAATACATAGCCATATCCTCCATTTATGGATCACCACTATAGATGAAGGTCAGAATATAAACTCTTACTCAAATTCCTTGTTTCACCAACTATCTGTTCAGCTTGCTGTCTGATTCCCCCACCCTCCCAAAATTCACAATGCTAACTTGACATACAAAAAATTACTGACACAAGGGTGGTCTGTGCAATCTGCTTCAATCTTCACCAAGCAACAGCATGGAAAGAAGCATTTTTTAAATTTTGCTTCCAGCATGCAATAAACTGGCAAATTTATTGCTACTGTAAAATGGTTATCTTTGCTTCTCTCTACAACCCCTTTTCCTACTGAAATATTTTTTTAAAGCTACAGGTAGACCTCGACTTACAACGGTTTGTTTAATGACCGTTCAAAGTTACAACAGCAACGGAAAAAGTGACTTAGGACTGTTTTTCACACTTACGACCACTGCAGCGTCCCAAAGATCATATGATCAAAATTCAGACGCTTGGCAACTGACTCGTATTTATGACGGTTGCAGTATCGTCCAAAATGTGACCACCTTTTGTGACCTTCTGACAAGGAAAGTCAATGAGGAAGCCAGATTCACTTAACAACCGTGTTACTAACTTAACAAGTGCAGTGATTCACCTAACAACTCTGGCAAGAAAGTTCGTAAAATGGGGCAAAACTCACTTAACAACTGTCTCACTTAGCAACAGAAACGTAGGGCTCAACTGTGGTCATAAGTTGAGGACTACCTGTATTTCCAAATCAAGAGAAATTCTCTTTTCCTTTATTCTAAGAAAGAGAGAAATCGGTATCCCAGGTTAGGGAAGAAGATGAACTCTCATTCTGAGTATATGACATGTGGTAGTAAAGAATAAAGCTGACTATATGTAATCAAGAAGTGGAGTTACTGGCTGAGCGGCATGGTAGCCTAGAGGTAGAGCTCTCGCCTCACAATCAGGAAGCTGTGAGTTCGATCCTAGGTAATGGTAAATATTTCTCTCTCTGGGTACAAAGAGAAGATATCTGCTGTGAACTTCACATAGGCTTCAGGAAGGGCATCCGGCCAGTAAATGCTCAGCTCCATTTAGTCGCCCCGACTCCAACTCAATGCAAAGGATTACAGCATCATTAAAAGGGGGGCAAAAGTATAGAGTATTTGGCAACCTAAGCATTTGTCTTTTTCTCTGGAATCAAGGTTGAATGTTCACAGCTTAACTAATTAAGGCATTAAGAAAAAACTTGCAACCTAAATGTCATCTTCTTCAAAAACGTATATAGTTCTTTCTGCTCAGATGTAGCTTTCAGTAAAATAAATTTAAAGTTAGTCATTTTAGGATAAGAAAAGCTGCAGTAGATTTGGGAGGAATTAATGTAAAGTTAATTTTAGGATGAGTGCAGGTAGTCCTCAACTTATGACCAAAACTGAGCCCAAAATTTATGTTGCTAAATGAGAAATAGGTTAGGTGAATTTTGCCCCATTTTATGACTTTTCTTGGCCACATTTGTTAACTGAATCATTGAGTTGTTAAATTAATAACATGGTTGTTAAGTGAATCTAGTTTCCCCATTGACTTTGCCTGTCAGAAGGTTGTAAAAGGGGATCATATGACCTAGGGACACTGCAACCATCATAAATGTGAGTCAGTTGTCAAGCGTCTGAATATAAATCACGTGACCATGGCCATAAGTGTGAAAAATGGTCGTAAGTGTGAAAATGGTAATCAGTCACTTTTTGCAGTGCCAATGTAACTTTGAAGAGTCATTAAATGAACTGTTGTAAGTCGAGGACTACCTGTACGGATATTAAGTGAAGGTATGGATCATGTAAAATGTGATTTGTATTATGAAAAGGTCCACTTTCTTCTTTAACCACACTTCTACCCTTTATGTGGTCTCATTATATTCCCTAAGATGCACATATGGCTCTTGTTCCTCCCCCAATTTGAGCATCCACCTGTCGAAGACATTCATGTGGGCTTTTGCTTGATTTCCAAATTGGTGGGGGTAGCTTATGTTGTCAAAGTACAAATAAAACTGGGAGAAAAGGCAAACCTTAAAACAATTGGATTTTCATTCATTCCACCATATATTCCACCATATATTCCACTAGACTTGAAATTTTGGGCTTAGACAACTTAGAGCTACGTCGCCTTCGATCTGACCTAAATGTAGTTCATAAAATCATCTAGCACAATGTCCTACCTGTCAATGAATACTTCAGCTTCAACCACAACAATACAAAAGCACACAATACAAACTTATGGTAAACCGCTCCAAACTTGATTGCAGAAAATACGACTTCAGTAACAGAGTTGTCAATGGCTGGAATGAACTTCCCGACTCTGTGGTTTCTTCCCCAAACCCCCAAAACATTAACCTTATACTGTCTACAGACGACCTCACCCCATTCCTAAGAAATCTGTAAGGGGCATGCATAAGCGCACCATCGTGTCTACCGTCCCTGTCTTACTATCCTATTGTCCAAATTTATCTGTACCTACCTTGCTTTTGTTTATGTTTATACCAATACCTGCTATCTTGTACATGTTTTACAAACAAAATAAGTAAATAATAAATAAATAGATAAATTAATGATAGCACATTTTAAATGTTGAACGTAAGATGCCTTCATATATTTTATAGGATATTTTCTAGTGAAATTCAGAGATAAAGGCAACTTAACAAAGTGCCTTGCTGATACAACATTGAAAATGATATTTAAAAAGGGAGATATGCTCATCTTTCTACATATTTGAGAAACATATCATTCAGATAGATGAGAGAGAGAGATAGAGAGAGGGAGGGAGGGAGGGACAGGGAGAGGGAGGGAGAGGGAGGGAGAGGGAGAGGGAGAGGGAGAGGGAGAGGGAGAGGGAGAGAGAAACATCACCCACACTCAGGTCACAGCATATCAACATTCCCCATTTTATATATCGGGATTGCTCCTCACAGAATTGTCAGACTGAAAATTCTGCAGTCTCAATATATCGAAAGGATGCCGGTTTCAGAAAAAGATGGTTTAAATTTCTTTCAACATGAAAGCTACAGCATCTCAAGGCCCAGAACACTCATTTATGACAGCACAGGATTTTTTTTTTTTTGCCGAAGCTGAAATGACAATTGTAGAACATTGTCACACTGATACATCTTTTGACTGATGACTGCAGCATACGAAACAGCGCAAGCCTGAGACTTCTAATCCCACTTGACTATAACTTGAAAACTTGGGAAAAGTGACATTAGCCCTAGAGATTGCTCAAATAAACTAGGGCGTGCCACCAGTTCTGAATACTATTATAGCAAAAAAGGCGTGACCTTTATAATAAAAAAAAGCAAAAGTGTGGGTTTTTTTTTTTTAGATTGCTGGCATTTTATAAGCCATTTGCCCATCTAAATTAAGCCTGTCAGCAGTTTATCTGACTGTGAAGCACTACGAAGCTTCGCTATTGGAAGACAAAAGTCCAAGGGGATGAAAGTTGGCGCTCTGCCCACCTGCAGATGGAAAGTGTTTTTGTTAGTCCATAGAAGGAAGTCCCTCTGACAGAAGCACCAGAGTCCTGACTTTCAGCAATGGCTGGACGCAGGGGAAATTAAGGGACTACTTAAAGCTTTCTGTGTGTCTGTGTGTTATCTCCCTCTGTCTGTGTGTTAAGAGACAGACGGACAGACAATATAACCAAACATAAACCAAGAGAGAGCGGGAGAAAGAGGGGGCAGCAAAGAATATAATGTAACACTATATTAAACTACTGTATAACTGGATAGAATTTTTCCATATGGTAGTTTAGAATACTAAAGTAGTCAAGAAAAAACTATTTTGATACTGTCTACTTTTCTTGACTTGTATTTTGTCAATTCAGGGCAAGGGAAAGCTCTTAAACTCCCATCTGTCAACAAAACAACTGCTTGCACCACTGCAGCTTCTGCCAAAGTTGATACTGTATCTTTGTGCTATAGCTTTTGCAACACTACAATCTATAGAGTATTCATCTTTATGCATTTTACCAGGGGTGAAATTCAAAAATTTTCCCCTACCAGATCTGTGGGCGTGGCTTGGTGGGCATGGCAGGGGAAAGATACTGCAAAATCTCCATTCCCACCCCACTCTGGGGCCAGCCAGAGATGGTATTTGCCGGTTCTCTGAACTACTCAAAATTTCCACTACCGGTTCTCTAGAACCTGCTGAATTTCACCCCTGCATTTTCCCCTACCCATATGGTTTTTGGGACATTCAGGTTCTTACAATTACAGAAGGCAAGATGCCCAGATTAGGATCTAGTAGCACCTTCCTAAGGGATTTTTTTTTAAACCAAAGAACAAGATTCACATCCAAATCAGCACCAAACCAACCAGGTTCAACTGAGGTTGAACTGGCAACATGCCACTCTTTCTCAGCCTAACCTCCTGAAAATAATGTCTGTAGTCCATTGTGTTACAGTCATTTCAGTCCAGGTTGAAGGTCTTATTCTATTATGGAGCTCAATGGATCGCATTGGCCAACCATTCTCATTTACCTAATGCACCACTAGCCTAGTTCATAGCCTGCTTGAATCACTTGCCTAGTTCATAGCCTTCTTCCAGAAGGTACATGAAATAAATATATATTTTTATAACAGACGGAAATGTAGTTGATTGATAGAAAAGTATTTCACATAACACACACACACACACACACACACAGAGAGAGAGAGAGAGAGAGAGAGAGAGAGAGAGAGAGAGAGAGAGAGAGAGGGAGAGGGAGAGGGAGAGAGAGAGAGAGAGAGAGAGAAACTCTGGGTGGCTTAAAAATGTCATAAAATAAAAGTTTTAAAGCATTAAAATATTAAATAAATAGAGATTAAGTAAGTTAAAAAACAGAATACTTTGGAGTGGAAGTGGGATCTTCTTCCTAATCCAATAACCATCTCCAGTATGAAACACCCCATCAGGGCACCAAGCTACTCAGCAAACTTAGCTTTTGAGGCTCCTACAGAAGATGAAGAGGATGGGGGCAGATCTCACTTCAAGCAGCATGGAACCATGGTAGAATAAGTCCTTCTATTAAATAAACAAACAAACAAACAAACACACACACACACACACACACACACACACACACACACACACACACATATATATGGATCCAATATTTCACAGGGCAGGAGCCATGGAAGAAAAGCCCCTTCTGGATCCTGCCAGCCGGAATTCCTTGACCGATGGGGGTCTGTAAGAGGCCCCTTCTGCCAGAACGAGTGGGCCAGAGCCATTGTTGTGAGACAGTTCCTCAGGTAGTCTGGATCCATGCCACAAAGTCCCAAAATTATGTGTTCTATGCTGAGTTTCACTTTCATCTCTGCTTATTTAACTTTGGTGGTGAATTTTGAAAGTGGACATGGTGGAACACATCATAGTTCTGGATTGGTCTTAACCTATGCATCTGATTTACTCCAATACATTTATAAGCCAAGCACAAAGTTTTGGATTTCACAGGATGAAGTCATATAAAGACAGAGTGTGGTGGGGTTTTGTTCACTGGTGCAATGAGCAATATGGTAAACAGCCACTATGCAGACATGATTTCAAAAGATCTATACAGCTTAAAGTCTGGACAGCAGCTGATCACAAAGTCCTCTGCTTGACAGTGTATGAACTCCTAGGCATTGTAGAGCAGATACCACTGGATGTAGACATATATATGTATCAGGGGTGGGTTCCGGATTCTGCTACTGCTGGTTTGCTCAGGGATGTGCCACGCGCGCGCATGCGCAGTACTAAAAAAACAACAACAAGATGGTGGCACCTATGGTGCCGAGAGAACCAGTTCGGGAGCGTGGCAGGCCTGGGTCGCTGCTGGTTCCAGCGATCCAGGCCACCAAGTTACTAACAGTTCTATAGAACCAGTCCGAACTGGTAGGAATCCACCTCTGATATGTATGTATGTTTGGATGGATGGATGGATGGGTATTTCTCAACCTTAGCAACTTTAAGACATGTGGACTTCAATTCTGAGACTGCCCCAGCCAGCTGGGAGTTGAAGTCCATATATCTTATAATGTACCTAAGGTTAAGAAACACAGGTACTGATCCTGTACATCGATTTGTTAGGTGCTGATATCATAATAAAGAGAAGAAACAATATCCCAATAAGCATTCTTTTTAATCCTTTATGAAAATACATTTTGTGTTTACTTTTAAACTGCAGAGCTTAAAAGTCTAACAAATATTAACAGCATCTAATATATACGAAAATATATTAATGAATGGGTTTCATTGTCATAAGCCCAAAACCTTGTTATACACCGCCCTCTGGTGGGCTCAGTAGGGGGGGGGGGAAAGAGCTAATGTTTAAACACAAATAGGCTTCTTTGAAAATAAAATACGATGTTCACTGGAAAACAATGCACCAAGGACTTCATGATGATAAGAGTTTATAATCTATCTTAAAATGTGGCTAGAATCTCCATATCAGTGATGTTATATGATTTACAATGTTACAGGGGGAAAAAAATCCAAATTTGCTTTCAGCTGCATAACTTGTAGAACAGCTTGTGTTTTGTAAGGAACTAGCTGATGACCCGGTGCTGCCTGGGTATTTTTTCATCCTAATCACCCCCGCCTCACGCACATGTGCGTACGACCCCCTCTGATGGTCATTTCTAAAAATCCTTTCTTAGTGAGCACCTAGAAGCCAAGAGGAACATATATGGCAAATTTAAAGTTTGTAGGCTTTACGGTTCTGGAGATTTCGTGATTACGGCATGAGTGGTTTTCACTTTTATATATATATATAGATTTAAGGAGTACTGTTTTTAATCTTTCATGGGAAAAGCTACTCTCTGTCAGAAAATTAGCTAATACAAGTACCTATTTCAATTAATAAGTTGGAATTAACCTTAACATCAAATTAACATCAACATCAAAGAGTACATGGTAAGCTATTACCAAAAACTAGCACCCTAAATAATTGACAAAACTCCATGTCACAGAGAGATTAAATTTATCATCCCGTGGAAAATATTATTTCTTAAAAGTGGCAATATGTTTGATGACCTAATCATCAGTCACAATGCACACTAGTCTTCCTCAGTAAATTCCCAGATATAGCATACAGTATATGCTTACCATGACCAGCAAATTTGGTTATGGACTTCAGCGATTCAGAAAACACACTGGCCAATTACTCAGAGCCTAATTGATTCAATGTGGTGAATGAAGTCGAAGTACGACTCTGAAAATTGAACTATATCTTTCTTTTTTTATTAGTGTGGGAAGCCTAGGTTATAATTTTTTAAAATCGCTTTTCACAAGATGGGATGAGACACTTAATAAATCATTTAAGAGTGACGATGCCAGATCTACTTCAAAGAAATAGATATTTTAGAAAAAGGGGTTCTTTAAAACCTTATTTTTTAAAAAATGAAGAAACTGACATTTTTATTTGCTTCCCTTTAAAACAATAAAACACGACATTGCAGGAATATTTGAAGCTTGTTTATAAAAATGAATGCTGCCTTAATGTAGACATCCAAGCAAAGGAGATTTTTGCCTAAAATTGTCTTAAACCTTTCAAAATCTATCCTGCTATTTGTTGGGCAATAGCAATGAAATTGGCAAAGGATTAGCTAAGAGCTCTCTACAGATTCAAAACCTGACAACTTATGGAAAGTTTTTTTGTGGACTGTGGGAGACTGTGAGTTCTAGTTCTATCTTAGACATGAAAGTTGGCTGGGTGACTTCGAGCCAGTCATGCTCTCTCTCAGTCCAATCCACCTCACACAAGTCACCTCTCTTGCAGGAGCTGTATTAGTTCCCAATTTGTTTCTGGGTCCAATTAAAGTCACCTTTAAAGTCCTACATGGCTTGGGGACATGTATTTGAAGAACTATCTTTTCCCAGTTACATCTACCCTGATCCACCAGATGCAGGGAGGCAAGGTATGTTTGTTATATGTTTCCTCTATTAAGGAGATCCATCTAATGGGACCAAGAAGGGCCCTCTCTGTGGTGGCTCCCTGCCTGTGAACATTATTCATATGGAGATAAAATTGGTCCCCATTCTGATGCTCCTTTAAAAAGTTTGAAGATATAGTTTTGCCACTGGGCCCTTATTACTTTGCTTTGAACTTATACAGCTTAATTTACTGCAATATCCTTGCGTTAAAACACCAGTTTTGTTTTGACTGTATATCGAATGTTATTTTGCATATCATATCATATTTTTGCATTATATGTTTTATAATGTGCTTGACTAGTAGACACCAATCTAATTCAATAAAGCTACACCATGTTTAATTGATGTAACCTTCCTTGATTTTTATCTGATCTTTTAATGATGTGGAATAACTTCTTGATTACTCAACTTACTTTTCATCAGTCTCATCACACAGAATGAGTAAGTGTGATGAACAGTATTGACCATTTAACATCATATATATACATTACTATTTGTAGGAATCCGATCATTTCTCGTTTCATCATTTAGCTGAGCAGCCAAGATTACTTAACCCTAAGAGATTAAATGTGAATTTACTCATTAAATATGAACTTATTCATCATATGTGAAGGTACGGAAAGGCAGAATTGGCTAAACTCTCTAAAGCAGGGGTCCCCAAACCCTGGTCTGTGGACTGACACTAGGCCGCGGCATGCCAGAAACTGGTCCACGCAAAGAAGTAAAGCCCGATCCACGGGATGCAGGCAACACACAAAACCACACCCCCTCTGGTCTGTGGAAAAGCCTCTCTTTATGGAACCAATCCCTGGTGCCCAAAAGGCTGGGGGCAGCTGCGCTAAAGGTACTGTATGTTTGCAGCTACTCTGTCACTGCTTTATGATTGAGGCTAAGGACAACTTTTATAGCCCTGGGATTTGATTCAGAAACATGCTCTGTGGAGACACAAATGTAGTACCTGTCTCCAATTCTTTAAAGCAGCTGCATCTTTTTCTCAGGGTCATAAGTGAACTCTGGTCTTAAATATTTAAAAAAACAAAAAAAAAACCAGATCGGAAGTACCGCTTCAGACATCCAAAATAACACAATATAATTTATTTGAAACAAGTTAATAAAGGCATCACTTGATCAGCCTTTTCTGCTGAATGTTCACCTTTCGGATCAGACATCTCTTCGTAATATGTATACCTGTCTCAAAAACATTTTGGAAAAGATGTAATACTTGCTTTTTAATAAACGAATGCAGAGGGAAATACAAGAGGGAAAAGCAGAAGGAATCTTCTTGTTTATAAAGCAAAAATGCAGACTCTCATTTTGTTCTTAGTGTTATATATCAAAGTTCCCCACTACGAGAGTGAGCTATGGGATGAATGGTGAGCAAGAAGCATGAAAAAGCAACGAATACAATGATGAAATGCATTTTTATTCAGAGAGAGAGAGGGGGGGAGGGAGGGGGAGGGGGAGAGAGGGAGGGAGGGAGAGAGAGGGAGGGGGAGAGAATGGAATGAAAATTTGTCTTATACTTATTTTGGGGCCATCATGCAGAAATGGAAGATAATAGGTTATTGTGATTCTTAGGGCAAAAGGTAATTTTTCCAACAATAAAATCTCCTGCAATCAATCCAACTTGGCTATCTCTTAACCATTATCCTGGGATTTCTAAAATTGATTTATTGAAGCTGAAGAAGCAGAAAAACACTTTTATAAGTCCAAAGCCAACCATTAGGTAGCTACCATAAGTTATGAGATTTTTCTTGCCCAACAGTGGCACTAATAGAACTACTTATAAGTTATAAGGAGCAGAAATGAGATTATCTGCACCTATTTTAGGTTTCAAATATGCCTATGGGTTTTTTCCCCCGTCCTCTTTTATCTACTCTACCTTGTTCCTTACATGTTTGATAAGACTTCACCAGCACTTTTCTTTTTTTCAACTCTTCATGAAAATGTGGCTGCATTCCCCTATGCAGTTATTGGTTCTCTCAACAAATCAACCTGTAATTGAATTCAAATGCTGGCTCAGCTTTTAGAACAAAGACAAAAGGATACAAAAAACACACTGTCCAAAGCTTACGTTCCTTTAAATCCCTTTCTGTAAAATTGATCCAGAAATGTAAATTAAAACTTACCCACTTACCCGCTAAACATAAAAGAGAAATAAAGCCACTATTTTTTTTACCCTGTCTATCTTTTCACTGCAATAAAGCACAAGATCATATAATTTCAGTTGCCCAGAAATCTTTTGCCCACTAGCATTGGATTTAAATTCTGGTTTATTGCACAAAGGAGCTTTGGCGTCCTTCTTGGGGTGCAGTCACACATCACAGTTAGACAAAAAAAACCCTACAAAGTAGCATAACGGACAAGCTCTTGCAGCCAGGTATAGAATATGTACTTAAGCAACATATGTTCTGCCTTCTAGAAAGTGGATATAAGCAGAAATTCCAGAGGGATGGAAAGTGGGCATCTAATAATGCTACTGCTGCCCTATTCAATATATCACTGGAGCTAAGGAGGTATAGAGGACACCGTGGTGTGCTTGGCTTCTGCACCTGTCACAGAGCACAAAGTAATTAATAACACATCATGGCACCAGCAAGGATACTATGCACTACGGCTCTGTCAAATCTTCAATTAGCCAACCAACATATCTGGAGAAAAACACTACTACATGAAATATATTTATTTCTGCATACTTTGAGCCAGTGGTGGGTTGAAAATATTTTTGCTACCGGTTCGCGCGCCACTTCTGCGCATGCGCAAAAGCGTCCTGGGCGGGTGGGTGGAGCCTCCCGCCGCCGGCGCTACCGGTTCTAAGAACCGGTCCAAATCAGGAGCAACCCATCGTTGCTTTGAGCGGTCCTTAAAACATTAGTTTAAAATAATTAGGAAAAGAGAGTTTTTTT
Organism: Diadophis punctatus similis; assembly: GCA_023053685.1. NCBI lineage: Eukaryota > Metazoa > Chordata > Lepidosauria > Squamata > Dipsadidae > Diadophis > Diadophis punctatus. The sequence goes on from JALIGW010000001.1 coordinate 248,257,444, forward strand.
AAAAAGTTGCTACTGCATTTATGTTATTGATTATACTTACATTTAATTGTACTACATATAATAATAATATAATAACAGAGTTGGGAGTGACCTTGGAGGTCTTCTAGTCCAAGCCCCTGCTAGGCAGGAAACCCTACACCACTTCAGACAAATGGCTATCCAACATCTTCTTAAAAACTTCCAGTGTTGGAGCACTCACAACACTTATACTGACAGTGACAACACAATATTTGACAACACAATATGACAACACAATACTTATAATGATTTGCTGTTGTGTTGTTAATATTTTAAAGTATGCTGACTGGATCTAAGATTCTGAAAAGCGATGACCCAAGATTACCGATAAAAGCAACATTGGGACCAGCAGTTCTTGGGAGTTGATAATCACAGTGCACATGGGACATTGTGCAAGGTTGTTGTTTTTTTTACAAAACATAAGGAATGCTTCAAATGCATGTTACTTGTAGATTGAGCAATGTTTATAGACAATTTCCCTTCCCATGTACAGACAGTAGTTTCGTATGTATGTATGTATGTATGTATGTATGTATGTACCGTATCTATGTACTAATTTATTTACTTCATACGCTGCCCATCTCACCTAGAGGTGACTCTAGGCAGCTTACAACCAAGTAATCAAACCAAGTTCATCACAGATAAAGAATGAAGATTTAGAATAGCTAGATAAGCTGAGGTTGAAAAGCTAAGAGAAAGAAGGAAGGAAGGGATTGTGAGTAAATTAATCAATATGAACAAATTTGGGAAGACAGTAATTCAATGGGGGAGGCAGCTAAAGATGAATAATTGCTCAGAGTAGAAGGAAAAAGGGGAAGAGTAAAGAATATATATATATATATACCGTATTTTTGGAGTATAAGATGCACCGGAGTATAAGACACACCTTAGTTTTGGGGGAGGAAAATAGGGGGGGAAATCTACCTACCAGGTATTCATCTGGCCAGCATCCTTAGTCTGTTCAGCTTCAGCACATTATTTTATCCCCTGGTTAGGGCTGAAAAAGCCTTTTTCAGAGGGAGTAGGAATGAAAACAAGCCTGCAAAGACTTAGGGCTAGAAAAAACCTTCTTCGGAGGGAATAGGAAGCCGGGAAGATTGTTAGCACGTTAGGGCTGGGGGAAAAAGCTTCGAAAAAGCTACAGTCGAAGTATAAGAGGCACCCAAATTTTCAGCCTCTTTTAGGGAGGAAAAAGGTGCGTCTTATATTCCGAAAATGTAGGTCTTTGGGTATTCTAGGAGCAGGAAGCAGAAGACACCAGCCTGAAGATGATGAATGAGACTTCATCGAAACGTCGCCAAGACACTTCCAATTCCACGTGGGAGAAAACCCGAATACCCAAAGACACACACACACACACACACACACATATATATATATATATATATATATATATATATATATATATATATATATATATATATATATATATATATATATATATATATATATATATATATAAATAAATACACACACACACACACATAATGAGAAATGCCAAGAAGCTACAATTATACAACACATCAATCCATAAACCATCATTAAATAATCACAGTACATGTGCTAAACCAATATATGGAAATCACATTAGAGTCTGATTTTATTTGTCTCAGAAAGGAATCAGAAAACCACAACTACTCTGAAATAGCACAACTATGTCATGAGAATGGGCCTTAATAATAATAAAAAGCTGCATGTATTTAAATAAAGTTTTAAAAGGAAGATGTTTCCCAATCTTTCCATTCAAACTCAAAAACAAGCTGCAAAAGCTTACAGGTCCATGAATCAGCATACTTGCTTTACAATATATTTGTAATCTTAACTATAGGTAAAGTGAATAAATACTAAGGGGTGGTTTATTTAAACTGAGAAGTTAGTAAACATCTTAATGAATTTAGTTAAACACACTGGGCTTTAAAGTTAGTTTTCCTTCTATAGACAAAGAAAACAAAACAGACTAGATGTCCTACTGGTTAAAAAAAAACGTTTAGAAAGGCCTATGTAGAGTTCACAGATCTTTTCAACTGAGCTTTGGAAATGATCTGATCATATGAAAAGGCATCTAGTTCACAACTGAAATGGTCAAACTAGAACAGGGGTGTCAAATTCGATTTTATTGAGGGCCGCATCAGGGTTGTGTTTGACCTCGGGCCCAGGGGGGGCATGGCCAATTCACTTCCTGCAGCCCTCTGCCAGCGAAAACGGAGCTCAGAGAGGCCATGCGTGGTCTGCTCGGGCTCCATTTTCGCTGGCAGAAGCTGCAGGAGGCCATCGCGGCCAAAAATGGAGGCCAGGTGGGCCGGGCGTAGCCTCCCCAAGCTCCATTTTTGCTGGCAGAGGCACTGTGGGCCAGTCCTTCACTGTTTCCAGGGCAGCCCCGCAGGCCAGATCTAAGCACCCCGCAGGCCGGATTCAGCCCACGGGCCTTGAGTTTGACACCCCTGAACTAGAACATGAGTTTGGTTTTCTTTTACAAAACAGTTTGTGAACTGAATGGATTGAACAGTCCAATCATTTGTGAAACTGAAGCATGATCATGTTGCTTGGTACCACTGTCTTACTACAGGTAGTCCTTGAGTTATAACAGTTTGTTTAAGTGACCTTTTGAAGTTACAACAGCACTGACAAAAGTGATTTATGACCATTTTTCACACTTACAACTCTTGAAGCATCTCCATGGTCATGTGATCAAAATTAAGAGCCTTGGCAACTGACTCATATTTATGACGGTCGCAGTGTCTCGGGGTCTTGTGATTAACTTTTGCGACCTTCTGACAAGTAAAGTCAATGGGGGAAGCCAGATTCACTTAACGACCATGTTTGTAACTTAACAACTGCAGTGATTCATTTAAAATTGGTGGCAAGAAAGGTCATAAAATGGGGAAAAACTCACTTAACTGTTTTGCTTAATAGAAATGTTGGGCTCAATTATGGTCATAAGTCAAGGACTACCTGTATTACATGAGAAAAATGTATAAAGTTGTTATATTATGCAGTTAATTGCAAATGCAATATTTGCATATGGATTCCAGGCATGGGCATTGGGAATTATCATGATGAAATGGATAATAATTTGAACATTCTGTTTGCTTCATTACTATCTTTTTATTAACAGTTCAGATTTTGTGTCACATCTGCTGTAATATTTTTCAGTTCCCTAAACTTTAGCTTTCAAAATAGGTTTGACTTGACAAAGCACTACATGATTTATTAAAGATCACTTTGAAACTAAATTGAAATATTCTCACCCTGAAGTGGATATTAAAGGCATATATCAGTTCTTAACCTGTCAGCACTGATTGCCTACTATTGCTACGGAGGCATTCTCTCACTTCGTTTGCTCTAAAACCACTCAAATTAAAATTTAAAAGCACATCAAGGGGAAAGCAATCTTTTTATACTCATCATGAAGGTAATTGAATAAAGCATTAAGGCGCTCAGCCATTTTTCTGTTCAAGTAATTGTTATTATCTTAAATAAAAAACTGAACAGGAAGATATATTGTTTATCAAGCCGAATTCTTGGAGACAAGTGGCATTCCTGTGCTATTAACTCAAGAGGACATACTAATCCCTTTCAGATCACTTTTTTTTTACATATGGATCACTTTTCGACAGTTTTTCATTTATCTGCACATCACATTATCACATTATTATTTCTGTATCAATACAAGTAATAATTTAAGGATGAAAGAAACCTTAAAACCCAATTGCTATTACTACTACTTTCTACTAGCAACTGAAAGACCTTATTAAGCTCTTGTCCATTCATACAATGTCAATTTCAAACTAGCAAGAAGTATTTGTGGACCTTTTTACCGACAAGATGTAATTTGCTTAAATGATAAGAATAGCCTAAAATCTTCCACATTCTGTCTTTCAATAAGTGGCAAGGAATGTTCTATGCTGGTCTATGACTCCTGTGCTCCCTTACTCCCCTGGTAAGGGAGCACAGGAGTTTGGTAGTTTGTTTTTTGCAAAAACCACATTTCTTGTATCAAACTTTAAACTATTTTCTGACTTAAATTGTAATAGCTTTTATGACAATCTTTTTTTTTAATTATAAGCTGCCTTGGGTGTTTCTGTACACAGAAAAGCCAGCTACACATTTAATAAAATAAATAAAGGGAAATGTCCATTCAAATATTCGCAAATAGAACAATTTTAATTATAAAGCCTTCCCACTTTTAAAAGCTTGCCTGTTCTGAGCAAGGACCAAACTTTCAATCTAAGTCTCTTTGTATAAACTCCTTCCCACCCTGCATTTGTTTATTAATATAATTTATATGGTAATCTCAGAGTGATCAAGGAATTCACAACAACCAATAAAAAACAGACTATACCAGACTATACTCTTCCCACCAGGCACCAAATAACCAACCGTTGACTCCCTGACTCAACTCCATTTTAGTCCAATGGTGGGAGAAGAATCAAGTCTTCTCTAACTTTTGGAAGGCTGAAAGGGTAGGACTCCTCTCCCTACCCTCCATAGGCACCATAAGCGCACAATCGTGCCTACCATTCCTGTCATAATGTACCCATATATTCATACCTCTTTTACTCTTATTCATGCTTGTAATATTACATATATATTCAATCATGCTTTACTGTTTGTACTTTGCTTATAATCATTTATGCTTGACAAATAAACAAATACAAATAAAAAAAACACACCCTCAAATTTTAGGTGGGAGGCTATTCCAACCGGCTGGATTAACTACAGAGAAAGCACATTTCCGAGATCCCACATTACAAAATGAAGGGAAGTGATCTGTCTGACCCAGTGGAATAGGAAGATATCCTTAGGAAGAGTTGGTTCCACAAATAGCCAGAATTTGCCACCTTCCCTTCGGAAGAGGGGCTGGTGACTGTCCTTCCTGGGAAGTGGTATCCGGAGACCCCACGAATAACCTTAAGTGGTCCCATATTAAATCAATCAGGCAATGAGGGCAGCACAGGGTCCAGAGGAAACCCACACCAGCTTAGCGACTCAACCCAATCAGAAGGAAAAAGTCCTGTTGGGTTCAGTTAGGTTTACTTCTGGGTAACGTACTGGATACTTCAGCTTCAACCGCAACAATACACGAGCACACAATAGATACAAACTTAACGTAAACCGTTCCAACTCGATTGCAGAAAATAGGACTTCAGCAACAAAGTGGTCAATGCCTGAATGCACTACCTGACTCTGTAGTTTCTTCCCCAAACCCCCAAAACTTTAACCTTAGACTGTCTACCATTGACCTCACCCCATACCTAAGAGGTCTGTAAGGGGCGTGCATAAGCGCACCAGCATACCTACCGTCCCTGTCCTAATGTCCCCCTTTATTCGTATACATCTCATGTACTAATAACCGTGCTTTTACATCTTATGTATTCACAATCATGATTATACTTTGTCTGTAATCATATATACGCTTGACAAAATAAATAAATAAAATAAAAATAAAAAAAAATAACGGTTGCAATCTTCCTTGCACTCAGCGCCCGGAGAACCTCGCCGCCTTTGCTAAAGAGATGCATTTGCTGTAGCCTGAGAAATAACCAACGGAGACGCCCAGGCAACCGCAGGCCTGACTGCTAACGCTGCGGCGGCAGAAGTTCTTAAATTTCTGCTACTTTTGCTCTCCCTCCGTCTCGCCTGCTCGCCGAATCCCACGCAGACGGGACTCCGCTCTCTCCCACGGTCGTGCCAGCGTTTTCCCCCCACTTCCCTCCGGCTCCGGGGCGGCAGGTGGCGCCGTCCGTGGTTCGCACAGGAAAGGAGGCTGGCGGCGGGTAGCTTGGGAGGAGCCGCTGGTCAAAGGACGGCGGGACGGGGCTCGACTCGGACACGCCGCTTGGTTCTGCCCGTCGAAGTGTTGCAGGCTGGTCGGGATGGGTTTGTGCCTGCCCTGCCTGGGGGGAACCGCCGACCAAGTGGTGGAGACGCCGGACCCAGTAAGTGGGGCGAGATCCGGCTACCGAAACTTGTTCCGTAGTGGCTGGGGGTTTCTCCTTCTCCCTTTTGGCTTCTCTGGGCAATCACAGGTGTCGTTCGGCGTCTGGCTTCCGAATAATTCCAGATTGGTTTTTTTTTTAAACCCTCCTTCATGCAACATCTCTAAAATGCCCTCAGATCTTCGCCGACCTTCTTTTCTCCCCCTCTTAGTTTATTAATCGTTAGATTACGTATTTTTTTTTTAAAAAAAACAGCTTTGAAGTACGAGCAAAGCCCTGTCTTTTCCAGGGTTTCTCCAAAATCAAGCCCTGTTGAGTTTACTTACTCCCAGGTTCCGCCTTGTAATATTAAAAAAAAAAACACTATGTGCTTTGTGGTCCAAATTTAAAACTGTTTAGTTCAGGATCAATTGTTCTTTTCACAGGTAAGGGCGTGTCTGTTTTATTATTTACTTATCTTGCCTTTGGGCACTGGACGAGCCAGATCAGTGTGTACCCAAAAGTCCAAAATTGCAGTGCCAGTGATCTATGCTACATAAGCACAAAAAAATAACAATGACAGTGCCATCTTTCAAAAACACCAAAGGGAGAATAAAACGTAGGATGCATAAGCCCTGCTAGAAAAAGCCTGTTTGTTTTCAAAACATTCGATTTGTTCCCCGGGAATGTCAAATAATTGCTTGGTGGCACACATCGCTTCAGACCTCTTTATAAAGGAAGTGATCTGGGTAGGAATGACACTTTTTATAAAGTGTTTGGGGTGGCATGAGAATACTCTGGTGTGCGCAGCTGACTGATGGAGAGTTAATAAAATCTTAGCTACAAGCAAAAGCAAGTCCTTTGTTTTCTATGATTGGATTTTATTCCAAAGTTGGGGGTTTGAAAAACTGAGGAGATGCCAGATAGTCATGTGAGTTCAAGGAGAGTTAATGCAAAGGTGTGGTTTACTTCCAGCTTACTGAAAGGTCCTCACACAATAACTTCCTTATTTCAGAAGAGTCAAGTAACTCATTTTCCTTTAATGCACAAGATCCAAAGTTTTAGGAGTTGGGAGTCACATGTGTTGGAGAACATGCTGTGGGGCTACCTCACAAAATGGTATGAAGGGCTGTTCAGCCTATTCAGAAAAGAACTGCCCAACCAATTTAAAGCTCTTCGTAGCATGGAGCCTGAATATTTGCAAGATTTTTTCTGCCTCAGGTTACCTCTGAAAAATTACAGCTGAGTTAGTATGCTTCAGATCACATTATTTTTTGCTGCCTTTGCCCTCTGGAATAGCATTTACCCCAAAGTTTGCATAATTTTGACCCTGTCTGACTTCAGCAGAGTCCTAAAGTCTCAGCTTTTTCCACAGTGGTGGGCCAGGACAGTGTGTGAGCCACTATTCAGTTGTTTGTTGATAATTGTTTGGCTTCTACCCTACCCACTCTGACGTAGGCTTCTACCCTACCCACTCTGACGCCTCTCTCTCTATATATATTATGTTATTGTTTTTAATTGTTGAAAGCCACCCAGAGTTGCATATAAGAGATCAGCTGTAGAAGTTGAAATTATAAATAAATAAATAAATATATTCACTGATATAAGCATTAATTTGCTAAGAAAGCAATTTATGATCCTCTTTTATCTGCCCTTGCTACAAAATGCTGTGCATTAACCCTCTTCTTTGTTGTGACAAGCAGGTACAGTTCCACAATACGGAGTTGCAGCCATTCATCATTTGAATTTTCTAAGAAAGTTTATGGGAGCTATTTGGGATCCAGAGGTATTCTGGGAATATCTCAAAGGGATCCAAAAACATTTTTTCCTATGATAAAGTGAAAGTTTCTTCAACCGAACACACTTATAATCTCCTTCCGCACTATTCTTCTAAATGTACAATACACAAAAGGTAGCAAGGAAAGTCACTGAAATTCAACCCTATATACCAGTGATGGCGAACCTTTTTTGGCTCGGGTGCTAAAAGGGTGCATGTGCGTGAGATAGCGTACACGTGGGCGCCCACACCCCATAATGCAATGCCCTCCCCCCACACATGTGCACAACCTCTGCACTGCCCCCCACCCCCGCGCATGCGCACAGGCCTCACTGAAGCTGTCAGAGCTGCCCTACTACTTACCTTCAGATAGTTGCAACCAGGCCTCCCACACCTCGGCCCATTTCTTCTGCAGCCTGCAAGGCTTTCCTGAAGGCCTCTCTAGCTGATAACAGAGCTCAGGATCGATCCGGAGCTCTGTTATCGGCTGCAGAGGCCTTCAGGAAAGCCTTGCCGGCTGCAGAAGAAATAGGCCGAGGTATGGGAGGCCTGGCTGCAACTGTCCAAAGCTGAAGAAGTTCCTGAAGACCTCTGACAGCGAAAAGGAGGCTGGGGGTGAGCCAGGGGTGAAATGCTCCTGGTTCGGGCGTGCCTGCCAGTGGTCAGAGAGCCGGTAGTGACAGCAGCACGAAGCTTCGCCCGGACGCCGCCATTTGGGTTCTTTTACCCTCTGCGCATGCGCAAAGCATTCTGTGCATGCACAGAGGGTAAAAGAACCCAAATGGCGTCGGGGCGGGTTAGCGAAGCCTCGCGCTGCCGTTGCTACCGGTTCTCCGACCACCGGCAGGCACGCCTGAACCAGGAACATTTCACCCCTGGGGTGAGCACACAAGCGAACTTCCGGTTGGGCTGTTTTTCGCCGTCCCCAGGCTTCAGGAGGCTTTCCTGAAGCCTGGGGAGAGCAAAAACAGCCAAAATGAAGGCCGAAAATCAGCTGGCCAGTGTGCGCATGCACGCTGAAGCGTCTCGAGTGCCCTCAGATATGGCTCTGCATGCCACAGGTTCACCATCACTGCTATATCCTATTACCAAGAATGATCACATTAAGATTATAATGTAGCTGATAAAATATTCTTGCAGGATCCATATATGGGAAGCCACCCAAAATCATTGTAACTGTGAGATGAGCATCATGAAAATTTAATAAATAAATAAATAAAATAAATAAATACTATCAGAAAATCTGCTTTTTTTCCTATGCAGATTTAATTCCCACTGGTACATACTTAAATTGAAGATGAGACAAGCTGATTTATTTGACTTCTGACTATTGGCTGGAATTTTGATTGGCCCAAAACAGTAATAAACTCAAGATAAAAGTAGCTAACAAAAAGGGTTTTTCACTTATTTAGCTGGAAGCACCGTTTAGTCTTTCATATGTGTAGTTTAATGACCTGTGAAATGTTTCTGCTTGGTTTTATGTGGATAAGAGAACCCCCAGCGGTGGAAGTACCTGGCTCCTTATGGTGACTAAGGATTTCTCTCTGGCAATTCTCTTTGTCAACATTAAATAATGTGAGCAGAATTGGCATTTAAAAAAATGAATGCTCATTTCTAGGATTTTGAAAGGTTCTAATATATTTGGAAAACCCTTAGGAAATCCTGTCTTTTACCTCTGCATAGGTGATGTGAAATACCTTTGTAATCATATTTATATGTTTTTTCAGGAAATTAGAAGGCAGCAACTTGCAGAAGCAGCAGAAAAAAGACAAATGGAGGTAATTGGATATTTGGAACAGCAATAGATTAAAAGAAGTATAATGAATGTGAACACTAGAAAGATCTTTCCTGGAAACAGCATCTCTTAAGAATGCAAACTGACCATTATTATACTATTGGCAACGGGGTTTGTCTTAAGTTATACTAAAACTCAGCACTACAACTAACTTTTCAAAAAAATAAGTACCCAGTGCTTATTAATGAGAAGTAGTAAGATCGTGGATATGTGTAGTAAGAAGCAACGAGATAATGTTTGCAATGGTGTTAGGAGAGCTCTTTAGTAATTTATAGAGCAAGACCTGCAGATTAACAGGCTCTTATGTTTAAAATAATCCAAATATTGATGTCCTTGAAGAAACACAAGAGGTAACAGAAGTAGCTCAAATTTATTATTCCAATGCATATGGAAAGGAGTTAGGCTGAGAATCTCAAGATTAAATGTGCAGGCATCACTGACTTAAATAAAGCAAAAATACCAAAGTTCAGGATTCCTGACAGATTGGTGTTCTTTCAAACATACCCACAACATGGACAGAAGCACTCATCTTATTCCAAAGGAAGATACAGATAGACAACAGATCCAAAATTACAGACCCATCTCTTTACTAAAATGTAGACTATAAAATATTTGTATCTATAATATCAGAAAGAGTCCTAACGGAATACATACACCCAGACCAAATTGGTTTTTTTTTAATAAAAAAGACAGATAAAAAATAATATGAGGATCATTATAAACACCTTAGAATATTATGAGGCCCACCCGGGAAAACAAGCTGCATTAATTTTTCTAGACACCCAAAAGACATTTGATAACATGAATTGGAGATTTATTATTGCACAACTAAATAACATGAATTTTTGGGGAGAAATTCGTGAAAATGGTGGGAAAAATATATACAACCCAAACAGCGAAAGTAATAATAAACAGGGATATCCCATGGAAATTTGATATTGCTAAGACAACGATGTCCGCTATCGCCCTTATTATTTATTTTAACACTTGAGGCATTACTACTAAAAATTAGAAGATATCAGAATATAAAAGGCCTAAAAGTTAAAAAAAAGAAGAATATAATGTCCAAGCGTTTGCAGATGACTTGGTATTTATATTGGAAGAACCCTTAGAAACAGGACCTAAATTAATTCAAAAAATTAGAAGAATTCGGTGAAGTAGCGGGACTCAAAATTAACAGGAGTAAAACAAAAATAATAACAAAAAATCTTACCAAAAAACAGGAGACAGAACTGGGAGAAAAAATGGTCATGCAAGTAACTAAAAAGGTAAAATATTTGGGAATTTGGCTATCAGCTAAAATGTTCTTCAATCAAAGAAGATAATTATAAAAGAACGATTAATTCATTTCTTTATGGTGGAAGGCCTCCCATTTGATGCTCTCAACACTGCTATACATTTTTTCTGGTGCAAATCCCTCCCTACCACCACCACTATTGCAAAAATCCTCTTTGCAGCAAAGGAGAGAACCTGTAAAATAATACCAAAATCACAATTAAGTTTTTTTTTAAAATCACATATTTAGTTTTGGCATAAGATCAGGAAAAGCAACGGGGAAAAAAAATAAATGCAAGTTAAGACAGCTTTTTCAAGTATTTCCTGACACATTCTGAAAAAAAAAATCTTAATTTCTGCATGGTATTTCCTGTCTCTTCTATGAATTTCATGTATTTTAGGGTAGTTTTTTCCCACAAAAACTACCACGGCTGAGTCTGTAGTTAGTTTAAAAAATGACTAGGAAATTGGGATTGTCCCCCAAAGTAAGAGGAAAAACTAGCTAGTCTTTTGTCCCAAAAGTGCTTTTTTTAAAAAAGAGGCACCTGGACTTTCTGGTTTTTCTTTGAAGACGTTTCGCTTCTCATCCAAGAAGCTTCTTCAGCTCTGACTGGATGGTGGGGAATGGAAGGATTTATACTCCTTGCAGACAGCTGGTCATTTGCATCCATTCCCCACCATCCAGTCAGAACTGAAGAAGCTTCTTGGATGGGAAGTGAAACGTCTTCAAAGAAAAACCAGAAAGTCCATTTGCCTCTTCAAAAAAAGGCACCTTTGGGACAACCATGATCTGCATGACTGAGAATCTCCATAGACATTTAGCTAGTCTTTTGCAGACATTGTAGATTTAGGTAGGGCAAGGAAAATGTACCTGCTAGATATCTGCCCAGTCCTCTCTCCATGATTACAAGTCCTAGACCTCTTCTTTTTAAACAAGAAAATATTTGTTCCTGTTTCATTCTCTTCTGTTCTGTGCTAGGCTTGAATAGGTAGGTTCAATTCTACAGAAAAGAAATAACTGCAGGCAGAAGCAACAGCTAATTCAGGCAATTTCAGTTTTTCTTTTTTAACATGGAAGTGCAGTGGGTGTTGGTTTTTTTCCAATTCTTCACTGGAATGAGAAGTTTTGCCTTTGCTTTTCAGCAGGTGTCAAATTCCAGTCAGTTGCTTCTTTTTAACATCTGCATTAGAGAAAATGTGAACAGGACTAGCATGCGCAAGACAGCTGTGACTGATTGATGGACTACAATAATCCTATTTATCAAAGGAAGAACATGTATATATAGCATATTTTCTCACCCATATTTTATAAGAATCTCATCAGTGAAATGGATGGCACATGCATTTAATAAATAAATAAAAATAATAAAATAGCCATCTATTGGGGAAGAAAAACCCTACTTAGAATTGCTTGTCAAAGAGGCTTCAAAATATGCTTCCTGGCCCTCCTCATTTCTGGGAGTGGGGAGAGGGAGAATAAAACTTGTCCAAATGCTTCCAATTTTTTTCCTATAGGGTTTTTTTTTTGTTCAACCCTATGCTTTTACAGTCATATGTTATCACTCTGCTAAGTTAGGTTATGTAAATTTAATACAGATTTATTGGAATTCTATATGGAATACAGATTAGAGAACTAAATTTATTTTGCTGTGATTGTAGAAAAATGGGATGTCATGTAATGTCCCTTGTTGTTTCTTTTCTAAAGGCTGCGTCTCGTGGTATTAAGAATCTCTCTTCTGTGGAACAAAAAAAGCGAAAACAAGAAGAAATGGAGAAACGTCTTGAATCTGGAAGCCATGAACCAGAAAAAGGCAATCTAAGGGTAAGAAGTGAAGAATCAAATTTGGATAGATAAGATCAAAGGCCAGGATCTTCCAGCCTATTGTTTCTTATATTGCCAGTCTAATGGATAGGGTGTGAAGGCTCTTTCTTCTGATTTTTTTTCCCTCCGTATCTCATAAAACGTATCAATGTACCTGGCTTGATATCAGTCACTCTTATGTCTCTTTTGAGTGTTTCTTTGTGTATTGAAACTTTAGGATAAATGACTTCAGCATTTTGGCCAGACAATTGAAATCGCTTGGACAGATCTCTTAAGCTCTGTTCACACATTTGGTCCCATGTTCACAGCATAGGATGGCTTGATCAATTATCTTGTCAAGATCATTGCTTTCTTCTTGTGTATAGGTTTGAGATAAGAGTCTTGAGGTAGAGATGTCTGGAAGTTGAGTCATTGTTGGGGGATGAGAATAAATCTCATAGAGTCGATTTGGATCTTTGCTTGGAATTCAGACAGTTAGAAATAAAGCCGAGATTAAAAGTCTAATAGAAATATTTATTTTGGTACAAAAACAATAAATCCTGAATAATTACATTTTTGCTAAGAAAACGCGACCGTTCCGGTCAAGAGCCAAGTCAAAAGTGATTAATGGTGGATCAGGAATGTGGACATGCGTACAAGATCATATCACGTGTTCTGCTTGTATTGGAATATACCATAATATTAGAATAGGGGTGCATCACCCTGCATAGACTTACAACTGACAATATTCACACCGTGACAGTCATGGCAACTCCTTTCCCCCCTTTTTTTTTTGGTTTTAAACATTTTGCTGCTTATCCAAGTCTTAAACCAAAAAAAGAAAAGAAGTCCATTTGCCATGGCTCAGCTTCCAGACAGCTCTACCTGATGACAGAATTTTCTTGAGCATTGAGTGTGATCCAGTTCTGAAGTGCTCCTATTTTTTTTGGATAGGAATTCCGTTTAAAGCTGAAATAGCTAAACTAATGTCAGGATATAAGTGTGATGGATTCACGCAGACTTTATTTTAAATGTGACCATTGTAATTGCTGCATAAATCTTTACTTCTCTTGCACAACAACTTTTCCTTGTATCTTAAAATGCATTTGCTTCCTTTACCATGGTCCAGAATTGTTGTTTGGAATACAATAAAACTCAAATGCATTAGAAAACAAGTATCATTATTACTTATTCCCCCCCCCTTCAAAATACTATATTTAAGGAAGATTTTTCATAATCTAAAAGCAGCCCGGAAAGGTGAGATGGGGGTTGGAATAAAACAAGGTTATGCTCGCAGGTGAGAAATTGAATAATGTCCTTACCCGTAAAAAGTAACTAATATTCATTTCTCTGTTTTTGCTTTTAGTGGCAGGTTGGATAAAATACCGAGCTGCTTCAGAATGAAGAAGGGTGAAGCTTTGTCCTGCCAATAACTTGCCAGTTGCTGCAGATGAAATTAAACTTGTTAATTGTTTGGCTTTTGCTGTTTGCCTCTGAAGATGCAGCAGTATTTTGCCATTGTATCAGGGTAGCTGACATACATGCACTAAGGATGAAACAACACTTCACAATACCCGGCAAAGATGCCCCAAACCGATCACTTCCTGTTTGTGTTGCCTTATTGTGAAACGTTGCATGTCTAAATGTATTGGAGGGTTGAATTGTGGGAGTTACTTACGTAAACAGATGCCATTTTCATGCCTTTGTGATCATGGGGAATAATGTCTGTTTTCCGAAGTGCCCCTTGTTAAACTTGTTGCCATCTTACCCCATGTTATACCGGTATGATTCAGTTCAATCCAGTCCCCAATCCTTAAATCCCTCACACTGGATTAAATGACTGAAACCAACAAGCTTGTTTTAAGAGTAAGAACTTCAGAATCAAAGCTTTAGTGCCTTCTGCTGGTTACACATTTAACTGCTGCATTGCTATGAGGTGAAAAATCCCTATCCTTGTGTCTTAGTTTTACACATGTTATGCCTATCTGCAGGGTTTACAAAAATACAGGCCAAAATACTAGATTCTTTATTTTTTTTAAATAACAAGTGAAAGAATACAGTGAAAGGTGTTCTGCTTTACCACTTTGGTGTGAAGTTTGGAAGAAAAACTCAGGAAAGGACAGCTACATGATTCTACTTCTTTTATGATTAAATTTCTTTATAAAAATTACTTTTTTAATTCTTAAAAACTGGTTCGAGGACATTATTCTGCAGATACATCCAGTGTAAAAATGTTATGTCATTCATATTAACATACTGGAGTAAATATAAACATGTGTAATTATTTTCCCATATGACCCTTTGCAGCTTATGTGGAAGTGATGTGAAAAGAAACTTCTAAACTAATATAGGAAATGTTCACATATCTTGAATTTTAAGCAAGGAGTAGCATTGACTTTTACGAGAGAAATGAAGGTGCAGTTTATCTTGCTTTGTATCAGAAATAAAGATAGTTGCTTCTTACTTATTCCCAGTATTATAAATATTGATTTTTTGGAAAAAAAATGCTTCAGAAATATATTTAAAAGTAATGACAAGTGTTGTATATGTCTGAGAGAATAAAATGTGCAAATGAATTATTTTTTTCTGATTCTTCCCCTTTCCATCCTAGACAAGTATGAAAAAATAATGACTATTTGACAAGAATTTGGCTAATAATAAATTAAATTTCCCATTTAAAATGTGATATAAGTCAACGCAGTTTAAACAGATTGCTTAACCATATTCTGTTAACCACCTCAGTAAAATATGTTGTTTTCTAATTATTACAATCAGTTCTTTTTTTAAAAAAAATCTTGAAATCTTCATATTTCACAGCTTACACTTTCCTCTTTCTCATTTGTGCACATAAATCCAGTGTTAAGTGTTTAAAAAAATTTAATGGGAATTCAGGAATTCCTACTTTCGTTGCAATAAAATAGCTTAAGCTGTTAAATTATTGCAATGCTTTGGATTAAAATTCCAAAAGGTGCTTTGAGTGTCATTAACTGTTTGCATCTCTTTAAAGCAGCCACACCCATTTCTCTGGGTCATGAGGCAGCTGCAGAGAAGCGCTAGGTACTGATGTGTCAGGTGTAAAGATTTGCAAGCAGATGGTACGTTAATACTCTTGTCCTCGAATATCCTCTTGTCCTTTTCCAATTTATTTCTGAGGTTCTTTAGATTTCTGTAAAATAATAGTGCTATTTTAATTTTTTCTCTTTGTTTCCAGGTACTGGGTTATGATAACCTTGTTCATTTATTAACAGTACCATTTTCCTTTAGTTGAGCTAATAAACCATTTGGTGCCCACTTTGATCTTTGTGCATTATAGTATTGGTGCATTAATAAAGTACAATCTATTAAAATCTGATGATAAATGGGCATTTGTACTATTCTCTTTTACTGCTTTTGTTAATGTAATGCCAATCTGCCAATAACAATTCTTTTTGAATCATCTAGATCAGTGTTTCTGAACCTTGGCAGTTTGAAGATGCGTGGACTTCAATTCCCAGAATTCCCCAGCCAGCTGGCTGGGGAATTCTGGGAGTTGAAGTCCACGCATCTTCAAACTGCCAAGGTTCAGAAACACTGATCTAGATTGTTTTTTTTTTAATTATGCAGAAAATCCCTCTGGAAAATGGTGCAAACCATGATTAAAGTGCCATTTTGAGACTTAGAGTTGTACATGGATCCATACTTTTATTGTATTTGAGAACTTTTGATAAATACATTTATGAAGATCGTTAAGGTTGAGAAACACAGTTCTAGATCATTTCTCATTTGCTGGCTAGAGGATGGACGTTATCGATGGCTCATTATCCTTTACTGAACAGCACAGCAGTCAATGCAAAACAACTGTTTTTCAATTACACATAAAACTGACTTAAATCCTGAAAGGGGGCGGGGTGAGAAGAGAAACAATAAAGGCCTCTCTCTAAGCTACCTAGGAGAACGTGTAGATGATCCACCTCCAAACACTATGACCATGAAACCAAGATCTCAGACAAGCAAGCAGAAGCAGTTCAACTGAGCTGCCTATTGGTTTTACTTGGAATTCTCTGTACAATGGTCACGCCCTTCTCTATACCTCCTTTCCTGCAGTCATTTACATCTAGAAATTCGGCTTTATTGGAACTAGAAGGGGAATTCTCATTTACTACCTTTTCACATACATGATGATGGCATTGATGGGGGCGTGTCTTGAATTGGGTTAAGGTCTGGTGTGGGTGGGATGACCCAAAGACCAACTAATGCTCAACTAAATTTTTAAATATTTATTTAAATAAAATAAAATTCAGGTAAACATATTTGGCCTGATTTATAACCCCTCCACCCTCCTAAAGGGAATTTGCAGGCACAGCATTTAAGCAAAAGGTATTATATCGGTAGCAGCAATGTGCTATCTATCCCCTGCCGTTTTTCCCTAGTAGATTGTCAACCTATTAAGACCAAATGTCCACTTGCCTGAGATCTTCCTAAAACAATACATTTTATTTATTTTTTTCAAATGTACATAGCTCATCTCACAAAACTAGTGACTAAATTGGTTCTAACACCTACTGCCCTGAAAACATGAATTAATAGATAGCACCCCTTGGTAGACATTCCTAGTATATTAAAAGAACATTCTGTTGGTCTTTAGGATCTTTAAATAGTGCTTGACCAAATGTGTAACTTGGTTATTGATTGCAAGTAAATTGCTTTATGCAATTACTCTAAAATATGGATGAGCAATTTGAAGGCCACATGCTGTATGCCACAAAATTTCATTTTAATGTATGCCGATTAGTGTACAAAGTGACAGTTATTCTTAGTCTAAGCACTTTCCAGCTTTTAATTCACAATCTCTGAAGCACCCTGATGTAATAATTAGTCCTTAGTGAAAGGACTAATTTTGTTTGCATAATTTCTCTGTTAAAAAAACAAGTGGTGTAAGAGTCCCCAGGGAGTAGGGCGGCATATAAGAACACTAAAATATAAATAAATAAATAAATAAATAAATAAATAAATAAATAAATAAATAAATAAATAAATAAATAAATAAATAAATAAATAAATAAATAAATAAATAAATAAATAAATAAATAAATAAATAAATAAATAAACAAATAAGGTGTATGCGAGATTAAATGTCAATTTCCAACCTTAAGATCAATGATGAGATCGTCATCATGTCAGGTTTCCCTTGGTCCTTTCCCCAGTTGGCAAAGTTGAATTGCAGCCTCTGTCCTATAAATAATTCTCTACGTCTGCTCTAAAATGTGATAAGGCATCTGGCTTTACATATACAGTACATTGGGGTGTATTGGGTGTTCAGGGAGGGGTAGCATCTCTGGTGTCGTGTCCTTTTATGGCAGCTTTTAGGGCAGCTCATTCACCTTTGGTCCCCACCTGTCACTCAGCTCTCACCTGTGGCTCCTAGCAGCTGTAGCATGTGCAGCGGCAACAGTTTCGACAGGCTGGCCAAGCCAGATTGAGAGTAGCTGTTGGGTTATCGACCTTCGGTGAGATAGGGATTTGTCTATCCCGAGCATGTGAAGACAGAGTCCGGTGGACTGAGCAGATGAAATCTACTAGAATAAGACAGCGGTCATGAAGGCGGTCTATGCAAACGACAATAATAAGAGCACAAGACACAAAAGACGCCCTGGTCAACCACTGCGCCCAGCCCATCTCCAACTGTCTCGACTCTTGTCCTGCTATTTGGAGCAAGATGGAATCTGGGAAGAGAGAGTGAGGCTGACTATGTGCACCTTTCCTTCACTTTTATCCAATTCACTTGCAAGTCTTGACACCCCCCCCCCCCAAGTCCTGTGAAAAGTCCTGTGGCGATGGGCGAGCGACATAGCAGCAGGTGTGGATACACTGGGAGCTGTAGCTGCGGACCTGCACACAGGCGACTCAGGTCTATGATAGATTTTAAGGTCCTCTTCGAATACAATGGACAAACATCATCATCATACAGTACATTCAAATGTGATTCTCTGCTTTTTGTTCCCTGAGCTTGCCTATTATTGAGTCCTACTGAGTAGCCTTGTGGCCCCAGCACAGATATCCCACTTTCTTGCGGGCACATTCTCATTATGTTGTCCAATCTTCTCTTGAAAACCTCCAGCAATGAAGCATTCACAGCTTCAGGATGCAAGCTGTTGCACTGATTAATTGTTCTTACCGTCAGGAAGTTCCACTTTATTTCCAGGTTGAATTTCCGTCTGATGAGCTTCCACCCATTGCTCCAGTGTAAAAGTGGTGTTTTCCGTGATATGCCAACATTCCACATGGACATGGAATCATGCACAGAGAAAGCAGCTTAAGATAAACACAGTTGAGGTTAGCAATCTGATTGGCTCCGAATGGTCTGCCAGGGCAGCTGTAGGGCCATCCTCTTCTGTTTTGTTGCTGGACTGTGCAGTGTTATTTTGACTGTAAGGGAGACCAGTTTCCACAACCAATATTTTTGCATCCTTTGTGTTGGGAAAGGATGGACAAACAAAAACAACTTTTCAAATAAGCCTAATGAAAAATTAAATGCAACTCCTGCCAGAGCTGAGTTAATCCATTCCTCAAGGTCTTAACCGAATTGGAGCAATTGTGATTAAAATATTGTGTTGTATCATGGCTATTCTTATGGATAGAGCAATCACTTTTGGAGACTTAGTTTATAAATGATTGCAGAATTCAAGTAGGTTCTTTACACTCATTTATGTAGAAAATTAGGGGGGGGAATGAGTTCTTAGAAGTGTTTTTAAAGTATCTTTATTTCTAATACACCATGTGATTTCAGCTGATCACATCATTTATACAGTCACCATTCAAATAATTATTGAACAATGATTTTTTTTCCTAGCAAGGCACAAAGTTATCAAGTATAGTCAAGGAAAATTAACAAAACATATAACCCAAACCCCCGCATTTGCATATATCACAGAGATGTGTATGGCAATCCCCTTCCCATTATTTATCTACAGAGAATTCACATATTATTTTCATTTTTTTCAGTATGTCCAAATATACCGTATTTTTCGGAGTATAAGATGCACCGGAGTATAAGACACACCTTAGTTTTTGGGGAGGAAAATAGGGGAAAACAATCTGCCTACCAGGTATTCATCTGGCTAGCATCCTTAGTCTGATCAGCTTCAGCACATTATTTTATCCCCTGGTTAGGACTTTAAAAAAACCTTCTTCTGAGAGAATAACAATGAAAGAGCCTGCAAGCCGGTAAGAGCTGGGAAGATAGTTAGCACCTGGTTAGGGCTAGAAAAAAACTTATTCGGAGAAAGTAGAGCAATGAAAAAAAATTCTGCAAAGACTTAGGGCTGGAAAAACATTCTTTGGAGAGAGTAACAATGAAAAAGCCTGCAAGGTAAGAGCTGGGAAGATCTGTTAGCACCTAGTTAGGGCTGGGAAAAAAAACTACATTTGAAGTATAAGACGCACTCAAATTTTCAGCCACTTTTAGGGAGGAAAAAGGTGCGTCTTATACTCCGAAAAATACGGTAATGGAATTCAAAAGCAGAGACTATCCCACAGGGTCCACAGTCTATATATATATATATATATATATATATATATATATATATATATATATATATATATATATATATATATATATATATATATATATATATATATATATATATATATATATATATATATATATATATCAGGTTTAATATGAAAAACAATCCTGAATGAAATTGGTAACTTAAAAGCATTCCCAATAATTTTTCACAGATGTACATAATTTCAAAACATCTACTGGTTGTAAAAGAGCAATATTACTAAGGTGCTCTTATCCATTTCTTGCCACTGTCCATGTAGCCAAAATTAACTGGTGTTAACTTGTGACTTACCTACTGCATGAATCCTGACTTTCTGGGGATCTTTGTTGTGTTTTTACTGTGTCATTAGTGTTGGGTTTTGAATGAAGGGAAAGTTGTTGTTTCAGTGAACCAGTTCCCTGGATGGCAATTGACCAAATGGGTCAGGTATGAAGCTTGTTGTTGTGTTTTAGACTAGAGCCTCAAGCAATATAGATATTATTTGAGACATGCCAGAGGCAGACGTAATTGACAAACTCACTGTATATATCAGCATAAGCTACTTTCTAATATGAATAAACAAAACAAGCATTTGCCACCCATTTACAGAGGATTTCTATTATTTATTTTTAATTTCATTTTGTAGATGGGCTATCATATTGGCCCAGCAATTATTTATGGATATGGGTCTGCCTGATGCAAGTATATATTCTCCCAATGTTCCATTCATTTAATATGAATTTGTGTATAATTACACATATAGGAATTCCTTCTTCTTTCCATATAGGAATCAGCCTGGAAGCATGGAATAAACTCACCAATTTGATACATACAGCTAATCTCTAGTGATCAGCCTTGATTTGTTGAGAAAATTAAATTGGCTGTTCACATGTTTAAATATTAACCCATGAATAATGATTTACAAACAACAAAGGTTGGAGTTGTACGTGATATAATTCACAAACAAGGAGCTGTTTTTCTTTGAACAATATATATATATTTGTCTGGCATTGTCTATTATGATATTAGCTCTCCCGAGCCTAAGACAGATGTTTTTCCCATTACATTATCCTTCCCCACCCGTGTTTTTTCCCCTACTAAGCTGAATATAACTCTTTGCTGTGGCAAATTATTGGGAATCATACCTACTGCTTTTTCAATCAAATTTGTCCCATTTCACTTTTTTAACATGATCCATATTCTTTTAATCATCCTACGAGTACATTCATAGAGTAATAATTAGGCTAAAAATATGTCTGTCTTAAAAAAAATCTGGTTTTCGTAATTAACCTACCAAGAGTAACTTGCTATGAAAAGGTACAGTACTAGAAATAAATAGTTCTACCGTTCAACAATCCATGAAATGGGTTGCCATTTCCAGTCTGCATGTTAAGTCCAGAAGTCCTTTCAAAGCATCAACTAATTTGACTACACATGAAGAATAGCGTGGGTCTACATATACCAAGTCCCCCAAAGAAATGAGAAGGCAATTTCACTTAATCTCTTTTTTGGTTTTGTAATGAGCAGAAACCACCAGGTAGCTGTCTGGAGTCAGGTCCTTGATGGTTGGAGACTTGTTCTGGATGGGGGAGGTTTTGCCATCCACACGAGATATTTGCAGCATTCGGCAAGGGTCATGCTTCAGCAAGTATCCTGCAAATGTCTCCCATCCTCCTCCTACACGAACCATTACGTGTTTGTTGTGCAGCATCTAAATTAGCAAAAGAAATGGAAAAAAAGAAGGAAAGTTAAAACAGCTGAAGGGCAGAATTCACATTTATCAACTGTTGAGAAGTGGAAGGGCCTGATATTGTGCATAATCCTGTTAAACTCATTGTTAGTATCCAATTCTGGGCTAATATGTGACAGGAAATATAGATTTTTGTCCCGGAGATATTGCCTCCCCAAAGATAGCCAAATCTAGATTCATTTGCCCTTTCTTATTACTAGGTTCTAGGGAAATAACTATAACTTATGAACCCCTTCTAAACCAGTGGCCCCCAACCTGTTGAGCACCAGAGACCAGTTCTGTGGAGAGAGGGTTTCAGTGCGCTGCTTGCATCCCATGGATGGGGCTTCGCTTGTTTGTGTGACCCGGTTTCTGGCATGCCACAGACCGGTACCCGTCCACAGACTGGGGGTTGAGGACCCCTGTTCTAAACTATGGCAAAAAAAAAAGAGATGGGGGCAACAGTGCCTGCTTTGATTCTTATAGCAATTAGTTCCATAATACTTCACAATGGGGAAAAAGGAATGAATTGTTGATGTCAAATGTATCTGTGGAAAATACCTGTAAAAATAATAGCTGACTGACGAGCCAAGAGTGTTGAGAGAATTCATAAACCAGATCAACTTTATTGGGCACCATCCACATTTGACTTAGAGAGCAATCAGCAAGCAGAGAAGCAGTTGCAATAGAGTGATGATCAGAGACTTGTGTTTAAGCACTCCGGGCCAGATGCAATTTCTGGAGCATCTTCAAGGGACCATTTCATAAACAAAACATTGGAGTAGTTTAGCCTATAGGAATCACTGAAGCCAAATCTTTCTCTTTAGATATGCATACACCTATTTGATCAGGACAAAAGAGCTGCTCAGAAGAACATTTAGATTATCAAGTCACTAATGCGGTAACACCATCTTAACTCTGTTATTATTGTTCATACGCAGGTCTTAATTTTACAACTTGTGATGGTATTGCATTTTTTAAAGCACTGAATATACTAATCAAGATGCTGCATCAAAAAAATGTATCTTTTGCAAGACACGTTGCAGCTTCAAGCATTAAATGACAGCTAAAATAAAGCCATATTCAATATCCTCCAGGGGTGGGCAAACTATGGTTCTTTGAGGACCTGTGGACTTCAACTCCCAGAATTCCTGAGCCAGCCATGCATGCATGGCTGGCTCAAGAATTCTGGGAGTTGAAGTCCACAGGTCCTCAAAGAACCATAGTTTGCCCATCCCTAGCCCTGTTTATTTTCTCTATAGGAAAGTTGAATATCTATTCTGAACAGTGTCCAGCACAAATAGATAAGAACAATGGATATCTAGCACAATGGATACCCCTTTGACAATCTAAATATTTAATCATCATTAAAATAGATTATTCTTTTAAAAAATTGGTAGATTTTTGGAGCATAGTATTATGAGTATCACTGAATAAAAATAAATAAATAGTTATTCAAAACTCCTTATACCATAAACAGGGAAGTTCATGCACAGAAAATATACATGGTCTTGCTTTTAGGGGAAGGAAAGTAAACTAACCAAACTCTTGTTTTATATTAATTTAACACCTGAAAGCAAAATAACTACCTCAGAATAAAAACCTGTTCTATAATAACACAGCATTAGCAATATAAATGGTTCAAAATGGATTATCATACTTATTATCACATTTACTAGTTCCACAATAGAAAGGGCTATACTCTACTTCTGAGTAAATACTACAGAAGTAATAGAAAACCTGTTCAGTGAGGGCTGTCTATTCCTGATGGCTTGAAGACTTAGGTTTTTCACGAATCATGATATCAGTTTGTTTGGGAAGTTTAAGAAGTATATATACAATTAATTATCACTGTCCCTCAATCACCCAAATCTCTGTTGATCCCAGAAGAAGCAATTAAGCCAATGTCAGAAAATAAAATGTGCCAAGCCAAAATAGTGCACAAAAATAGTGCAAAAGTTGGCTTGAAACTCAACATTAAGAAAACTAAGATCATGGCATCCGGCCCTCTCAATTCCTGGCAAATAGATAGGGAAGAAATGGAGGCAGTGACAGATTTTATTTTCCTGGGCTCCAAGATCACCGCAGATGGGGACTGCAGCCAAGAAATTAAAAGACACTTGCTCCTGGGGAGGAAAGCTATGACAAATCTAGACAGCATACTAAAAAGCAGAGACATCACCCTGCCAACAAAAGTGTGTATAGTCAAGGCTATGGTTTTCCCAGTTGCAATGCATGGCTGTGAAAGTTGGACCATAAGGAAGGCTGAGTGCCAAAGAATTGAGGCCTTTGAACTCTGGTGCTGGGGAAGACTCCTGCGAGTCCCTTGGACTGCAAGGTGATCAAACCAGTCAGTCCTAGAGGAGATTAACCCTGACTGCTCTTTAGAAGGCCAGATCCTGAAGATGAAACTCAAATACTTTGGCCACCTAATGAGAAGGAAGGACTCACTGGAGAAGAGCCTAATGCTGGGAAAGATTGAGGGCAAAAGAAGAAGGGGATGACAGAGAATGAGGTGGCTGGATGGAGTCACTGAAGCAGTAGGCGTGAGCTTAAATGGACTCCGGGGGATGGTAGAGAACAGGAAGGCCTGGAGGAACATTGTCCATGGGTCGGACACGACTTTGCAACTAACAACAACAAGCCAAAATACTGTATATTGCAAGAAAAAAGTAGAATTTAAATATAATATTTTATATTAAATACAAAAGAAAAAATAATTAGAGCACTAATAAAATTTAATAGACTGCATGTTTAATAAATATTCTGGATAAAACACTGCATAAAACCCAGGAGGAAGAAAAGTCGGACTGAAGACCTGTTCTTCAAACATCTCTGGACAAAGAGAGGATGAAGAATTTACAAAAGTGGTCCAAACAGTTGCTCCTCTTGAGCAGACTTCAAGACAGCAATCTCTAGCAGGTTTTGGGCAATGGAAGACAAGGGAATTGCCATCTTGTTCAACTTGCAAGGGAATAGCTCATCTTGTGCTTAGCACCTTTAACAGAATACTAAGTTTGCACACTTCCTCTACTAATTATATTAGGAAATTACCTATTAACTGCTTTTCAGCTATTAGGGATCTTTGAATCAACAAGCCTAAAAACACTGGACTGGATTAGTCTGCCTTCAATCCTTAATGAAAGAAAACTTTAATTACAAAAACGAATTAAACAGCAGAAAGATAATTAAAATTTTGATTTTGAAAAATTTAAATAGGTAAGTTATAAAGAATTAATTATAAAGGACCCTTCATCTGAGAAACTTGATTTGTTTTAAACATATAAAAGATAACCATTTCAATAATTGGACACTAGAGGGAACTAACGTTTTTAATTAAAGGAGAAGAATACATAAACCTGATTAAGAACTACAGAAGTAAACAAAATATTATAACATTTTGGAAATGTTATATTGTAACAATTAAAAAATACTGCAGGATACTTTTGAAAAGCGGAACCAGAAGTTAATATCAACAATGTCAATAGTGATTGTGGATGGATTGTGTCCAAACAACATTTTAGAAAAAAAATGGCAGCAGAGGAACATGTTTTATTTGACAAGACAGAGATGGCATCAAGATGGATCTAGAAATAACGGGCTACAAGAATGACATGGAAAAAGGTGTTTAATTGGACATACAAAATAAATTGGTTGATGCTTTAAAAATCAAAAGGGAATTACAATTAATAAACCAACAGAATGACCTGGATAATTCTTTTATATTGGATTTACAAAAGAGATTTGTTAAAGCTTGGATGAATCATATGAAAATGGATAAAAAAGAAATAAAGAAAAATTGAGCTCTATGACATTACATGGACTGAAAATAAGATACAAGTCAAAGGAAGGAATATAAAGTTAGTTTATTTGATAAAGGTTAAAATAGATAAGTTGTTATTTTCTGGAAATTCTTAATAGATTATTGTTGACATCAGAACTGAAATGACAATATTTATGGATTTGTTTATAGATAAGGGATTGGACATAGAGTGATCAGATCATTTGGTTGTAAATTAAGAGGTGATAAAAAGTTACTAAATGTTTATACTTGTTAACACAAATCTTGGAAGTCACTTCTTTACATATTTCTTTTTCTTCATTATATTCTTAATTTTCTCTTTTTTTCTTTTCCTCTGCACTTTTTCCTTTACTATTTATACTCTTGTTCTTTCTTTTAGTTTGTATTAGTTTTTACAATTACAATTATCATATTTAATACTTTTTAAAACTTTGTAAATATTTTAGGAAAGGTGAAAGACTGGAAGCATGTTTAACCCAAATTTATTTAATCTTCTAATAATTACAATCAATGGGTTTATTTTTTCAAGGATCTCTTATATATTGTTTTATTGTTGATATCATTCAATTAAATAAAACAATGGGGAGATTACAAACTTGCAGCACCTAATTCAGTTAAAAATCATGCAGTTAAAGACAACTACACAATTAGAATGCAACTAAAGAGTTTTATAGGACATGTGCAATTTAGATATGCCTAACATTTGATTTATTGGTTGGTATCTGCCTCCAATCCTTAACTAGAGATATAAAATAGTAATATGAGATGGATTAATTATAATAACAGCAACGTAATATAAATTTCAAGCACAACAGACTCGACCTTAAGAAAAATTCTCAAGCTAAAACAACTGCCGTTATTCTCAGGCCAAATTAGGAAGATATGAAAGATTCATAAGCTCTGGAGGAGATTAATCAATGGAAACCTTTAGAGGTCATCCTTCTACCTAGGGGAAAAATATTTGGAATTTTAAAATGTGATACTTTGAAAGCATTTTCCCCTAGTCATGACAGTCATTGTAATTATAGAAGCATATCTTGGTAATGTTGACATTCTTGCATCCATTTGTGAAATGTCAGAACCTTATGTTTAAATATGCAAGGGAACTTTATCTGAGGAAAGCTGAAATGATTTCGATTATGAGTGCTCCTGTCTTAATACGGGGTGTTTTTTTTTTGGTTAAAAAGGAAATAGAATGTTTGTGTTGGATTAGGAAATCCCCCTGCTCTCTTTTATTCACATGCAAACTCAAGGTCAGAAAGATGACTTGTATGTTATCAGAAGAAACATCTTAATGTAATATCATGGCTCCAAACAAATACAGAATTTTGCATTATCATCAACAATCTAGAAGAGAGAAAAGGGGGGGGGGTAGAACCACTCTTTGACAAAGTCAACAAATGGAAAGAAAAAAGGTTAGTATTTTAACACAAGTTTCAAGAAGAAACTGGAGTTTCTTGTTTTTCTTTGAAGACATTTCACTTCTCATCCAAGAAGCTTCTTCAGCTCTGAATCTCCATAGACAGTTAGCATTTTAATATAAATTGGGACAGTTCTTGTGGAAGTGGAGTTTCCACCAGATCCCTTAACCCAAATAAGCTGTTACTAGCCACTGTTGAGAAATCTGCCTCTTAATCTATTACACAACCAATGCTAGGATCCTGAATTTAAGCAGAAAATCTGTAGACCACAGCACTTGTAACACTGTCCATGGTCCTGAAATTGCTAATCGACAAATCTTCAGCTCATTACCTTTCCCTCAACCCTCTTACATAAATAGTAGCCTTTTTCTGATAGTAGATTTCCTGATGACTCCAGAAATCATCATGGTTTTATAAATTATCTGAAGGATCAATGGGGAAAAAACCTTTCTCTTTTATTTTCCTTCCATGATGTCACAATTCCTTCCCACATGTCACAATTCTTCCATTAATGAAACTGAGTTTATATCAAACAGCATCATAATTATCTTTGCCCTGCATCCATACTATTTGTGTCAAAAGTATTTGCTACACACCAAAATAGTCCCATAAATATTTTGCCACAAGGCTTGTCCAAGATTTGCAAGCTAAGTCTGCACACTGCAAAATAGATTATTAACTACTATATATCCCAGGTTAGCACATTGATTTTAGAAAGCACGTTTCTATGGATCTTTATGAGCAATTGTGTAAATTACTCTGGAACAATATGCTAACAAGGCAACAAATACACATGAAAAGAATGATAACCACATGCAGGAAATCCAAGTTGTATGTTTATACTAGGGATAGGGGTATATCCAAATTTACCTTACATCCCTCCAGGAAACAAATCCAATCACTCTGTTCTCACTGCCTATGGAAAGAACCAGGGTTTCAGTGCCTTTCTGAAGGCTATTAGGGTCAGGGTCAAATGTTTTTGCAGGACAGTTAGAGGAAGATCATTCCAGAGAACAGGCACTGCAATGGAAAAGGTACACTTTCTGTCAGATGACATTGCTTCAAGGAAGAAACCTAAAACATGCACTTCCTTTGGAAGCCCATCAAGAACAAGTGGTGCCACAAATAGGTTGAGAGTAATGGGAATGGCATACTTATGAAACATGTAGTAAAATATGAGACTGGGTCATAAATGTATGGCTGCTGAAATAATGCAGATGGAATGCAAAAGTGGGCAGCTAGTAAGAGTTTTGAAGAAGAAAAGGCAATGGAAAAAGCCTTGTATGAACATGGTAGAATTAAGATTACTTGGCATAATTGGTACACAGTACCTTTAGTGGAAATATGTTAGTTATTGATATAAAGCCAGTTTCATTTGTACTTTAGGTCAGCAAAATATGAAATCATTGGACAAATTTAAAAAATCCACTGCCTGTGAAAACTTTGTTTTGCTTTGAAGAGACAATTAAATTCAGATGAATTGAAGTCCTATTGATAATGTCTCCTTGCTCACATGGGGATTAATGAATCCACATCTGGTCAACTGATTTTATTTCTGTCCAAGTTTCATTTGACTTTCCTAAGACTGGTTCAAGAATTGTTGCTATTGCAAGATACTAAGGATGACTGAAACAATCTCCTCACAGCTTTTGAATTTTCTGAAGCACAAGCCCATGTTATCCCATTTTGGAACATTGGTACGCTGATTGGGAAACATGAAACAAAATACCAGAATGAATATTTTGTACATTTATATACACAAGTATACAGTGTGAAACAATTTGTATATAATTTGTATAAGAGCCGAGGTGGCGCAGCGGTTAGAGAGCACTACTGCAGGCTACTTTAGCTGACTGTGATTTGAGTTCAACTGTTCAAATCTCACCGGCTCAGGGTTGACTCAGCCTTCCATCCTTCCGAGGTAGGTAAAATGAGGACCCAGATTGTTGGGGGCAATGTAAATATATACATTGCTTAATGGTGTAAACTGCTTAGAGAGTGCTTGCACTATGAGGCGGTATATAAATCTCATAAATAAATAAATAATAAATAAATATGTATTTGTATACTCCTTTTTGTACATTTTTAAAATGTACCAATAACATGTTTCCATATTTCATTTAAATTTTATAAGAGAGAGAGAGAGAGAGAGAGAGAGAGAGAGAGAGAGAGAGAGAGAGAGAGAGAGAGAGAGAGAGAGAGAGAGAGAGAGAGAGAGAGAGAGAGAGAGAAATTGCTCAGAAGAAATGCAGATGAAGGATGATGGCTTAATAGACCACATGTTTATTTGGGGCATGTGAATTAGATTGGCTTGAATTAAAACTAAATAAAAAATTGATTTACTGAAACAAGAAATAGACTGATTTGTTTTACTGATCTGATATGTCTTCCATTAGGATACTTTGGGAAGAAAGAAAGGACATTCAGATAACAAAAGAGTTGCCCTCAAATGAAATGCTTTTCATTTCATGAAAAAGATATATGAGAGATATAAGTCAATGCTTCTATGTATGAATAAGGCCTGACATCACTATGAAGTGAAAATACTACATAAATGAATAATTTCCGAGAAACCTATATGTTCTGCAACCAATTTAATAACTTGGAAATCCTCAAATAATAGTTAAGTCAAAGAAGTTGCAAATATGACATCTATCACTAGATGGCAGACATACTCTGTATAATGTGTGCTAATCACACTCTAACCTGTGTGTAGGAGAGTAAAAATTTCATTGAAAGTGAAGCATACATACATACATACATACATACATACATACATACAATTATTACAGAAAAAATCTGAACCTGTCTTGGAAATCCCATGTCTTGAGTACATTTCATAGCTTCAAAATATTCATTCCTATAATGTGTCTATTTGATCCTAAACCAAAGCTGTAAGGGGAGAGGTGTTTTTAAAAAAAATTGGCAACCACTGTTCAGCACTGTAAGATAAGTAGGATGCAAAGCAAGTTGCTTGGATATTATTTTTTTCCCCAAGCTTGGCATGGCTACATTCCTATGGTCTGCTCCAGCAGACCATAGTCCTCCAAGGTCCCTTTCAGCTCTGTGATTCTGTGTCCTAGACATGCACTGCAAGCAAGTATTTGCTTTTTATTGGGATGATACTCCCTTCTACTAATCTTTCGCCTTATGCTGTAGTCATTTGCAGTTCTATGGATATTTATTCCATATCAATTACACTAAATTCATGAGAGAATTTTGGGACAGTCTTCTTTAGAATCATTTATTTATTTAACAGAATTTTTAAATCACCCCAAACAAGCCATTTAGCTAGGTGTAGAAATGGGATGGCTGGCTGGATATAACAAAATCTCAAGCCACTCTACCAACAGCAGAGGGTGGGGGGGGGGAAGCTTTCTCACCACCCAAGAAACAAAACAGGAATAACGGAATCAAAATAAAACCAAATGACTGCCCTTTATTTTCCCTAGCTATCATAATTCCCCCCTCCCAAAAATACAGATAAAAGGGTTGCTCCAAATAAGGGACCACAGGCTCGCGCGGCTGGGCCCTAAGCTTCGCCCCTTTTATGTGACTGGCGAGTGTCGCCCACCTGAAGGAAAGGCTGGAGCTCCCACCGCCTTCAAATCTCAAGGATACCTTTGAAAGCTATTCCTAAAATCGGGTAGGGCAGGGTGGCTGTTAGGTAATTACCAGACATTTTTCCAAAGATAAAGCATTTCATAATGCAAGGGCCATTAACGAGAAGCCCTGTCTTCTTTTTTTAAATTCAGCAATGATCCTCCCCCTCCCACAACTATATATGACCCAACATCAGGAAATGCTAGGGTTTTGTTCTTGATGCATAGTCTGGACATACAGCCTGCTTATGAACAATGGTTTGATTGTTAAGGTAAGGATATAAACCACCCCCAATTTTAAAACACTCACTTTAGGGTTTTTTTTCCCATCCTCATTTCCGCAAATCATGATTGATGCTCCCAACTTAGTATTGGGAGCCCACTGTACACTTTTAAAAGCCATTTTCCCAAAAGACATTTGCCAGAAGAACAAGGCAGGGAGTAATTGTGTTGAACTAGTTGCTTCCAATTAGAATCGGCCCAAACACTGTACAGACATATTTGGCTGTCACTCAGGGTTATACATGCGAAGGCCGCTTTGAAGATGTAAATCAAAATTGCAAATGTGCACTGGAACCACTCTGGGCTGCAGGAACCACAGCTTTCAAAACAGGAATGACAGATTGAACTAGCTAGAAATTTTAATTAAACCTCGTAAGGGAGAAGTCTTCAGCTAGCTGAGCCTCAGCTGTGTGGCTGCCCTGGCTTGGATGAAGCGCCGTGCCAGAAAACCAGAATGATTTGAGAAAGTCGTCACATCCTTAGAATCTATTAATTCTGCTCCCAAATAATGACCATGTTTTTGAAGAGACGGAGCGGGGGGGGGGCAGCTTTAAAAATGACAGAACATACAGCACAGGATACAAAGCAGTGTGACCTTGGTTGCT
Organism: Diadophis punctatus similis; assembly: GCA_023053685.1. NCBI lineage: Eukaryota > Metazoa > Chordata > Lepidosauria > Squamata > Dipsadidae > Diadophis > Diadophis punctatus. Next base: position 248,288,995 of record JALIGW010000001.1, read on the forward strand.
TAGCAATGTGAGAATAATGCAAAAGAAAAAAAACCCACAGAAACTATGGGGCCTTTGTGCTACACTCTTGTGAAGGGTTATGTTATGTACTTCTCTTCAATATTTGTGGTAAATTGCCAAAGCTCCCTGCATAAAAATTCCCTGCAAACATAAAACATTAATGAGAAGAACGCAGGATCACTTTTTCCTTTCTTCTAGGACCGTGATGGCGAACCTATGGCACGCGTGCCCAAAGTGGCACGCAAAACCATGTCGCCTGGCACCCGCAGCCTTGCCTGTTTGTCTTCCGGGTTTCTGGCACGCATGTGCGCGTGACAATCAGCTGTCCTTTGTGCGCACAGCAGTGCCGAAAATCTATTGTGCTCATGTGCGGTGGCCAACTGATTGTCAGGTGCGCATGCGCACCAGAACCCAGAAGTTCAGCTTTTCCAGAGTGTGGTCCTTTTTCATGCGCGGCAGTGCCGAAAACCAGCCTGCACATGCACGCCAGCCAGCTGATCATCAGGCGCGCATGCACGCCAGAACCCAGAAGTTTGCCTTTTCCGGAGCATGATCCCGCCGAGCATGCATGTGCGCGTGAGTTTCTGTGTGAGTGCCGAAAAGGTTTGCCATCACTGTTCTAGGAGATTAAAAAGGACGCTTTGTTTGTTAGAAGATCCTGTAGCTTTTTAGAATGTCTGGTTCTGAAATCCTTTTAAATTGTAAACAAAAGAGAAAAGGCTGGGGGAAACATTCATACATTTTTCTTAAGATAATCTAAATGCACTTTATCACAGTTCCAAAGAGAAACGAGATCAGGGCTACATGTTATTGCAACCTTCTGAAAAACTAATTACCCAGTTAATCTATGCAAAAGTAGGTTGGGTGCACAAGAGCCAGTGAAAAGCCGGTATGTTTATATAATCTGTGGTCCTTTCTTTCATGTTCTTTAGGTGTGTTTATGTACTGGTGGAAAGTTGATTTGGCTGGGGATACTTTTCCTGAAACAGTCTGGTGGGCATCCTGGACATTCTTCTGAGTTGGAACCATCAACCAAAACCAGGTAACTTCATTGACTTGGAAAGCTTCTGGCCAGCATTGGCTGTTTGACCAGTTCTAACTCCTCTAAAGGAAGACGGCTGGCTTTGTGTAGACACATGCTAGGATTACATGAGACCAGAGGTGGGTTTCTCCCGGTTTGGATCGGTTCATCCAAACTGGTAGCGACCTGCTGGTGATGTCAAGGAACCAGTTTGGTCAGTGCCAGTCCATGGGCACCGCCATCTCTTTTTTTTTTTTTTTTTGAATTTTTTTTTAGATTTTTTGGGGAATTTTTTTCTGGTTTTTTTTCCTTCTGCACATGTGCAGAAGCCGAGTTTCCGGCACTGTGCATGCAGTCACCATCTTGTTTTTGGTTTTTTTTCCAGTTTTTTAAAAAATTATTTTGGGGGGGGATTTTTTTCCAGGTTTTTTTTCTTCTGTGTATGCGCAGAAGCCAAATTTCCAGCACTGTGCATGCGGTCATCATCTTGTTTTCGGCTTTGGGGGGGATTTTTTGCCGCTGCGCATGCAAGGCGCGGCCATGTGGTGCGGGAGGAAGTGAACCGGTAGCGAGGTAAGTTAGAACCCACCCCTGCATGAGGGTCCCTTTGCAAACAGGTGAGGAACTATTGTTGTAGCAAAAAAAAAAACATTGGTAGGCACAAAGAGTTGGAATACATGCATCTGTATTATGATGGTTACAGAGGATACATCTTGTTTCCTGATCTTAGCTTTTTTAAAAAAAACTCCTACCGTGTCATAATCTGAGATACTACTTTCATTTGTATAGATATGGTATGTGATACATGATCAGTTCTGATAATGTAATTAATATGAGTGCTGAGTGCTAACAACAAGATCTTTTCAGTAGTGGCTCAATGAGATTCAATTCATTTAGTCTACATGTTGCTTCCACGCCAAAATTTATACCTAAGTTGGTTCGAAGTAAGATAAAAATTAAATTCAATGTGACTATGGCAAAATATTTAGATAGTCCTCATACAGCTGCTGCTTGCATTACAGTGATGAAAAATAACGCTTGTACTTTTGATTGCCTTATTTGCTTGCAACTTTAAAAAAAATCAATTCTACTTCTATTACTATAATTGTCATCTTTGTAAGATTCAGACATTTGCCTCAGGAGCATTATAGATACAAGGAAGAAGTTTATTTTATTTCATCCTTGTATCATTTAATGAATAAATTGTAAAGTGATTCTATTCTGATGAGATTGCTGTAGTGGTAACTTTTCATAGAAGCATTTTTATATACAGTATCAAATCAAAAGGTTCCAAAGGAAATTTCTAAAACACATAGTTTAAATATGAAGATATGGAAGTCATGTAGCTTTGATGATGATATGAAGATAAATGATCTGTGTTCAGTATTAACAATCTTGGCTGCTGTGTGTTGCCAAATGCAACATGGACGCATTTAGACAAAACTTTGCTGAAATCCTTAACATAAGAAATCTGAGTACATTGGATGCCTTTATGTTCATCAGTTTTATATCTTCCTCTTTAAACTAGAAGACCAGAAGAAGAATGAAATAAAGAAAGGAGAGTTTGGCAAAGTGTTTGGACCAGAAATGTGCTCTAAATGCCAGAAAAATAGTGATTGTTGTAACAGAATATCTGGGAGCTTTTATCCTTCTATTTCCTTTCAGCGTGAACAACTGGATTCTGGTGTAGAATTTGGCCTTTTGACAGAAAGAAATATCTGGTGAGTAGCTTTCCTAAGAAAGAGTTTCATAGTCTCCATCTCAGTTCTAATAGGTTAAAAAAGAACAGAGGGTCCTGGTACACAGCCCCCATATGACTTAATTAATATGTTCAGATATTAATGGAACAGCCAAATCTTTTACCTCTCCTCTTGCCCAACACATGCTCCATTCATAGCCATCCTGAGACTATTCTCCACTTATTTATGAATTTCTATTAATTCAATTTGTATAGCTGCCCATCTCAATGTCATGCTTCCATTCCAATGGCTGCTATTCAGCTTTCTTTCTGCATTTTAACTTATCTATTTACCTACAGGATATCTATCTGTCTGTCTGTCTGTCTGTCTGTCTGTCTGTCTGTCTGTCTGTCTGTCTGTCTGTCTGTCTGTCTAATCTATCTAATCTATCTAATCTAATCTAATCTAATCTATCTATCTATCTATCTATCTATCTATCTATCTATCTATCTATCTATCTATCTATCTATCTATCTATCTATCTATCTATCCATCTATTTTTATAAACAACTGAAGGAGGCTAACATATCTAATTCTCCTCCCTCTTCCTATTTTCTTCACAACAGCTCTATGAGATGGATTGGACTGAAAGAGTGTGACTGGCCCACGATCATCCAACTGGCTTTCATGGCTAAAGTGGGACTTGAACTCATGGTCTCCTAGTTTCTAGCCTGGTGCCTAAACCACTAGATCAAACTGGCTCTCCATACATTTGTGCAAGCATGCATATCCATAAAGGATTGAAAAACTATGCAGGTACAAGTCACCTGCAAAAGCAAGTATACCTCTGTGCAAAAATATCAGGTCTTCAAAAGTAAAGCTTTTGTTCATTCACCTCTAATTTATAAAAGGTTTTTTTTTAAAGGAGAATCTTGGATGTTTTTTTAAAAAATAAATCCCTACTAACTGTACTGATTTATTTATCAAATGTTCATACCATTTCCCAGCCAAAGGATTGTATCCAAGGAGGCTTTCATCACCAGTTTTAGCTAGGGCAACTTAAGTCAACTGCCCAAACAAAGTAGTGGAGAAACATTACAAGTGGGTCATTTTCTAAATGCATAAATTCAGTCCAACTTGGAAGAGATTTTGGAAATTTCTAGTTTATATCTCCTTTGAGATGAATACTTCTGAAAGAATAAAGATTATTTTGGAAGGTGAACCAGATGAAGCTCACCAACATTTCTGAGAAAAACACACACACACACACACACACACACACACACACACACACACACACACACACACACACACACACTTCTAAGCGCTCTCACTCTCAAGATTTATGGGCTATTAGGAGTAGCACAAAATGGGGGCGGGGGGTGGGTGGGAGAAATGAACCCCTGAGCAGAAATGACTGCTCAGATTTCAGGATGTATTTATTTATTAAACCATTAGAACTAAACGTCATATGCAGGGTGCTTCTTCCATTACTGAATATAAAACAAAAATGTCACAAAGTACTTTCCATTTGAATTTCTTGGAATCCTATTCTTTCTTGATACAGTTAAACATTTCTTTAATCTTTGGCTTTCTACTAAAGCCCTTTCTAGTTATTTTTATCTTCTTCCTAAACAGACCTGTTTTATTTAGGGGATAAGGGATAAACTATATGTAATAAACTATGAGATACTATGAGCCGCGGTGGCACAGTGGTTAGAGTGTAGAACTGCAGGCTACTTCTGCTGACTGCCGGCTGCCTGCAATTTGGCTGTAAAGCGGTATATAAGTCTAAGTGCTATTGCGATTAATAAATATCTCAGAAAAATGGAAGTTTGATTACCTTGTAAGAGGGGAAAATACTGATAACTACGGTAACAACAGAAATTCTCCAGAGTTTTATCTCAATCATTTTAAAAAGGTAAGTTCCTTGAACCATGACTCACCATACTAAAGTTCATTCTAAAGAGTTTGAAATCAGCATCTCACTGCTGTGATGTATTTCAAAGTTAGCTTCAGCAGGTGTCTTTTCTGATCTTTGCTTTCATCTCCTATTTGAAGGTAGCTGAATAGGTTCAAATAAAGAGTCATGCGATATACAGTTTGAATGAAGTATAGGCAAATTTATTTTATATAAAACCAATGTCTATCTAGGAGTACTGAGAGTTAAAACAGTCCCCGAGAATCTGTGTGTTTCTTAGACCTCAATTAAGAACTGCTTCAGCTTCGGAAGCTTTCTTATTCTGATCACGATTATGCATCGATTAATGGGCATGCTTCATTCATTTAAACCAGCAACATCAAATAAATAAAATGAATAAATAACAGGGATCACGTCTGCTCCAGAGAGAATTGGGGACTGATGTACACTTTCTGCATGAACAAGGCATGATATCACTTTTTGGCTTGCTACAATCATATACCCTGGAGAAAGAGGAGGAGGGGAAGGAAATTGAGAAACAGGCTTTTTATACATGTCTCAAAATGTTATATGAGCCTTTTCCTCTCCTCTTAGTAAATCATGGCAAGCGACATGACATAACAAGTAACTGCCTATAAAAAATAAGAAATTAGTTTGAACAATAGCAGTGTTGTTTCTGAAAAACAACTTTTAAAAAATCAACCAAGAAAATAGCAAAGACAATTGGACCAAATCCAAGTCATACAAAAAACAATAAACTACAAGTCTCATACATTTTTGCTTTTAGATCTAAACTTACAGTATTCACATTATGGATATATAAATGATTATATTAAGGGGTGTGCATAAGTGCACCAGCGTGCCTACCGTCCCTGTCCAAATGTTCCCTCTTATCAGTACCCATCTTATGTATATAAACAATGTTATATCTATGTATAGGTATATTACTAACACGTACTTGACAAAAATAAAAAAATAAAAAATAAATAAAATAAATGAGAAATCTTTTTCTACTATGAAATGCAAAGCTAGCTAGTGAATCAAAGGCAACAGATACAATTTACTGTGTATAATAACCAAGAATCATAGCTCAATATAAAAGATAAAATTGTTTATCTCCAACAAAAATGCGGTGTTTATTGCTACAATTAACAAATGTGCAATTATTTATATGAATTTCAAATAAATTTGGTAATTAGATTTACAAAGGGGGCCATCAACTTTAAGTAAGTATTTAATATTGTTAGGTTGGCAAATGAATAAGTCCATCAGCATTGACAAAAAAAAATCATTCAATTGCAAATAGCAGCTTTATTTGGAACAACTTGTGATGATACCTGAAACATTATACAATATCAGACACCTGCCTTTCCCAGGTCCTTGTTTAAACATGTAATTGATTATGTGATCATCTATAACAAATCTGTGGTTGTGTCCATGTAGTTTATTTATTTATTATATGCTGTCTATTTTACTCTGCTAATAGTCTCTGGGCATTACAAGAAACTGAACTAAACTTTTTTTTTACCAATACTAGTGATTATCATTGCACATATACTGTTGCACATTAATTCATAATATCAATACCATGTTATCGTTAATAAAGATTTCTGAAGGGCTTTATGAGCCGAATGGAAAAGAAACCTTTCTAATTAGCCACATTTATTTTAATGAGTCACTTTTTAATTGCAACTTCAATTATTCATTGGTTAATGCAGGGAATTTGGTAACATTTATACAAGGTTATTATCATAGGCATATTCCTTATTCCTTTCACTATCAAGATCTAAAAATCGAAGGTGAAAGATTATGGCATAAAACAGCCATGTTTTGAATGGCAATTAGAAAATCTACATTTTGATAAAATGTCCATCTCTCAATTACAAAAGGCCATACTGCTTGGAACCGCACATATTCTACACTGATACCTTACAAAACCCTGAGATTTTGTTTTGGGAAAAACTCAATGTGTATGAAAGCCAACATCAGTTAAAAATCTGGCAGCTGTAATTTCACATTGTTGTGGATACAACAAAAAGGCCAGATTCAGTCTAAATATCTGTTTTACTATGCAGGCAGCCTTAATAATGGAAAGTTTGAAAAACAAGTTTAATTAGTTATAGAATGGGCCACCATCCTTATTCTGATCTGCTATTAAGTAAGAGGATGGAATATTTGGTGGGAAAGCATGGTAGTACCAAGGAAGAGTCAAGCAAGCCTACATTTTATCATCAAAGTTGACTCCACTAAAAATCTGCAGTGGTCTTGTTTTTTAATTCAATTAGATCTTCAAGCCATATGAAAATCAATGTTGCTTTTTTTTAGGTAGTGTAAAAATATCCCTGTCATAATAACGGATAACACGATATCCAAACCTTTTATATCAACAATATTGTATTTTCTAAATGTTTTACCTAAAACTGAGAGATCCCAAGTAAAACTGATTTAAAATTGGTAAAATAGTTTACATTAAAAAAAATCTTGCTATATTATGCTACTGTACCTCCCTTTCCTCCTGTTAATTGGCATTTAAGTTTATAAATTAAAACACATTTAACAAGCATACTTAAGTGCTTTTATTACATCCACTCCTTTCATGGTATCCAATTAGCTTGTAAGAAAAATATACATTCATTCCCCTTTCTATTGCAGGAATCAGGAATATTTTCAAGCATTAGGTACTACCATGAGATTTCAGGCAATGCTGTGGGTGGAATAAGCAAGAGAGATGAAAATAATAAAATGTCTCAAAACTCAAGCAAAGTCCAATGAGAGAACAGAGATAATGCATAAAATCTGGATCATTTTATTGATGTTTCTTAATTTATTTAAATTGGAAAATAGTGGATTGCCTTCCAGGATTTCAGAGGTCCTACATTGCCAATCCCATCCAATTGCAAAGATCTGCCTAGCACCACTAGGTAAATAATGATGTGTTCACCAAAAGGCCTGTTGCCAACACTTGTGTTGAGGGAACAGACATTTGAATGGGAAAGCAGTAAAGTCCATCTTTTTTTCCCCTAGTGTTCCAGTGATGATACAGAACACAGATTCCAAACTCCCAGTTGGTCTATCAGAAATTCTTGCTCTTAACAAGAATGATTTGGAGGGGATACATTTGTATGAGCTTAAAGACTTCTTTTTCAGTATGAGATATCATTAATGAAACACAAGAGGGAACACCAAAAAAGTTTTTATCAGAGTTTGTTGCAGATAATTAATTTCCAGAAGCACACACAGATGACTGATTCAGCTGGATTCATAAACCTCTTTATTATATATATATATATATATATATATATATATATATATATATATATATATATATATATATATATATATATATATATATATATATATATATATATATATATATATATACACACACACACACACACACACACACACACACACACACACACACACACACACACACACACACACACATATATATATATATATACACATACACATACACATACACATACACATACATATACATATACATATACATATACATATACATATACATATACATGTGTGTGTGTGTGTGTGTGTGTGTGTGTGTGTGTGTGTGTGTGTGTGTGTGTGTGTGTATTCTGCTTTCTAGTTTGAAGTCTTAAACCACTGTACCAAACTACCTCTATGGGGTTTTTTTCCCAGACTGCCTTTCCTTCAGAACAGACATTCTAGGATTTAGGAGGTATTTACACTCCACAACAAGTAAACTCTCATTATAGAAACCATATCTTTGCAGTACTATCAGGAAAGTGCTATGCTTACTTAGTCACTGTGCAAAAATAACAACTATCATATTATAAATTAATGTGAAAACTTTTAACCTTACCCATTTAAAAAAATACTGAGGAGAAAAGAGATGGGGTAGAGTGAAAAATCTCCTTTTTACACAGAAAAAATGTAATGTGAAAATTCTCCCTACTTTGGAAAATATAATTTTCTAAAGATTCAGAGAAAGAATACAAATCTCATTCCAAAGACTATTTTGAAGTATTATTTAAAGAAACTGATATTTTAATGTACATAATGGTAGAAACTGAACTATATTTATGGTATCATAGGTTTGTTTATCTTAAAAAGTAATACCCATGATATAATATGAACTTTCACATATTTTGTCAAAGGTGTTGCTAAACTATTACCCTGCATTTATTTTTGCGGTTAGACTCAATTATTCCCAGCAGAGAGTTCATTTTCCAAAATTAATTTCCCTTGAAAACATAATAGTTTTATAGATAACATAAAACAATACATTTAAAAATAAAGAATATAGATTAATGTCAAAATTTTGGAATATTCCAAAAAGGAAACTTATGCAATAACTTTCCTTATCACCAGCATTTTTTTAAGTGCTTCATCATCTGAAAATGTAATTCAGTCTGGAAATTGATCCCTGGAATCATTTTTAAATTTTGTTTTATATTCTGTAAGTAAAATAGCTGGCTTTGTAATTTTCCCAGAAAAAACACTGTAAGACATTCACTGTTGTACTTACTTTAAAAAGCTTAATATTTTACACTTTCTGTGATGGTAAAATGGAATTATTTAATTGAAACTTAGTGCTATACTATATTGACAGACGGTATTAGCTGGGGGAAAAATTAATGAGAAGAATCCATTAAAGATCTATTGGAAATGCTTTTGCCTCCTAAGATTTAATTAACTTTTTTCTCCCTTTGTTACCGATCAGCTCCCATCAACTATACAACCTTTCCAATATTTGAAGATGGAAATTAAACTGTCTTCATCTTTTTATTTATATGCTAATTGTAATGCAACTCTCTCAATTTTTTCTCATAAAGCAGGATCTCTACCTGAGCACCATATCCATTGTAGACATTTTAATCTGCAGTATCCAAAACTAATCACTGTGTTTCAGTTAAAGTTTGGTCCAACTCAAGGACCCAGTTTTAGCTGGTTTCCTTGGCTAAAAAATCTCTCTCGCTGAACATCTCCTGAACATCTCTATTAGAAGATAAAGATTATTTACTGACCCCTAGCATCCTGGACATAATTGTTTCAACTCCTACCCTCAGAACGACGCTGTAGAGCACTGCACACCAAAGACAAATTCCTTGTGTGTCCAATCACACTTGGCCAATAAAGAATTCTATTCTATTCTATTCTATTTAATCCTTTTAATTTTATTGTTTCCTGTTTGTTTAATCAAATCCTAAAGTGAGTAACAACAAAGGAAAAAATTATTCAGTGGTTATTCAACTGGATAGAAAGAGAAAACAGTGGACCAATGTTACTATTTCTTCTGAAATATGCCTGCTTATTAATGTATAAAGAGGAGTGTTTCATCGGAATGAGCAAATGGTAGATCACAGACCACTATTAGATCATCGGCCAGTTTCCAGTGGACAATGACAGCTGATTATGGGATTCTTAACAAAGAATACCTCATCTCAACAAGAAAAAACAACAGTGCCTTTTGCTCAGAATAAGTTGGTTGAGATTATTGTCTTAATTGTTAAAGTGATTCTTAGAATCTCTTTTTGGTTTGTAAATTTAAAACACATTGTTGGCTATAGCGTGTAGTAAAGTAAATAGACTGATCAAGATGAAGTGTGTGTTGGGGGAAGTTTGATATCAAATTGGTTAATGTTGAATGAAATATTAAGAGGTTATGATGCATGTAATACCATCCAACCAACAAAATGAGACATGAAATATCATCTTTCTTTCCTGTGTATCCTAGAATTTCACTGCTTTTTTAATAGTCTATAATATGTGGTTCAGATAAACATTCCTCTTGATTTATGGGACAATGTACTACTTTTATCCAAACATGAATTGCACACAGATCTTTTATTTTGAGTTTGAGATCTCTGAAAATATAAAAGAATATTGCTAAATATCTGGGTAAGGTATGAAATTACATAGTTTAAAAACATCCCAGGAATGTAAGTTTCATTATCTTTACCTTTGGTAAAAATGTATCCAATTCCCCAAATGTCATCTGGCTGCAAAACAAGTTTAATTGTTAAAAAATAAAATGCAGGGGGGGGGGGGGAATTAACTGTAATGTCTATTTGTGCAAAAGGTTTTGAAGGCCTAGTTCTTGAATTTTCAATTTACGTTCCTATATATTCAATCATATATTGTTCAGTCCCATGAGTTTCTTCTCCCATGCTGGCAAACAACTGTTTACCGACTTGGATGAAAACACATGAGTAAGAATTTTATTTACTTCATTTTTTAAATAAGAACTTGCTTTCTCCAAAAATTGGATTAAAATTTCATATATTTTATTGAATGTTGGGAAATTGAGTTAAACCATAGAAGTATTACGGTGTTTCAATTTTGTTTAAAATGTTAAAGATTGTGAATCTAAAACCATATTATATATTTCTATATTTGAAAAATATTCACACTTATTATTATTGCTAATTTCAATGTAGTTGTTTCTACTCTTCTTCCTTACCGCCTATATCTTTTACTTTAATCCTACATAAATAGGAATTAATCTAATTATTAAAGCAAATAGAAAGTAATCTAATAATTCATGGATTGCATTAGCAACTTTTTAAATAAAAAAAGGTTTACATATGAGCTTGAAGATGCTTTAAATGATATTCCATAGTTGTGGTTATATATAGTAGAAGAATATAATTATGTCTCCATTCACAAGAAATATATTTCCAGTGTTTATGCACATAAGATATCCAGACATGGGCCCAGGTTGTATCCTTCTAAAAATATTCTAGTTGAAGATCCAAATCATGTGTCTACTATACATAGACTTACAAATTCAGTGCCATAATTTATAAAAAGTTACATAAAGGTTGATCATTTTCAGCCACTTTCAGTAGCAAAGTGGAATAAAGAAATTAAATGGATGAAGTTTATTTCTGTCTCTTCATTTTCAGAAAGCCACACTATTTAATTCTGAGATGTCAGATTACTTTGAAAGAATCAAAAGCAGAACTCATAAAGCTGATGACAAATATACAGACAACTCCCATATATGAAACCCATTTACTGTACCTAGTTTCTGTATTATAGAGATTAGTGTGGCTACATAAAGAATACACCTTCAACACAGATTTACATTATCCCTTTTCAGTAATGCAGACCTGTCAATTTGCAACAGAAAGCGCTTTCAGAATGCCAAAAGCAACAAGTCCCTTCACCTGAGTGATTATTAAGTTTATTAGAAGCTTAACCTAGTTCTCATCTGCTAAGAAAAGCAAAGTACAGCTTGATTGGAGGGTACTTTGGATACACAGAAACCGAAAGGTTTGCTGAACCTGAGAGAATATCCATTTGAAGACAATGGAACCTCTTTTCAGGCTTGCCCAGGAAATAACCTTTTCTGGTGATCATGATGGATATTGAGCTTAATGAACTAGATGATGAATGCTCAGTCTCATAAAACACACACAGTCTATCTGAATGCACAGGTGCACGAAGAGACAATAGCATGCAAGAGTATGCTGCCAAAGCCCAGGAGAAGATCAAAGTATAACTGATGGATAAAAGCACCAAGTCAGGACATGAACTTGCCCGATCAACAATTGCCCAACAACGGCTACACCGCACTCCAAACTACCTTCTAAATTTGTAACAATTTTCTTAGCAAGATTGATGAAAAGTAGCTGGTCAGAATCCAATGCTTTTTGGTTATAATACAGGAGACAAAGAGGAACTCTATACACAGTTTGTGTGTATGTGTGGACACACATAAGGTGTGTGTGTGTAAAGCATGAAGAAATTCTCTAGTTTATTTGTTGCTTTTTATCTGCTCACTATTTTTTTTTACCCTAGGAAATCTTTCTGGAATCAAAGATCTAAAAACCAACTTTTGGTATCTATTTGACAGCTAATATATATGTTATCTGTTAACTTTAATTGGAAAAAAAATTGCTAATCAGTAATGTGTATCTCTAATTTGCTCTGCTACAATTGGTTGTAAATAAATAGCTTAAAAGAGAAAGGCCATTTTCCTCTTTGAGTAATATTATTTGCTTGGCAAAAGGCAGACAGAGAACAAATCTGTAAATAAAGTAAATAAGTAAATTTACAAAAAAGATCAGAGAATCATTCTTAATTTCACCTTTAAATTAAAAGTTATTTTAGGAATTGAACTGAGATACATTTCTAGATTGTAATGCTCTAAGCAAGTATGACTATCTAGAATTGATATAAGTACAGAATTGTATCTTTAATAATATTTCTTTCTATTTTAGGGTAGCAAAACAAAATATAGGGAAATATAGGAAAACCTATAGATCAGTGATGGCGAACCTATGGCACGGGTGCCACAGGTGGCACGCGAAGCCATATCTGCTGGCACACGAGTCATTGCCTAGCTCAGCTCCAGCGCGTATGTGCATGCCGGCCAGCTGATTTTTGGCTCACACGGAGGCTCTGAGAGGGCGTTTTCGGCTTCCGGAGGGCCTCCGGGGGGACTGGGGAGGGTGTTTTTGCCCTCCCCAGGCTCCAGGGAAGCCTCTGGAGCCTGGAGAGGATGAAAAATGGACCTACCGGGCCCACCAGAAGTTGGGAAACGGGCCATTTCCGGCCTCCAGAGGGCCTCTGGGGGAGTGGGGGAGGCCGTTTTTGCCCTCCCCAGGCATTGAATTACGGGTGTGGGCACTCACGTATGCGCGATAGCACGCGCACATGCACTTTCGGCACCTGAGGGAAAAAAGGTTCGCCATCACTGCTATAGATATAGACCTCAATAGTTAACATTTGTTTTATGAACAGTATGCACATAAGCCCTCAAAACATAGGGAAGAAGGAATAATGCTTTCCCAAAAGATTTTGCCCAATGCTAGCAGGGAGTCATCCTGAGGTTGACTCAGGATGATAGCTTCATGATAGCTACTTAGCTATCTACTGCAACTTCCATTCAACAATGTCAAAATGTTCTGAATTAAGTTGCATTTCTAGACTAATATGACTGAAATTGAAAGAACAAATAGCAGCACAATATTGAAGAGACTGTGATTTATAGTGAACTGAAATTGAAACCAGATTCTAAATGTACCTTTCCTGAAAATATTTTTTTTAAAAAAACCATCACCTTTTAAAATCTCATATTAGAGTGGCAAATTATCAACCCTCTGATGGTATTACTTTACATTTTCCATGATAACAATATATAGTCTAAAACTACATTGGAAATGAAACTAGAGTTAGGGTTACAGTTAGGTTTAGGTCTACTTGGAGTCATGGCTGAAAACTAATGTGAGGGATAGATTCTTAGATGTTTTCTAAGGGAAGGGATGGTGACAGCTTTTTATTCGGAGTCATTTCTGGTCCACAGTAAACTAAGTTGAGGGTTAGAGTAAGAGTTAGAGTTACATCTACCTGGAATCATGGCCAAATATTAATGCAAGGACAGGTTCTTAGAAGTTTTCTAACAGAAGCAGCAATGACATTTTATGGTTGGAATTGTTTGTCATCCACAGTAAAATACACGAGAAAAAAACCATTGGCATTGAAAATAAACCTAGGCTTAGGTTTAGGTCTTCTTGGAGTCATGGCTGAAAACTAATGCTATGGAGAGAGGAGAGATTCTTTGAGGTTTTCTGAGGAATGGGTCAGTGACAGCTTTTCATTCAGACTTGTTTCTGGTCCACAGTACAATACATGGGAAAATCCAGTTTGCAGTCATGGCTGAAATCTAATGCTAGGAATAGATTCTTACTGGTTTCTTATGGAAAGTGTTGGTGACAGCTTTTCGTTCGGACTTGTTTATGGTCCGCAGTAAAATATATGTGAAAATCCCATTGGTATTGAAAATGAAAATAAGGTTAAAGTTAGGGATAGAGTAAGGATTAGGGTAAGGTCTACTTGAAGTCTTGCCCAAAATCTAATGCTAGTGATAGGATTTTAGCGGGTTTCTAAGGAAATTGTCAGTGACAGCTTTTCTCTCAGAGTTGTTTTTGGTTCACAGTAAAATACATGGGAAAGTTCTGTTTCCATTGAAAATGAACTAGGATTATGGTTAGGGTTACCTCTGCTTGGAGTCATGGCTGAAAAGTAACACCAGTGATAGTTTCGGAGAAGTTTTCTAAGGGAAGCGATGATGATAGCCTTTTGTTCAGAGCTCTTTGTGGTCCGTAGTAAAATACATGGGAATATCCCATTGGCATTGAATATGAAATTAGGATTAGGGTTAGGATTAGATCCAGGGATGAAATCCAGCAGGTTCTTGAGAACCGGTAACAGAAACTTTGAGTAGTTCGGAGAACCGGTAGCAGAATTTTGTGTAGTTCGGAGAACCTGGAAATACCACCTCTGGCTGGCCCCGGAGTGGGGTGGGAATGGAGATTTTGTAATATCCTTCCCCCAGGAGTGGAGAGGGAATGGGGATTTTGTAGTATCCTTCCCCTGGAGTGGGGTGGGAATGAGATTTTACAGTATCCTTCCCCTGCCATGCCCACAAAGCCACACCACGCCCACCAAGCCATGCCCACAGAACCAGTAGTAAAAAAAATTGGATTTCACCATTGATTAGGTCTACTTGGACTCATTGCTGAAATCTAATAGATAGATTCATAGTGCTTTTCTTAGGAAAGCATCAGTGACAACTTTTCTTTGAAGTTGTTTGAGATCCACAGGGAAAATTCCATTACCATTGAAAATGAACTAGGTTTAGAGTTAAGGTTACGTAGATCTTAACATTCCAACAGCCTCTCTAGAAACATTAAGCAGCTGGTACACTCATTTGCAACGTTGATCTCCATGAGCTTTTAGAAACAGAATAACTATCTGTCATTGAGAAGTAGCTTCCACCATCTGATCCTTCCACATGAGCTAAAATCTTGGACTACCGGGGTCCAAGTCATGTAGAAGTTTATATATGCACCAAATCTTCATCCTAATAGAGACATCCATATTGTGGGTTGTGTAGACTAGCTCTTCATAAATCTGACCAACAGGATATTTAGCAAATAGGACAAGATCCTCATTTTTTTTTCAGATATGAAGATGTGGCCTGAAAGGACTATTGGAAAATAAATCTCTGGATTTCTTCTACTGTCCTACCTGAAATAAAACCCGATACGTTTTTGCCTCTATAATATTTGCTCTGTGAATAAGCTATGACTCTTTCTAATCTCACAACATATCTCTTAATAAGTTAATGGTTTGTTACTGCTATTATTAATAAGCTTCATTGTTTCCATTTGTAATATGTTGTTAATGCTTTAGTTTGACCTTTGGTCTATTTTATATCACTTTCTTGTTTTGCTCTAAGTTGTTCCGAAGACAATGGTGGTGGTGGTGAAAGAGCAACAAATCCATAAAAATTGAAATCAAAGAGAATTTTATCATCTGAGCCTGGGATTTGTTAGAGTAGATGAATTACATTCCTTACAATGTTTATTACTGAAACAAGTCTGAGGCATGTTTGAACATAAAATCACTAATCCATAGAAACACTACAAAAGTATGAAACTTGAAAAGTAATCCATTATTTTTCCTTTGGCTGTCAGACAGACAAAATACATAGCCATGTACATACTTAAAATGTATTCATACACACATATAAAAGCACAAATAAACAAGGAAAAATGGAATCTGCAATCAAGAATCCTTTAAAAACAACTGAAGATATTACATCCAAATACAAAATTACATCCAAATAAAAAAATTGCCTTGTATACGGTTCTCAGCCATCATATTTAAAATACTTTGAAATGGGAGCCTAAATATATGGTTTTGCCTTTATTAATTTTATTTTCATTCTTTATATTGTTTTACCATAATTTCACTCTCTGCATTATTTAATTGATTTCTCACATTTTGACCTATCTCTATCTTATTTATTTATTTATTTATTTATTTATTTATTTATTTATTTATTTATTTATTTATTTATTTATTTATTCTTATAAGCCGCCCAACTCCTGAGGGACTCAGGGTGGCGTACAGCATGTAAGAGGAACGATCAGTAAAAAAAAGCATAATAATATTAATTAAAAACAATTATAAAAGATTTAAAAAACATTGTCTTGCTATAGGATGCTACATCCACTAATTAATAACTTAAATAAATTAATTAAATTTGCTTATTTATTTAATGTAATAATTATATTAAAAATCAATAAATCTTCCACAGATTTTTCAAGAGGAGAAAATAATATTTTTTATTTTCCATGAGGTGAAAAATTGAAAATATTCATGACTGTATCGTAGTAAAAGCAGCTGACCAACTTGTCCACATTCAGAAGCAGGATAAATAACATTTAGAAGACTACAAGCCTGTAAGGCACACTGAAAGCTCAAAGAGGCAGGAAGGGAAGAAGAATGTAATGTCAAACCACTTTCAAGCTAGCGCCAAGAAAACCATAAGGTTGTATTCATGTAGTCACCAGG
The DNA here is from genome assembly GCA_023053685.1 of Diadophis punctatus similis. Taxonomy (NCBI): domain Eukaryota; kingdom Metazoa; phylum Chordata; class Lepidosauria; order Squamata; family Dipsadidae; genus Diadophis; species Diadophis punctatus. Next base: position 248,305,973 of record JALIGW010000001.1, read on the forward strand.
CGTTGAGCTCAAATTCATATTTACCTCAACGCACAAGCATAGTAGGATCTAGAAGTGAATATCTTGCAACAATAGTTGAGGGAGGGATGGATGAATAAGTAAAACAAATGTGCCCCTGAACTGAGCTCAATGCTTGGTGCTTTCACATAGGTGTCTATGTTACTTTCTTGTCAACAATACATAAATTGGTTTGTTGTTGGTTGATGCTGCGGTTTCTGATGAGAAAACAATGTTCTAAAAGCAAACACGGCTAGAAGTTGATAATCACAGCAATCATATTGAGAATATAATCTGAACTAGAGCCTTATTTCAAACTGTTTTTCATATGAATAGTACAGGTGAAAGGCTGGCCCTGAAGGTCCCCCAAATCCAGTAGCACAAATTCCTTTTTAAACTGTAGGAAGTTAGCACCCACCCCCTCCTAGAAAAATGAATTATCCTAGGAAACATTGAAAAAGGAAAGAATATGTTTCCCTGAATGAGGAAAGGAGAAACATGTTTTAAATACAAAGCAGCTTCCTGCAGCTCCCTGCCCCCCTCCTTCAGATCCAGGGTGATGGGATTAAGATCTTCCCCTTTAGGACATCAGAGGATTAGCCCTCTACCACCTGGAAAATTACCAGCACTCAAACAAACTTGGGAGACAGCTTAAAAGGCTAGCTAAAAACCCCAGCCGCTAGGGGGCTTCTGACCACCAATTGGAGGGCATTACATACACAGGAACAGGAAACTAAGAGGTGGGGCCCAACAGAGGTCATAAAACCAAGGGACTCAGCATCTTCCCTTCCCTTCTTCTCTTCACCCACATCTGGAAGCATGTGATCTACCTTTTATGTACAGGGGCTCATGCCATGTGCACCATTAAACCTTCTTTCCAAGCAACTTCCATGAATCCAGTGTTCTTTTCCCCCACTTGGAACTGAACCCAGAAGGATATTCCTTACAACAAAACAAAACAAGAACTGCAGCAGGAGTGCAGCTGATTGAAGGGTGGGAGAGAGAAGGAAAGAATGAGGAGAAAGGGAGAAAGAGGAGTTCAGTGAACAGGATGGAGAGAACAAATTTTGGTTGGGAGGGAGTGTTCAAGTATTCAGAAGAGTAGGTAAGACTTCTGAAGAGTAGATGACTTCCTGCTCACAGCCCTTTCAATATTGACTTGTTTTATATGCTCCTGCATAGCTCTTTATGATAGCACAGGTCACAAAACAGTTCTTTCATGATCATTTCTCTCACTCATTTGCTTACTTCCTATATTTCACTTCACCAAAGGTATAGTAGTTTTTTTCTTACCCTGATGAAAAGGATCTTCTCTCCAACTCTGTACCTTCCCTGAGAAAGGCGCTCCACACAAAATTTACTAGGGCATTTACAAGGAGGGTCTTCAGAAATATGTTTGACCTGAAAAAAAAGTTATAATTTCAATGTATCTTCTGCATTATTCTTCCATTATCTCAGATTATATCCCGACTCCTCTGTCAGAGATGGACTAATTTCCAGACTTTTCTGAATTGTACATCCTTCTGAATTTATAGTCTTCACATTCCTACATTTTCCAACACAGGGATTTCAATAGGTATACTCACTGAGTTACAGGACCTCTTATTTGGATACAGATAGTTAATATAACATTACTCTGCCTTATTCCTATTACAAGGAAGGTTAAGAATTAAGTCTCTCTCTCTTATTTTAATCTGATGTATTCCTCCCTCCAGAGGCCTTTTGGAAAGAGCTAAGAGAGCTATTAAATGGGAAGTGAATTAGAACTGTCTCATCTACCATTTTATAATCTGATTACATCATGCCCCGTTACTTCCTTAACATCTTGACTTCCTCCATAATTTTCATCTAGAACAAGAGGAATTCAAAAATGAGGAATACTAACTTGTTGCATCCTTTCAATAGCTTCCCCACAGATTTCTCAAACCCTGAACTTTAACTGCCCTAATTTTGTTGCTAATAATATATGAAAAATTATTTATATCTCTGCCTCTCAATCCAAAAAATGATGTGCCGTTAAATTTTATATTATTAATGTTTATAATAAACAGTATCCTTGAGGTCTGGTCATTTGTTCAGGAATGCAGTTTTTTATTTAAAAAAGCCCATGCAATTAGTTATTTTAATTCAAGTTTTTTTCAGTAGGAGGTGTTCACAGAAGTGATTAAATATTGCTTCTGGAATTATTTTGAAGTGTGCTAAACCACACTAGCTACGTACATAGAAAGATCTTCTTGCTCATTATTTTGAGAAAGTCCTAAACTTCTACCCTGAGGTTCTACTCTGTGGATGTCTCTGGTTTTATGTACTTAGTTTAAATGGTTAAAACTCAGTTGTCACTAATTGAAATTCAAAATGTAACATGTTTAGCCTCAAGGATTGGAATATATTTACTGTACATATGTACACATGGGAAACATGCATGTGTATAATGGCAACTTTACATACACTGAGACACATACACTAGTATATACTCATAAGTAATTCAACAGTCTCCTGAACATTGTATATTTTCACCCTGAGATGACCCAACTGGCTAGCAGACATGAGGCTGCTGGGCTTTCTGCCATTAATTTCAGGAAGAAATCATTCAGCTAATGATTTCATTCAGCTGTTTCTTTTGTAATCATGTTGATCATCTGGTGATGGGAAGCATAGCAAAGTCTTCTAGAGTGCCTTTATATCCAAGGTCTGCATGTGACTCCAAGAATAGAATTTTCCCAGCTTTGTTATATATATACACCATTATCGTGTTAGGCATCCATGAGAATCAGAGCTATATATGGATGTGGTAATGTATTAAAGTACAGTAACTCAATTTTGATATTTAAACTTAAAGAGCCACCATGGCACAGTGGTTAGAGTACAGTATTGCAGGGTACTTCTGCTGACTGCCAGCTGTTTGGCAGTTCGAATCTCACCAGGGTCAAGGTTGACTCAGCCTTCCATCCGTCCGAGGTTGGTAAAATGAGGACCCTGATTGTTGGGGCAATATGCTGACTCTGTAAACTGCTTAGAGAGGGCTGTAAAGCACTGTGAAGCGGTATATACGTCTAAGTGCTATTGCTAAATACAGAATGAACACATAATTTTTCACATACTTAGTTTTATATCTAAGCTTCAGATAAGGAAGCATTGATGCTTAGTTTTTTGGGACATAATCCAAAAATAGCTAATTCCACTAACTATCTATAAAAAGTGTGTCAGAATGAAAACTGCCAATGGTAGCTTTCCATACTGTTTAAGTATTTTGTGTTGCATATTCTTCCCCCTGATGACCCAACCATTTAATTGCATTAAATTCACAATAAGTTGGGGTCTACTATTTTAGAAACCACAAGTAGGTGAAACACTGTTGAGCTGTGCTAATATTTATTTTAGCTAGAATTTTTAACTAGAATTAGAAAACACCTGGAGTACTGCATCCAGTTTTGGTCACTACAAAAAAGACGCCGAGACTCTAGAGAAAGTGCAGAAGAGAGCAACCAGGATAATAAGGGGACTGGAAACTAAAACATACGAAGAGCAGTTGCAGGAACTGAGCTTGGCCAGTCTGGTGAAGAGAAGGACCAGGGGTACCATGATAACAGTGTTCCAATACTTGAGGGGCTGCCACAGAGAGGAGGGGATCAGGCTGTTTTCCAAGGCACCAGAAGGCCAAACAAGGAATAACGGATGGAAGCTGACCAAGGAGAGATTCAACCTGGAAGTGAGGAAAAACTTTCTGACACCTGAGAGCTATCAACCAGTGGAACAGCTTGCAAGCGGAGGTTGTGAGAGCCCCAACACTTGCGACCTTCAAGGGGAGACTGGACTGCCATCTGTCTCAAATGCTGTAGGAACTCCTGCTTGAGCAGGGGATTGGACTAGATCGCCTACAAGGTCCCTTCCAACTCTAATAATAAATCTAAATCTAAAAATTTCCAATGAACTGAAAGAACAGAAACTTCATAGCAAACAAAAAGTTTTAGTTGACTGAATTCTAATCTGACATTCAAGTACTACTGCTGATCGGCATGTGGATGAGTAATGTCTACATAACACAGTGTTCCATGATGAAAATTGACCCAATGTGTTCATGTCAAATAAAACAATGAAGAAGCATTTCTTAAACATTTCATCCACTTCAGCTTAATACTCTAGAGACCTTTGTAAATCTAGTTCATAACCGAACAATGTGTAAAGGAAGATGGAGAATAAGATAAATATGTTGCTAAAAAAATATATTAAGGAAAGTTAGTGTTTTAAACTTTCTTGCATTTTTCTCTTTTTAAACAAATGTATTTCTCAAATAATAAGAATAAAAACAGCTTTACTGGATCAGACTAAAGGTGAGCTAATCCAGTGATCTGTTCTCAATTGCGGCCAATCATACAATCAACCACATAAGCGGGTCACCAAAACAAATGTTCTATCACATATTTTATTCGTTCCATTTTAACAAGCCAGAAAATGTGCCTAGTATAAACAATGACTTCACTTTAACTAAACTTGCCCTAAACTTAACTCAACTGGAGTCTTGCTGCTATCGCAGGGAGGGGATTTATCATCTTGGATTCTTCGTAATTGCTTGAATCTTGTACATTTCAGCAGGTTTCTTTATTTTCTTTTAGCCAAGCAAGGAAGCAGTTATATAATTTTATAACATGATGAATACATTCATCATATGTATACCTCCACATAGGGGGCTCCAAAATGTGAGTATATATGGTAGCAAAGGTTCCATTTTGCAGGATTTTCTGGAAGTTAGGCACATAAATCTGATGCCCTTTCATAACGTCAAAGCTAACGTTGTTTCAATTTATTTTCAAAATCTCATCTCTTTCTATAGGGGGAAAAAATCTAATATGAAGTCCACATACGTTTTCAAACAAGTTCATCTGCAAAAGAAACTGTTGACATTAGGCATCATTTTTCTAGGAATATTTGTTTTGAGGATAAAGAAAAGTCTTCTTCTTTTCTTTAAATTGCCTTCTTTCCATGATTCACAAAGTATAAAGATTTTGCAAACTTAAAAGTTTTGTTCAGGCAGCTAAAGTTTTATGGAATAGCATGTGGAAAAAAAATCCACCAATTTGCTTCTCACAGACATTCCATGTCATATTAGAGCCGAGGTGGCGCAGTGGTTAAAGTGCAGCACTGCAGGCTACTTCAGCTGACTGCTAGTTCAGCAGTTCAGCTGTTCAAATCTCACCAGGCTCAAGGTTGACTCAGCCTTCCATCCTTCCGAGGTCGGTAAAATGAGGACCCAGATTGTTGGGGGCAATATGCTGAACTCTGTAAACCGCTTAGAGAGGGCTGTAAAGCACTATGAAGCGGTATATAAGTAAAGTGCTATTGCTATTGCTATTGCTATCTTCTCCTCCACCTGGGCTGAATTATGCATTGAGGTTAATATTGTCCAAATCATGTAGATGCGTTTTATTCAGCATGTATATGGTCATTTTGTCTTCCAACAGCGTTAAGATAACATAAAGGAATTTCCTGAAATAATAGCAACCATGGTGAAAATGGCTGGATCTGGGAAGCACGTTCAAAGTCAGGGTTCGGTTCGGTTAAAGTTATATACAATCACAATTGAGCCCAACATTTATGTCGCTAAGCAAGCTAGTTCAATGGGTTTTGCCCATTTTACAACCTTTCTTGCCACAGTTGTTAAGTGAATCATTGCAGTTGTTAAAATGAGCAACAAAGTTGTTAAGTGAATCTGGCTTCCCCATTGACTTTGCTTGATAGAGAAGTCGAAAGAGATTATCACATGACCCCACGACGCTGCAGCCGTCATAGATGCATGCCAATTGCCAAGCGTCCAAATTTTGATCATGTGACAATGGGGATGCTTGCAACGGTGGTAATTGTGAAAAATGATAATCAGCCACTTTTTTTCAGTGCTGTTGTAACTTCAAATGGTCACTAAACAAATGGTTGTAAATTGAGGACCACCTGTATGCTACTTATGTGGAATAGGGAGTTCTGCATACCAGAGACATATCTGGGTAGCTTTGTTTTTGTTTTCTTCAGTTGCTATTCCATGCATGATGGAGATCATAAGAAGCTTCTCTTATATTAACTCTACCTTTCTACCTGTTACTCTTCGGATAGGATGCATTTCATTTTTATCTCCTGGAGGCAGCAGGACCATGATAGCAGGAATGATCAGACTTACAGTGCAACGTCTTAGCAGGCAGTAAGTTGGGAAAGGCTACCTTATATTCCTGTTTTTCCTCCTCCTTTTTTCCCTCTCCTGCGAGAATAATGGCTTTTCATTGCTACGCACTAACTTTGCCTCTATGTTTCCTCTGACAGCCATAGTGAGAGAGTTTGAAAAGTTAAAGACACAGGAAGGGGTGAAAGTGCTGACCCTAAGAAAGTTTGCATTTCAACAAATTATACACCAAATTCCATCTGTTCATTATAGCTCTTACGTGGCACAGGGGCTTTTAAGGAGTGCTTTGTAATTCCCAGGTGGGTAGCTACACTTCTTCCCTGCGATATAGGAGTTGCCATAGAAACGGGTTCTTTTAAAAGTGCCATTCTTACTTTCCCATTTAACTCTTTGTGTTCTAGAACGTGGTTTATCGTGCTTGTATAAGAGAAGACTGGCCTGTGAACTGAACAGCAAGTATTATTCTGTTTGGATAAATACCCAAATTAGCTGCATGAAGAAAGTCCTAGATTTCAAGGCTGTTTTAGAGAGATGAAAAAGGAAAAGAGGAAAGACCCTGAAACCACTGCCAGGTAGATTCAAAATATGGATCTATCATAAGCTCTTAGTCATTCTATTCAAAACTCTCCATGACCTCAGCCTCTCTTCATCTCTCCACATAAATTGCCTGTATTTCTCAAATTCCACCTTCCATTTTTCAAAGCTCTTCAGCTTCTCAAAAAAGTATTCCTTGCTATTTAAAGGTTCTAAGTTGATCCCCGAACACCTATTAGACATCATATCCTTTAAAATCCTATTCAATACCTTCTTAAAAGAACATTGAAACACATTTCTTGAGATGCTAACTAGTTCAGGGGTGAAATGCTACCGGTTCGGCCCGGTTCGGTGGAACTGGTACTAACAAATTCTTCCAGTTCACGGAACTGGTAGTAAAAAATGCTTTTAAAAAGTAAAAAAAAGGTTCCCACGGTGGGGCGGCACAGCTGATTGTCACAGCTGATGAACCTCCCCCCCCCTTTTTAAAAGCATTTTTTACTACCTATTCACCCGAACTGTGATTCTGTGAGGTTCCTGCTTGTTCTAGGGGTCATTTTGTGTGAAGTCCAGCTGCTTCTGCATTGTGTGTGAGTCAATTGAGTAGGAGTCAGTTGTGTAGCTTTTGTGTTGTTCGTGTGTGAAGTGTGAAAGTTCGTTTTTGAGCTCTTTGTGGCTCTGTGAGGTTCCTGCTTGCTGTTGCAGTGGCCATTTTGTGTGCTTTTGCATTGTGTGTGAGTCAGTTGTGTGGCTTTTGTGTTGTTTGTGTGTGAAATGTGAACATTACTTTTTGAGCTCAACCGGTCACATGACCATGACCCCCAAGCCACACCCACACAGTCACATGACCAAGCCGCACACACCAAGCCACACCCACAGAACTAGTTATATTGGGCTCATATTGGAAGCCTTCATGTCTCCAGCCAATATAAGCAATGAAGCAATGAATTTAGGAGCCGAGGTGGCGCAGTGGTTAAAAGCAGCACTGCAACCTTCAGCTGATTGCTAGTTCAGCAGTTCAGCTGTTCAAATCTTACCAGGCTCAAGGTTGACTCAGCCTTCCATCCTTCCGAGGTGGGTAAACTGAGGACCCAGATTGTTGGGGGCAATATGCTGAACTCTGTAAGCCGCTTAGAGAGGGCTGTAAAGCACTATGAAGCGGTATATAAGTCTAAGTGCTAAGTGCTAAGTCTATCACATTTGAATGCCACTAGCTTGGGGAGCTACTTTAGAGTTCTTGTTAACAAAGTTACTCCATTTCCTTTTTTCTGCTGCCTCTCTTTTTTAAGTCTTCCTCAGAACCACCTGCTTTCATTCTCTGTAAAATACCATGCAAACTGACAACAGAATATTGGGCTAGATAGTCCAGTATATAAAGGCCTGATTCAATGTCAGTAAGATAATAATATTAAATAATGAACAAAATCTTTAAAAAATACATGTTCAACTCTAGGGGATGGTGCTTATCTCTGTTTCTTAGCTGAGAGACCCAGTATTGTCTGAAGTCATTTCCATGGTCATGTGGCCAGCATGACTATATGCTGAGTCACACCGAACACTGTTACCTTCCCACCAAAATGGTACCTATTTATCTACTCACATTTGCATGCTCCCAAACTGCAATACAGCAGACACCTTGCTCTCTTTTGAGTTTTAAAACACATGAAGAGATTCTGGGATGAATGTAGTGACTAGAATCCTATTACTATGTCTCTCATCTCCAATATCTATATTTATATCTATGTATATATATATCTATGTATATATATATCTATATATATATATATATATATCTATATATCTATATCTATATATCTATATATCTATCTATATATCTATATATCTATATATATATCTATATATATATCTATATATCTATATATATCTATATCTATATATATCTATATATCTATATATATCTATATATCTATATATATATATATTATATATATATATATATATATATATATATATATATATATATATTATATATATATATATATATATATATATATTATATATAGCTATAGCTATATCTATATCTATCTATCTATCTATCTATCTATCTATCTATCTATCTATCTATCTATCATCTATCTATCATCTATCTATCTATATATCATCTATCTATCTCTATCTCTATCTCTATATATCTCTATATCCATATCATATCCATCTCTATCTCTATCTCTATCTCTATCTCTATATCTCTATATCTCTATCTATCTATCATCTATCTATCTATCTATCTATCTATCTATCTATCTATCTATCTATCTATCTATCTATCTATCATCTATCTATCTATCTATCTATCTATCTATCTATCTATCTATCTATCTATCTATCTATCTATCTATCTATCTATCATCTATCTAATATAAATTATATGCTGAAATATATATTTCAGCATATCTGAAAAGTGACTGTATATATAACTTGAATGACCAAGTCACTGAATCTTACTGTTACGATCCTTGGTAGAAAACAGCCTTTAACATCCTCTGAGAAAATATGTCTGTATTCTTCCTCTTATTGCTTATTCCCTTTCTTTTATAATTTTATTGCATTTTGTATTTTGTTGCTTTCACTGTACATCCTGAGGTAATTTGGAGCTGGGCAATGCTTCCATTCCATTCTGTTCCTTTCGTTCCATCAGTATGGAGTTAGTAACAAATGGTTCAGTATTATAAAAACTTCACTGTGCCTTACTGTTATCAACATGTTTTTAATCAGTCCCTCATTTGAACTAAATTTTCACTAAGTTCTTACATGTGTTTATTTAGTTTACTACTGTGAATTACTGTGTATGTGTGTGTGTATGCTATTCAAATTTGGGGGGGAAATACTTATGAATCAGATGTGTAAGTCTCAGATGTGTAGAGCTGCAGCTTTCAGAATTCCCAGATAGTACCGTCAAATGTTTTAGATTGGAGGAGGCTGAAGTTGAATAAATAAGGCTCTAAGACAGGGGTCTCCAACCGTGGCAACTTTAACATTGTGGACTTCAACTCTCAGAGTTCCTTTGGTGGCTGAGGAATTCTGGGAGTTGAAGTCCAGAAGTCTTAAAGTTGTCAAGGTTGGAGACCCCTGCTCTAAGAGATACAGTATAACAAAATAAGTATAACAAAACTTACTGCATCATCCAGGAGTTTTCCTGTGCTCTTTTTGCCAGGTGACTTTGTCGGGGAAGGGGAAGGAGAAGGAAGAGGAGTCGAAAGTGTCTCTTCTTGTTCAATCTCTTTCTCCAGCTTTATCAATCCAGAAGGCTCTACACCAAACCTTTTAAAAGGATAAATTGAATCCTGAACTTATAAATCAATTACATCACATTGACATCAGTTGCTGAAAATTGTGAAAAAAACCAAGCTTCTAAAAAGTACATTAGAAATTCTTGCTTAAAATAAATCCCGAGGCCTGTATTAGTTCTGAGGTAGGCCTGGGGAAAACTAACTACTGTATTGGTATTAACATAATCTTACATGATATATCAATATTACCATTTAATTTTGGATTTCAGGCATAGAGTCATATTTTATTTATACAGCCCTGAATTTACTGACATAGAGCTTCTGAATTGTTCTTCTTCAGAGGGCTCTCCCAGACAATTCCATCAGTAGAGATGAGCCCTTCTTTATGACCCTATCATGCCATCACTGATTGCATGTGATCATGATATAAAGTCAAATAAATACCATCTTGACTAGCTGGTGAATAGAGAAAAGCTGTTTTGCACCAACAAATGTCACTACTGGTTGTTCCAATTTCCAAATGATTTGAAATGGTCAGAACAATCTGAACCATTCAAGCAAATTGAAATAATAAAGATCTGTAGTTTTAATGGCTGATGATCTGGAAGTACCCTTGGTCAAAAGGCACAACTTACATACATTGCAGCATTTAATACATAACTTGTCTTGTTTCACCGAGTTGGTGCAGTGGTTAAATGCAGCACTGCAGGCTGACTGCTAGTTCAGCAGTTCAGCTGTTCAAATCTCACCGGCTCAAGGTTGACTCAGCCTTCCATCCTTCCGAGGTGGGTAAAATGAGGACCCAGATTGTTGGGGGCAATATGCTGAACTCTGTAAACCGCTTAGAGAGGGCTGTAAAGCACTATGAAGCGGTATATAAGTCTAAGTGCTATTGCTATTGCTATTATACAAAGCTATTGGGCATGCTCCCATTCTTTCTGGGATTAAGGAGCAATTCATAGCCTTAAGATTTTCCCCTTTCAGATTTTCCAGAAATATTGAGGCTCAAAATTACTAGCCATTGTGCAGGCACAGGAAAGAAGACAGTGACATATTGGAAAAGACAGTACTACTCCATGAGACAGTGGAAATATTTTTTTTTCTAATTTGTAGAGAATTCAGATATATCTAATACAAAAATGTCAGTGATGTTTGTTACGCAGTGCAGATCCAAGTCAGATCCAGGCTTTCCGGAAGGCCAGCAAGGTGGGAATGATTCGGATCTCTGGGGGGAGTTGGTTCCAGAGAGCCAGAGCTCCCACAGAGAAGGCTCTCCCCCTAGGGCCCGCCAACCGACATTGTTTGGTTGAAGGGACCTGGAGGAGACCGACTCTGTGGGACCTAACTGGTCGAAGGGATGTATGAGGTAGGATGTGGTCCTGAAGATAACCTGGTCCTAAGCCATGTAGGGCTTTAAAGATGATGATCAACAACTTGAATTGCACCCGGAGACCAATGGGCAACCAATGCAGCTGGCGGAGTATAGGTGTTATGTGGATGTATCTGGAAACAGCCACCACAGCTTGCGAAGCCGCATTTTGCACCAGTTGTAGTCTCTGAATACTTTTCAAGGGTAGCCCCATGTAGAGCGAATTACAGTAATCCAAACAAGAGGTGACAAGGGCATGAGTGACCGTGAGTTCTGGATCTTGCAAGCCTAATGAACCTGGAAGGAAAGTATGTAATAGGGAGGAGTTTCTCACTTCATATCTTTCTTCTGAGAATTAATATGCTTTATTGTATGACCCTCCAGGGATCTAAGAGACATCTATGAATTCTTTTTCCTCCCTTTTGAGTTCCCTGTAAGTGAAAAATGATGGAAGTATTCCATTCCATAAGATGCCTCCATTCTGTTTGAAATTCCATGTTCTCTATATCAAAAGCCTTAATTGCATAAAATACATTTAGTGAAAAGGGTAGGGTACACACATTTATTTCCTCATGGAAACAATAGTCACAAACAGAAACCTAATTTTTTGCCCACACTCAGGCATGGCAGCTTTAATAGAGCAGTTTTTAAATATAAAAATAAATTATTTTAATGCAATGGGTTTATGTAGCCTTCTTACCGTATCTACATTTTACTGAACCTTATACATTTAGACTGAGATTAGCCCTGGCTGGGTAGACCGTCATTCATGATTTATCTTGGCAGGCATATGTTTTGCCTTCCTCACAGAATTATCTTTTGGTCTGTTTGTATTTCTATTGTTGGTTAATATTATCTGCTGTTTTTTTCTGTCACATATTTTCACTTGAAGTACTGTGGGGGTGGCCTCTTTGCCCCCTCAGCATATGCATGGCACTACAGGACTTCAGCCCACCATGGGAGCTGGCATGCCTGCAAAACTCTTACATCAAAGGTTGGGCATTTGTTGAGATGATGGTGTGAACTCTTATTGCTTCCCTATCCAGTCTGGAACAGTGTTATCATCCACGGCCCAACGTTTCAAAGTTTGCTCTGTGTTCTTTCAAACTTTGGAAACATTAAAAAAAAATCAAGTTGGGTTTATTTACAACTTTCTTTGCAACTCCATCATTTCTTCTCCTTTTTCCTAACTTTTTGCTGTTAGCACTGTAATAAAATTTCTTTTCCATCACCTGCATTAATGGGTTAACTATCTCGACACAAAATAAGTCAAAAGTCATCTCGACTTGGTTTTACTTGTGCTGGAGTAGACTGAAAAAACACAAAACTTCACATGAGGAAGAGGATTATGGTGTAAAGAGAGATTACCATATTACTGTTTACAATAAGGACCCAAAGCAAAAAGATCCCAGTTATTGAAGCAAATACTCTGACTTGAACACGTCAAATACTCTATGGAGCAATCAGTCCTCTATTACAGATTTTTTTTCCCAGGATGATTTCCCCCCCCCCCCCCGGCTTTTTGAAATGACATACAAGCTCTATCACTTCTTTTTAAAAATAAAATAAAACCTTGGCTGTTTTGTTTGAACAACTGCCCCCAATATGCTCTACATGTACTAATAGTTGGACCTTTGCCTTGACCCAGACTAGTATAAATGTTAGTTTGCCAGTGCACTGAACTACTAATTCTCTCCATTTCTCCTACTGCCAAGGGTGACATTCTTGCTCATTCTTTAAGTAAGTTTGCCTACCTGGCTGCAATCCTTCCAAGCTCAAGCAAACAAAGGCACACTTCTCTGGGCTGCTTGTGGAGGACTGTAAAAGCAAATTGGAGACAAAATGTATTTATGGCAAAGGCATTTGAAGCATTTAATGATACATGCTTGTAATACGTTGAATCCAGGGGCGGGTTCCGCTTACCTGCCTACCGGTGCACTGCACGCCCATCATCGCGTTTTGTGCGCACCGCGCTCGCTACACGCACATTCCCCTTGTGCAATTTTTCTTCCTGTGCATGCACGGAAGCAAAATGTTGTGAGGGGACGCGCGTGCGCATGAGATTTTGACAATTTTTTGCTTCCGCGCATGAGCAGACTGGCGAAGACAGTACCGGAGCCGTTGCATGCAAATTATGCAATCGGCGTTCCGCTACCGGAATGACAGAGTGGACCGCACCGGTAGGAACCCACCCCTGGTTGAATCCTAAACTACAGGACTGAATGGCTGACACAGATAAATGACAGTGAGGCTACAACGTTTATTGAAAAATTAAGATCTGGATGACATGTGCTATCTTAGAAGAAGACAACTCTTGTCAGATGACATCATACATTAAACATGCATTAAAGATGAGAAATAAAAAATCCCTATTCTTCAGTAAATTGATGTAAATGATTAATTCATTAATTAATCACTTATGAGTAAGTCATTTCTTCCTTCCAGAGTGGCAGCCCTAAATTAAGATTCTTAGATATTTCAAATAAACAAAGGATTGTAGAATAAAATTCAAAGGCGCTAATGGGTTTAGTGATTTCAACAAATTATAGGTATGCAGGTTTTTTTTTTTTAAGTTATACATCACAAACATAACTAGTCACTCTTTGAAACATACTGTACATTAAACACTAATAAGATCTTTAAATAAATGAAGAAGGGGATTTGGAGAATAAAGTGTGTTTGAAATAATTTAGTCTGGCATAGGACCATTTCAAAGTTATATTTTTTAGTTCCCAAAGTATAAAGATTTTGCAAACTTAAAAGTTTTGTTCAGGCAGCTAAAGTTTTATGGAATAGCATGTGGAAAAAAAATCCACCAATTTGCTTCTCACAGACATTCCATGTCATATTAGAGCCGAGGTGGCGCAGTGGTTAAAGTGCAGCACTGCAGGCTACTTCAGCTGACTGCTAGTTCAGCAGTTCAGCTGTTCAAATCTCACCAGGCTCAAGGTTGACTCAGCCTTCCATCCTTCTGAGGTGGGTAAAATGAGGACCCAGATTGTTGGGGGCGATATGCTGAACTCTGGAAAGCACTGTGAAGCGGTATGTAAGTCTAAGTGCTATTGCTATATCTTTGAACTCTGTATGATTTGATGTGTTGGCAACAGTCACCCTACTAAGGTCAGAATTGGAAAAGTCCTTGGAAACTGATTCACATGGGGTACATAAATTAATGTACACATTAAAATATTCTTTAACATAAACTAATTCTGAAATATCCCATGGGATATTTTTTAAAAAAGCTGTTCACATTTTTAAAGCAATATAACATTTCAAGAAATGACAGAGGTGATAATTGGACAATATGAAGTAGTGAAAGTTGGTTCCTACAAAAGTGTTCATTTGTGGATGCAAATTAATTTGTTTCTGTGGATCTGGGTCACAGCAATCTGGCTATATCTCATTTCATGATGAACAACGTCAAACAGTGAAATGGTTATTAAAGCAAATAGGACAATATAGACAACATTCAATCATTTAAAAATTTCATGCTATGTTAAGAATGTGATGCCATAGTGTATATGAAAGCAAGACTATCGTTTCTGATTATCCAGAGAAGCTCTTGAACAAAACAAGTGGTGAGAAGAATTATTATTATAGCAATGTATACTTACTGTTTTGCATTTTGTGGAACTAGAATTACTATTTCTATCTATGAAATGCCATATCTTTAAAAGCTAAATTGCATTATTTTTATCTTCCCTGTTATTAGGCATATTAAATTAAAAAGTACCGTGCCTTCTTATAACTTTGACAAAACTTCAGTGACAAGTGTAGTTACAAACAAATAAAAATGTGGTACATATGCAAGTTATACAGCCATATTCATGGAAATAATTACTTTCAGATGTACTTGCTCTTGTTACACACTCAGATATATATTGAAAAAAATGTCTGTACAGTTTGCAGCTTAATTTCCAAAAGGATTTTAGCTTGGTATATACAAAAATTATATACAATTTTTGTATATACTATAAAAATATAGTATATTTGTATATGCTATAAAAATATAGTGTTTATACACTATGCAAAAAGTAGGACAATTAAAGGTACTGAATAACCCAGAAACCCAGTAAGGTTAATTAGGTCATGTCAATTAGTGAAGGTAAAAGCAAATTAATTGTTAAGTTAGGAGACAGAAGATTGTTTATTACTTAGAAACATCATTTAAATCATACAGCCAGCAAGGAGGAACTTGCCTTCAGGTTGAATGATATATTCTTTTTTTGCCCAAACCTAGTATGCAGAACTGGGTATCTTTCAATTCTTAATAATTATTTCCTATGAAACCTTCATTTATCTCATATACAGTAGAAATGTTATTAGCTTTTCTAAATATTGTTCACTTAGTTTCAGGCGTTGAATCCTTTCTTGTATCCAGTCTTCAACACTGATTAAAATCATCATTATCAATATGTTCTACTGACATTATGCTGGGGGGGGGAAAAACCACATTGCAAACATTCTATATCAGTTGAGGGTGACTGACTTTAAATAACTTTAAAGATTCATTGTATATGCAATAACACAAATAAAAATGTACAGTAAATAAATCACAGTAAGAAAAACACAAAACTGTGAATAGTTCAAGCAAACTTCGTGAAAGACACAGACAGAATTAAAAAAAAGACTTATTCTGATGCAACTGGGAGGGAGGAGAATTAGTTAATTCATTTGCTGCTTTGGAAAGCCACTCATTGAAAACACCTCAGACTGTCTTTGCCACATATCGAAACTGAGACTCCTAAATTGCACTTTCAAAAAATTACATGAAAAATATAATTCCAAAGCAAAAGTCCAGGATTAATCAGTTTGGTCACCACAGTAAGAAATGGAATACACTTCTACTCATAAGTGAGTAGAACCATGGGCAGAACTTCCAAATGGTATAATTTGAAGTTTTAGACAGCAACACTATGAAGGAAACAACTGACAATTGAGAAAATGTCATTGCTTCCTAATGATAAATACACAATACACTCAGAGGTGGGATTCAGCAGGTTCTGACCAGTTCTGGAGAAGCGGTAGTGGAAATTTTGAGTAGTTCGGAGAACCGGTAAATGCCACCTCTGACTGGCCCTGCCCCCATCTATTCTCTGCCTCACGAGTCCCAGCTGATCAGGAGGAAATGGGGATTTTGCAGTATCCTTCCCCTGGAGTGGGGAGGGAATGGAGATTTTTCAGTATCCTTCCCCTGCCACGCCCACCAAGCCACACCCACCAAGCCACGCCACGCCCACCAAGCCACGCCCACAGAACCAGTAGTAAACATTTTTGAATCCCACCACTGACTACACTCTTACAAATTTATAAGCCACCAAATGAGAGGTGCATGCACTGTTGGCAAGCATGACCATGTCTTTACTATTTGGTGCTCTTATTTTTATTTTACAGTGCATTTTTAACCATTAGTCTAGGGTTAGGTGCCATGCAAGGTGGAATAACAAAGTAAGTAAATCTAGGCCCATTAGATTCAGTGTCACTCCCACAGGATAATTGCTGTATCAGTGGACCATCACATATGATTGGAAGACATAACAGGTTGGAAAGAAGCCACAGTTGCAGAAAACTGATAACTCATGCTGTAGATTTTATTCCAATGTTGTAAGGCTAAAAATGATACATCACAAGGGGTGGCCTACTGGGTGGCTTTTTATTTAAAGCAGGCTGTAAATGAGAACCAGGTCCACTTATGTGGTAAAAGTCCTGCTGTGTGTTGCATCAAAATGAGTCTGAATCAATCACATGTAGGTGTGCCATAGGTATGCATACGTGTCACAAGAACTAGTGATGGAGGAAAAATAAATATTGTGAAGCAAATCCAAAAATAAATCACATATATTATACAGTAGCATGCATAGCATAGCTAAAAAGCAAACCCTTTTCTTGCTCAGTAGATTCCTTGAAGAAAAAGATGAAGGTTCATTGCCTCCATATCCTATAACCATTAAACAACACAGGACAGTCACACTTATTTGAAAATAGAGCATTGCATGTTTACAAAACAAGTGCACACAGAACCATTGATTGTCAATTAAAAAAGACTGTTGTAGTTTAAAAGGAGCTTTTGGCAGGAGATAGCAACCACCCACACAATACTCAAATTCCTCATAGTTTGCAAAAAGAAAAAAAAAGTTTGAACCATAAAGAATAAGTGATGTATAAGAAATCAAGCTCTTTTTCTTTGGTTTTTCTTTGTTTTCTTGCACAACCATAACCAAGTTATGCAATATTACAAATGGGATTTCCGTAGGCTGATCTTCGGCCCCCTGTTCCCTATGTCAACAGGATTAATGATGAACAGGGAAAGATAGGCATTTAACACCAGACAACAAATGCTACAAGGTAAAACTCTTCTAAGTTTTAGATCTACAATAAAATATATTCAATTTTGTTGTGTAACAAGTGCCACCGGCAATTTTAAAAAGTTAATGGTGTTTTGCAGACTGTTCCTCTTTGATTTCCTTCTCTTCTTAACTCCCTCTTAATCCCATTGATTACAAACCTTTGCTTGTCTAATGCATCATTTCTTTGCCTTTAAGGAAATGCCAGAGACATGGTTCTTTGTCATGCTCTTCAGATATTCTGTACAAGAACTCTCATAATTTGTCACCAGTTATGAGAGCTGGACCTAATTGGTCATGACTACATATCTAAACAGACTGAACATCCTGTCATCACTTTTAATGTGTACATTTCATCTATCAAGGCATTTCAATCAGGTCAATCAGATCATACACTTCTGAAGAATACATAAGCAGCAGACGTATCTATTGTAAGAACAAATGCTAGAGTAAATCTCAACTTATATAACATCCAAAATATACCCAATATCAGTGGTTTGGAAAATATATATGTTTAGTGGATGCATTTTGATTTTCATTTATTTCTGTGCATTTACTGCACAGCGTATAAACAGCTACAGCTACATTGATATAGTCTTCAGATTATTTTGAATAGGAACATATGGAATATATTCTACTGGGCAAATGTCAATGTAACGCTGCCCGAGAAAAAGATAGGTGTCTCCCTGGAGTTAGTCTGTGAAATAGAAAAAACAATTGAGGCAATTGCTCCCTACCCAGAAAGCTGCAACTTGTGTGTGAAATTCACCTACAATTTTTCTTAGGTCTGCCATAGTGAAAGCTCAATGGCATGTTTTAACAAAGTGTTACACACAGAGGCAGACACACACATAGTGGGGGAAGGGGTTTTTTTGTGTACAGTACATGTATGAGTGTGTATGTACATGAGGTTGGAGTCTAACATTTGTGATTAGTTCCCTACTTCCAGGGGGATTTAGCACCTATTTTTCTGAATCTGTTTATATGTTCATTCTTCCCAAGATATCTCTGGAACTCACTTCAACCTTGCCTCAAGGTGCAATTCAAATTAAAATCAAACCAAATCAAACCAACCCTATATTTGCACATTCTGGAAAGAGGGAAGGAGACGGAATGCTCCTAGTTCCTCTCTGATTCCCACCTAACAACAAACTTTCTTGTGTGACCTGATAGTAACCTCATTTACAAACCCAAGAATGCCTTTAAGAACGAGTTGGCCAGAAAAAACAAACTTTTAATGCAAACAATCTGCAAAGAAACAATTTGGAAAAGAAGTTCAGGGCCCTGATTATTTAAACAATTCTATTATCCGCAAAGAGATTATTTTAGTTGCATCTTTGGTCACAAAAGATCTTTTAAAGAAAGTAATTTGTCTAATTGAAAGGATATGTGGCCAAACAGATCACATTCCATAAAAGTAATAAGCTATGATCTGAACCAGCCACGCTGACTTAAGCAATTACAACAACTGCTTTTAATTTCTATGCATATGGCACATACTGTAGAACCTGTCATAATTTCCTACCCCGTCATGAGTTACATTCACTTCATTTGAGTAGAGCTATGTGTGTTGTAGCATGTGTTATGACAGGAGAAAGCACAACATACTTTCTAAATTGGGTATGGCTAATATAAAGGCACAAAGATGTCAATTATAAGACAAAAGGGCCTTTTATACCTCTCTGTTCAGGCTTCACCTCAAATGTTGTATCAATGCAAGTTAAGTGATCTCAGCCCTTTCTTTTCTCTCCCTGAAATAAGCAGAATTATCCATAATTACAATAAAACAAGCAAGAAACCCATATTCAGAATCTATTATTTATCTCAAGAATGGAATTACGAGGCCAAGATAAGCAACATTGAGATATTAACATAAAACAGGCCAATGCCCTTTTTAAAATTAAATTTGGACAGGAACGTTATAGCCATATTTGTTGCATGAACTTCAGCTTCAAAAGTATCTAATTGATGGAAGGTGTGAATCTGCCCCTCTAATAATTTAGGCATACTGAATATCACTCTCAGAAAAACAAAAAACAAAAGGCAACAACAAATATTACAGCATAACTGGCAGTTATTTCTGACTTGAGACATCTAGAACCCCGAGATTCATTAAGTAGATCCAGATGTAATTAGTGGCTGGGATTGGAATCACTTGTCTACCCCAAGAACTATACCAGTATTTCCATTGTTCAGCAAGGTGGCTTGTTAAAGGGAGCTGTGCCTGATTCAACAAACTTTATTGCCATGATTACTGCAGTTGTGAAGTAAATCACATGGTTGTTAAGCAACTCTGGCTCTCCCTTCCATTGCTGGAAAAAAAGCTGTAAAAGTTGTAAATGATGATCCCACGACACCAGGATGCTGCAACTACCGGTACTGTAAATGCATGCTGGCTACTAAGCACCCAAATTTTGATCATGTGACCATGAAGAACTGCAGCAACAGTTTTCAGTGCGAGAACCAATTGTAAGTTACTTTTTTTTTCAGTGCTGTTCAGTTGCAACTATGAACAGTCACTAGGCAAACAGATGTAAGTCAAGAACTAGTTGTATACTGTATGGATAGTGTCAGACTTTTCCTTGCCTATTCTAGAGTAAAAGCCATGCTGGCAAGGACTCTAGAGCAGCGGTTCTCAACCTGGGGGTTGCGACCCCTTTGGGGGTCGAATGACCCTTTCACAGGGGTTGGGAGACTTCTCCCGGGTGCCACCATTTGGGTTCTTTTACCCTCTGCGCATGCGCAGAATGCTTTGCACATGCGCAGAGGGTAAAAGAACCCAAATGGCGGCGGCAGGGCGGGGGTTGCGGCGGCGGATGCAGCAGCGGGATGGGTCGCGGTGGGGACGCAGGTCGCAGCATTAGGAAGGTTGAGAACCACTGCTCTAGAGTGAAGTGATTTTGACAAGTAGATTTATATAAAAAATAGTAGAAATGACATCCAATAAAGAAATCTGGAAACTGCCAAGTATAGAATGCAAGCCCAATTCAAAATGAAGTAAAGTTCAATTTTTGTGCCTCTTTTTCCTTCCTGTGCAGTGCATATTTTTGAGAGGACAAATTCATTATATTATATGACATTTTGGGCTGTTTTGTTTACAGATCTAGCATAAACCTGACTCTAACTGCAGAGATTCCAGGCTCAATCTTTCAAATTCCCTGCATAAATATGTAGTCAATGACTACATTGACTACATCCATTAATACCCGTATCTTGCAAGTGGGAAACATTGACACAATGAGATAAATGATCAACATAATGGCAGCCCTAATGCCATGGCTTAATTATTGAAAGCAAGAGCCTCTTACAAATCTATGCAAAATCATTCAGAGATTTATCACTTAAGCCCTCCCTTTCTTCCATCCATTAGTTACTGTGGGACAAGGCTGTTGAAAAGAATTAGATTAATCAAGACAATGTGGGAAATGAGCACAGAAAACAAGACAGGAACTAAAAGAGGAATTAAAACAAGCATCTTCTATGCCCATTACCCATCTACACACTTTTTTCATACCTCTTCATGAAAAGGCTAAGTTGCCTTGGCAACTGCCAGAGTGCTAGAGCTATAAAGCCATTAAGTTTTTCATAAATCATCGCAAACAGCACATTTTCAGTAACGTCACACCAGAACATATTTCACAGCATCATTTTTTTTAAAAAAAATTCCCTCCAGCTTGTATTTGTACTGTAGATGGGAAATATATCTACTAAGCCATTCCTTCATTTAAGTAAGCATCCAAAGGTGATCAAGTCATCCCTTTAATATATGTTTAGCATGAAGTAAGGTAAAACAGAAGCAAACATCTTATTAAATTGTTCAGTTGCCAAATAATTAAATACATTTGAGGAAATGATTTTAGTCAGGTTTCCATCACTCAGATGATAGCAAAGTAAATCATTTTGTAAAATAATACACTGAAATATTTTCCTTTTTAGTTTTACTCTTTGAAAGAACTAACTCAGCTATGGAAGATTCACTTTAGGTTTCATTCTACTACTAGCTGATACCAGAGGTGGGTTCCTGCTGGTACGCTCTTACCTGTTGGTTGCCACAGAGCCGAAGAAGCCAGTGGCATTCGCGGCGTGGGGCTTCCCCCACCCGCTTTCCCCTGCCTGCCTAGATGCTGCCATTTGCGTTCTTTTGCCCTCTGCACAAGCAGAACGCTTTGTGCATGCGCAGAGGGCAAAAGAATGCAAATGGCAGTGTCTAGGCGGGCGGGGGAAAGCAGGTGGGGGAAGCCCCGCACCGCGAACGCCACCAGCTTCTTCGGTTCTGCAGCGACCAACAGGTAAGAGCGTACCGGCAGGAACCCACCTCTGGCTGATACCCATGCTTTGCTATGAAACTATGTGATGGGGCTTGATAAATTGACACTTAAAGCTTGAAAATTAATGAGTAGTTAAAAAAGGGACTATTATTTCATTAGATATGGTAAGCTAAATTTCTGTTACAGATTAAGATGTTATTTGCATAGCATAGACTTTAAATTCATCCCTCAGATAAATTGATCAGGACCTCTCTGTAAACAACATTCCTGGTTTTGCTCTCTGGCTGGAGGATGACCAGGCTGTCAGGTGAACTGACTCTGGAGCATGCCACATTGAACTGGCCATGGGAGAAACAGGCAGCTTCCCTTACTTGTGTTTTTCTAATCGCATCTGAAAATCTTTTCCTGTTTTTTTTTGCCTCTTTTCCCTTTAACTGGTGTTACAGTAGAAGGAACAGATTCATCTGAACTGAGGAGGAAAAT
This sequence comes from Diadophis punctatus similis, assembly GCA_023053685.1. Classification (NCBI taxonomy): domain Eukaryota; kingdom Metazoa; phylum Chordata; class Lepidosauria; order Squamata; family Dipsadidae; genus Diadophis; species Diadophis punctatus. The sequence continues at coordinate 248,328,385 of JALIGW010000001.1, forward strand.
AAGGGGGAAAAAATCTGTCTCTGCCTACCAGCATTCATCGATATTCATCTGGCTAGCGTGGCTTAGCTCAACTGTTCTGTAGTAAAGCTGCTTGCTGCTGTGAAAGCAAAAGCAAAAGCTAAACTGAAACTCCTCTGCTTGTGTTTTGCATTTGGATCATATTTCTTTTCAGGTGGGGAGGGGGAGTAGAATTCCTTAGCATCAGAGCTTGTTAATAATAATATCAGAAATACTCATGTTCTGATGGTCATTTCAAAAAATCCTTTCTTAGTGAGCATCTAGAAGCCAAGAGAAACATATGCAGCAAATTTCAAGTTTGTAGGCTTTATGGTTCTGGAGATTTCGTGATTAATGCGTGAGTGGTTTTCACTTTTATATATATAGATTATAAATTGAAGATGGATTACTATACAAAACCCCAAACAACTGGGACTTTCTGTTACATAATTTCCAGATGGAGAATTTAGTCTGTCAGAGGATATCAAGCTGCCATTGATTTATTTAGTCCTCTGCTGAAAGGGTACTGAATAAAATGAAAAAAAAAAATAGCTGGAGAGAAAAACTTCATGTAATGAAATAGCTGATTGAAACCCAGCTGATTTTGTTTTCTTATATCCATCCCTCAATCATGCTTTCTTAGTAGCTTATGTAAGAAAAGCCAAATATATGTGCAAAAATATAATTATAGTATATTAAAAGCCAAATGTAGCATAAACATCCAAGAAAGTGTAATCTGATGAAAAAAGATCAGGAGTTTTTTTTAAAAAAAAATGATTGAAAGAGAAGTAATCAACAAGCAGGTGTGACAGGGCAGGGGAAGGCACTCTGTCTGGGAGCTACCAAATTCACTTTACGGGAGAGACCGTAATCAACAAACAGGAGAAGAAAATTCTTCAAAGCACATATTTCTTTTTCTGAAAAGGTGAGGGAAAAAAAATCCAAATTAATTACCTTGGGGGGGAGGGGGAAAGTTCTCTAACAAAGGTGTCTTCAGATCTACAAAAGGAAATATTTCAAAGGGATCCAAATGACAGAAGATTTTTTTTTAAAGTTCACAAGTTCTAGCACTGCATCATAAGAATTATGCTTGTAGCAGCCGTAAATGCTGTTATAGTATTCACCACGTGCAGGAAGTAAGTGAGGTGGGATAAGAAAGATGGTAGAACTGGGCTGCTGTCTTAAATGGGATTATCTTAATTGTTATGATGACATCATCCTGCAGTTTACTAATAAATTATAAAAAGGGCAAGACTGTTTTTATTTATTTATTTGTTTGTCAAACATGTACAAGATAGCAGGTATTTGTATGAACATAACATAAGCAAAGTAAGTACAGATAAATGAGGACAATAGGACAGTAAGACAGGGACGATAGGCATGATGGTGCGCTTATGCACGCCCCTTACAGACCTCTTAGGAATGGGGTGAGGTCGACAGTAGACAGTCTAAGGTTAAAGTTTTTGGGGTTTGGGGAAGAAACCACAGAGTCAGGTAGTGCATTCCAGGCACTGATCACTCTGTTGCTGAAGTCATATTTTCTACAGTCGAGTTTGGAGCGGTTTACATTAAGTTTGTATCTATTGCGTGCTCGTGTTTTGTTGCAGTTGAAGCTGAAGTAGTCATTGACAGGTAGGACATTGTGGCAGATGATTTTATGAACTACATTTAGATCAGATCGAAGGCAACATAGTTCCAAATTGTCTAATCCCAAAATTTCAAGTCTGGTGGAATAAGGTATTCTGTTGCGAGCAGAGGAGTGGAGGACTCTTCTTGTGAAATATTTCTGGACTCTCTCGATTGTATTAATGTCCGATATGCAGTGCGGGTTCCAGACAGGTGAGCTGTATTCGAGAATTGGTCTAGCAAATGTTTTGTATGCTCTGGTTAGCAGTGTAATATTGCCATTAAAGAAGCTACGCAAGATTAGATTAACAACTCTTAGTGCCTTTTTGGCAATGTTGTTACAGTGGGCTCTGGCACTTAGGTCATTAGATATGAGTACTCCAAGGTCCTTGACAGAGTGAGGATCGACTACAAGGTCGTGTCCTCCAAGCTTGTATTTTGTGTTCTGATTCTTTTTGCCAATGTGTTTTCTTCTGCATATCCAGCTGATGTTCCACCTTAGGAACTTCAGAAGTTGATCACAGTGTTCAGGCATGTGGAGGACTTCAATTTGGCTATAGCATGGGATGTGCAGATTGGCCCCATCTTTTCTACTCTGATTCCAGAGACTTCCACAGATTTAGCTGGCATTCAAAGAACAAATAGTTATTCTTATTTGCTTGAATACGTGTACGTTCTCCTGATAATGTGGTACCCTGTTTTATTAAGGAGCTGAACTCTATGTAGAGAGATGCGCACACTCAAAGCGATGTGAGCTCATTTCCCCTTTCAATCCATCTGAAGGTATGGAATTCAGGAAGAATAAAGGGCAGAAATATACTTACATCTCCATTTTCCACCTATGTATATGCTTGATTTATATAACTGATTGCTTGAAAAGAGCTTATGTAAGATTTTTAAAGCCCCACAGCCACTGTTATCTGCTAGCAGCTGTCTGAAAAGCAGCCATTAACATCTCTAACTTTTAAATGAAGAGCCTTTTGACTTTGCATTTTTAGTACACAAACTAAGTGTTCAGGTATTGATTTAGTATGCAAAAAAGTGCTCAGTTTCAGCCATCACTAGTTTCAATAACAGTTTTATAGTTTTCTTTATCCAATCTCTCCCAAATCCCCATGGAGGAGAAATAGATACTGTATTTACTTAATTCCATTTTGACAATATATTCTGAGCACTATTGGCTATTTTATGTTATTTTTTGTAACAGTCTTCCTAGAAAATATCTAAGGAATTAAATATTATCCTTCCTGCAGAGATGACTGAGCTGATATATAACTGAAAGAACAGATGTTCACTCCAAAACAGCTTCTTTTCTCCAAACAATCAGGAGAAATGGTCTCCTGGAATGGTTATACAATAAGGTTTGCTGATATTTTTTTTTAAAAAAAGTTTTACTATAGTTGTCTGGGTATACCATCTGTGACCAATTCTTGTATCTATCTTCTGAAGTTACTGGTATAGGGATTTGCATGCCAGCCCTAGTCACTGACTAATCTGTAGGCTTAGTTTTGCTTGTACTGTAATCCCAGAAACTGATGGAAAGCAAGCAATAAAATAAATTACTTTGGACTATTAGAATGCATATCCTGTGGATACTTCTCTAAAGTCATATTGGAAGATGGTTATGCTAAAATGAAGGATGAGAGGAAGGGGATTCTGTAAAGTCATTAAAATTGATACAACAATATCATGATCTGGTAAATGTATTTATTTATTTTCCCAAAGTTGTTTTTTCAAGAGGCAACTGGACTTTCTGTTTTTTTTTTCTTTGAAGATGTTTCGCTTCTCATCCAAAAAGCTTCCGCAGCTCTTCAGAAGCTGAAGAAGCTTCTTGGATGAGAAGTGAGACGTCTTCAAAGAAAAAAACCAGACAGTCCAGTTGCCTCTTGAAAAAAAGGCACCTTTGGGACAACCATGATGGCTGAGAATCTCCATAGATATTTATTTATTTGTATAATTATTCATAGCTCTCTCACTTCTAGATGGTTGCAGTAGAGTAGAAAACCAGTCATTAGCAGAAGTGAAATTAAGACCACTTTTAAGAAAGTATCTTCAGTAACAGGAGGGGGGGGACACATACTTCAAAAATCATGTCCATTAACCTTCTAAATATTTTAAATAGTGGATTATCTAGTTACATAGCTACTAGTCATGGCAACTATTGGCAATCAATAGTTCAGTATTTAGAATGGTCAGAAGAAGCAATTAATTGGCTACTATGGGAAACAAGATAGTAGACAGGATAAGTTTTTTTCATGTGATCCAGGTAGCTTTTTCTTACAAATAAGTGGATACAATCAGTTAAAACTAAATGAACAATCGCCTGAAGAAATATTTGAAGTTTCAAATGAAAGTAGTGAAAACAACTCTATTGAATTCTTTATCTTGCTAATGAAGATTTCTCGGAACCTCAAATATGTATCTAACTTTGGAATCTTTTGGTTCATTCTAAAGATTGATGATTTTATTATTTCTAACTTCAGATTCAACTCTTTATAAGAATTTAACATGATTTTCCAATATTCTAAACTACCCAAGAAAATTGTTTTGAAGGAAGGCTTGTTGTTTTACAAACCTAAATTATCATTCTATGCATTTACAGGTTTTTTTTCTTATGAAGCAATAGGGCAAAATTTGCAATTTTATTAGCATATCAGTGTGTTTAAAAACAATTTAACAGAACTACAGCTGTCAATAGATATATATTATGTAATCAACATGAGTAATGATGACAGCAAAGAACAAAATGCAAACACAATATTCTCACATACAAAAATGTAAGAAAAGGAAGTTCACTACAGAAGACAAACAGATCATTTGCAACTCAGATATGAGTTACACATATTCAAAAACCTTTTGAGCGGTGGAAAACAGAAGCCTCTTGATGATAGCCCAGTTGATTCACTAGGCTCATCTTCCATCACAACAGCTGAATTTCATTTCCAAACAAACAACTGGTTCTTTTCATCTTCTGCTGAAATGCAATCCTGAGGCAAAATACAGTAGTTGTCCTAAATTTTGCATCAAAAGAGATCTGTTGTAAGAATGAAAAGGAGCACAAAACACTGCAAAGATGAGGATTTCACCTGAACTAGTGCCTTTGTGGTACAAATCTGATACAAGATAAGGCACAAGATATTGTCACTTGATTCTTCTTTTTCTCTGAATGAAATGGCTAGTGGTACATCAATATAAGGCAAGAGTAATTCCATCCTGTTATTTTTAAAATGATTACCGGTATATGCTATTTTTAAAATCACATGTTCAGTTCAGAGGTGGGTTCCTGCCGGAGCTGCCCATTGCGCAGCTCCGGTAGGGAGCAGCGGATTGCACAACCACTCCAGAGCCCTCTCTGCCGGTCCACCCGGTGCGTCGCCATTTTTTTCGGTGATTTTCGGTGATTTTGGGTCAATTTTGCTTCTGCGTATGCGTGGAAGCAAATTCGTGCCAAAATCTCGCGAGGGGACATGCACAAGAGAGAGATTTCGGTGAAATTTTGCCTCCACGCATGTGCAGAAGCAAAATCGTGCCAAAATCTCATGCACGAGCGCATCCCCTTGCGAGATTTCAGTGTGATTTTGCTTCCGCGCATGCGCAGAAGCAAAATCACGCAAGGGGACGCACACGTGTAGCGAGCACGCGTCCCCCCGAAGCGTGGAGATGTGCACGCATGGCTCCAGCAGCGAGGTAAGTGAGCAACCCGCCCCTGGTTCAGTTGAATTCTAGATATGAATTCAAGGACACAAGCAACATCCATTTCTATCTCCTGAAGATGTAAAAGAATTGGATTTCTACATGTTATTTTTTAACCCACGAACAGATGACTTGAACAAAACATCTACACTATTATAGTGATTTAAAGATTTATGTATACAAATCAACAAGCCAGTTTTACATCAGCTGAAAAAGTGACTTTAAAAAAGGAAATTTCCTCAAGCCCTGAGGATGTTGTGCACAATCCATGTAGATATTTTTTAGCAAAATTATAGGTTTGCTTTATCGTTTTCTTCCAGAATATTTTTATTAAAAAAAAACTTTCCCAGATTAACACAAAGTCCTGGAATATCCTTGTGGTCTGCTATCCAGTAACTACCTGGTTCCAACACTGTTTAACATTTCAATATTAGCCAACTTTGGTTTTGTGTTTTCATGTAGATTAATAGTAACTTGATTTGAAAAGCAGAGCAACATAGTATTGGCATATTAAGTCTGATTTCAAAGTATCTGGAATCATGATGTTAACAATTATCTGCAATTCTTTAAAGCAGTTTAGTATGTTCTCAAAGCTGCACAAATACTCTTTACAGCTGCCGTATAATCTCTTAAAAGAAAAACAGCAAGTATTATCCAGTGGTGCTAATTTCAACTTTGTTACTATTTGATCATTCATGATCTAAACATGAAAATCAAAATTCATATAGTTGGCAGAAGGAATTACTAACTGAAAGATCTTGCTATTAAATTTGGTATTATATACATTATATACATATACATGTTATTATTTATTATTATTAAGATATCAAAATTAAATAATTACATATGATTCCTTTGTTCCTTTCTTATTTATTCAGGGCATACTTTAAAAGAAAGATCATTTGAGGAAGCAAATGATTATCAGTTATTATATTTAAGATCTTTTTCTGATTTGCCATTATTTTACAAATGTTATTGGGGATTAGCAGAACATTTTTGTCTAGTAAGCCAAATAATCAGGAAAAAAAAGCTGGAAGAAGCAGAATAAGTCTAATCTTAGAATAATGATACTCACATACTACAAAGTTATAAGCATACAGTTGAAGTCTCAAACTGTGGGTCTTCTTTAGTTATTAAGATCTAAATGAGTGACTAGATCAGTAAGATAAAGAATGCTACCGGTAGTTGTGATTAGAGAAATAATAACATATAATAGAAAAATCCTGAGCATAATTAATTGTATAGTCTGAATTTTTGCTCACTTTCTTGAATAATTTTCACTGAGAAATGATCTAGGACTAAAACATTTAGAGGGGAAATATGATAAAGATCTCCAGAATGCTACTACTATTAAAATTTATTTAAGTGGTTGCTTACCTAAATGCTTCCCCAGATTTTAAACTTACTACATGCAGACAACAGGTAAAGAGAAAACTGCCCTTTCTTCAAAGAAGAGAGAGAGAGAGAGAGAGAGAGAGAGAGAGAGAGAGAGAGAGAGAGAGAGAGAGAGAGAGAGAGAGAGAGAGAGAGAGAGAGAGAGAGAGAGAGAGAGAGAATTTCAGTAATGAAATTATTTCCTATGTTTTGAAGTGATACAACAACTACATCATTCAGTTTTTCTGGCATGCATAGCAATCATACAATGTAATCAAGGTAATCAATGTATTAACCTCCCAAATGAATGAGTATCAAATTGGCATCACCCATATTTTTCGGAGTATAAGACACACCTTTTTACCCCCAAAAATAGGGTGAAAACTTGGGTGCATCTTATACACCGAATGTAGCCCCACCTACCCAGCTACCACCATCCTTTGGCCTCTGTCTTCCAGCAATTTACCTGTTTGCAGCAAAGAGGGAAGAGCCTGTAAAGCCAAGCAAGTCAGTAGCAGCTTCCCGATCCCCAGCTGATTTGCCACGTACTAAAATGAAACTGAAACTGAAACTGCAAAGAGGCAAATAGCTGGGAGAGACACGCAGATTTTAATTTTCTGCTGAACTGGATGCAAGGGGGTAAGTGAATAACTATAAATGTCTGTAGAATGTTCAAATTATTATCCTTATTTTTTAAAGACTGCTTTATTATTGTTCTAGAGCCAGGGGTCTCCAACCTTGGCAAATTTAAGACTTGTGGACTTCAACTCCCAGAATTCAACAGCCAGCTTTGTTAGCTTTGCTGGCTGTGGAATTCTGGGAGTTGAAGTCCACAAGTCTTAAAGTTGCCAAGGTTGGAGACCCCTAGACAACTTAACAAAATAAAGAAGCTTTTTGAAATAAATGCTTGCTCTGAAGAGGCCCAGTGCTATTGTTATCTTCTTTTAAATAATAGAGAATAATGTATACTTCTAGAAATTTTAATTAATTTTAACAGCTCTGTACAAGTATAGTCTGAAATGTAACAGTGTCTGTTTAGTATTAGAGTTAAATCCTGACTTACCTTGGAGTAGATCTATTTAAATAATTGGGAGGAGTTAGTGTGACTACATTTAAGAAAACTTTCTGGCATAATGTACATTTCTCCAATTCTTTGCTGTTTCTATGGGTCAGGCACACATGCACAGAAATACACAGCAAACAGTGTATATCATCTGTGCTGTTTGCTGTTTGCTGTTTGGCAAATTGCTTGGAGGCAGAGGCCTTTTTTCCTTGTTTTCGTCCCCCAAAACTAAGGTGCGTCTTATACTCCGAAAAATACGGTAAGTAAAGATCCTTCTACAATAGCTGCACCAACTTGAGATCAGGGCTGCACCTCAAGTCCTCACAATGCCTTAAGGGTTTTAGAAGTCTTAGCAAACTGGGACAGTTGAGTTCTGAATGCTGATTCACAATTGATTATATGCTGTTCCAGAGAAAACTACGTTTCCTTAAGGTGAAATTCTCCAAGAGAAAGAACTTCTGCCTGGATCCATTTAGTTCCTCAGAGCTGCTCCATCTTTCTTAAAATCAAGATACCACCATGCCTTGCCACCCATTCCCATCCTCTGCAATATCTGTGGGACAATGACAGAGATTACAGCAGCATTTTAATTTTCTGAAATCTCCAAGTAGCCAGTTGCAAAAAATACTAGTCTATTAAACCAGTGTACTTGTCAAGAAATTAAAAATATCCATTGTGAAGCTATGGGCATCAAAGTTGTGTGGAAGACTTATTCTAATTACAATCTAAAACACATCAGAGTTGAATCAAGTTTTTTTTTAACCTGTTTATTGAAATGTCTTTATTTTCTTCAAAACTCTGAATTATTATTATACACTTAAAAGAATGCACATTATTCCAAAAGTAAAGAAATTATAAATTCTTGAGTTCTGCAAAAAATATGGAGGAGAAATAATGACATCATTCATATAATTACTTTTTGAAACAGAACATGACCTCACAATAGATTGATTATATCCCATGAAAATCATTAAAAACATATGTGGTATACATATGTGCAATATACGAAAAAGTGCTTCATGTTACTGACTGATACATACCCAACCCTTCGGATTCAAAGAGACAAGTATCATCCACTCCCACATCTCTGCACCAAGATAGGAAATTTGCTGTATTGTCCCGTGCAAAAAAAGATCCAGATGGAGCATTGGCTTTGCAGGGAATTTTCCTCACTGGCATTTTCTGTAACACAAAGATAAGGATGGTTGTGAATAATGGCCCATCTTTGCATACAATAACGACTCATACAAAGGCACAACCTGTGGACAGCTAGTTTAGTCCATGAAATGATCCAAGAGTTGAACTTGATAGCCTAATCATATTTTACAACTCTATGAAAAGACTGAAATAGTTTGAAACAATATAGAATAAGGCTGGGGGAAGGCTGAAAGTATGCAAAGAAGGCAAAAGTTTTAAATCAAATAGAACATATCGTGTATACTGCACGAGTCAAAAAGAGGACCGTGAAAATATTTACAGACCCCTCACATTCTGGACATAAATTATTTCAACTCCTACCCTCAAAACGACGCTATAGAGCACTGCACACCAAGACAACTAGACACAAGATCAGTTTTTTCCCTAATGCCATCACTCTGCTAAACAAATAATTCCCTCACCACTGTCAAACTATTCACTAAGGCTGCATTACTATTACTATTAGTCTTCTCATCGTTCCTATCACCCATCTCCTCCCACTTATGACTGTATGACTGTAACTTGTTGCTTGTATCATTACGATTTATATTCATATTGATTGTTTCCTGATTGCTTATTTGTACCCTATGACAATCATTAAGTGTTGTACCTCATGATTCTTGACAAATGTATCTTTTCTTTTATGTACACTGAGAGCATATGCACCAAAGACAAATTCCTTGTGTGTCCAATTACACTTGGCCAATAAAGAATTCTATTCTATTCTATTCTAACACAAGATCAGAATGTAGGTATGGAGATAGTAACAGTCTGGAACATTAAAGCTCAGCAAGACAAATTCTAGGTTTCTAGAAACTTATAAACAACTAATTTGTAGACATCTAACTTGTACACAACAAAGGTAAGCAATCAGATATCAGATGACCAGCATAGACATAGAATAAGATTGTCATGGCAGACCCATGACAATGGGAAAGTTAACAAAAGTGGACAAGGGTGTGTAAACCAGAAGTGATCTTAGAATGTTGTGAGGACAATATTTGTAATAGGTTGGGCCAACAATCCAAGCAACCAGTGAAGACAAAACATAACATTTTCTCAGTCTTGCAGTCAATATAAACAGAAATTCTTTTCAAATGTGAAAATAAATAAAAATGAAAAATAAACAAATAACACAAAAGAGAAGATGACTCTTTTTGCAACCATGGGAGAATTTGTGCATCAACTCCTCTTCTCTGCCATCTCACCCACACTTTGGGTCAGGGGTGGGTTCTAACTTACCTCGATGCCGGTTCGCTTCCTCCCGCGCTGCGTGGCTGCTCTGTGTGGCTGTGCGCGCATGCATGCGCAGTGCCAAAAATTACTTTTTTAAAAAAAAAGCCAAAAACAAGATGGTGGCGCATGCGCAGTGCTGGAAACTCGGCTTCTGCGCATGCACAGAAGAAAAAAATCAGCAATTAAAAAAAAAGATGGAGGTGTCCACGGACCAGCACCGACAGAACCGGCTCTGTGACATCACCGTGATGTCACCAGCGGTTTGCTACCAGTTCTATAGAACCAGTGTGAACTGGGAGGAACCCACCTCTGCTTTAGGTCATCTATATCAGAGGTTCTAAACCATTTTTTCCACTCACAGTCACCTTCTAAGCCTCATTTACTTCTGTGACTTATATATAACAGGCTGGGGGGAACATATGGCCCATACTGAAAACTACTGATATCCGCAAAGAATGATGTTTTGCACCATTTTATTGTAATGTAAAGGCTACCTAAATGTTTTTTTTTTTTGCAACCCACCAAGTAGGAGATACAGGCAATACAATGATTGATGCAGGCATTATAATGATTGATGAGTGTCAGTCATGCATGAATGCATGCTTTGTATTCCTCCCTCCAGAGAGAGCTCTGTACATGCTTGTTCCCCCGTAACATTAAATGTTGCATCATAGAGCAGTGCATATTTTCAAAGCTTTGCTTCTTTGAGTATTCAAACAAATCACTTCATTGAAGCTGTTTCTTGAAGTTGCTTCCCTTCCCTTGAAAACAAAATGGCTATGTCATTTTGATTAGCTATGCTTTGGCAATCTAACTTTTGACATATACTTCAGAGAATACAGCACTCCTCTTCCAATACATCTTGCCCAAGTTTTGGTGAGCCATTCTGAAGGATACATTACTCTACTTTGTCCAGCGTGTTCTTCACAAAACCTGAGAAGGCTTCTAAATGGTGGGATTCAAATTTTTTTACTACCAGTTCTGTGGGCGTGGCTTGGTGGGCATGGCTTGGCTTGGTGGGCATGGCTTGGCTTGGTGGGCATGGCTTGGCAGGCATGACAGGGGAAGGATACTGTAAAATCTCCATTCCCACCCCACTCCAGGGGAAGGATACTGCAAAATCCCCATTCCCTCCCCATTCCAGGGGAAGGTTACTGCAAAATCCCCATTTCCTCCTGATCAGCTGGGACTCAGGAGGCAGAGAATAGATGGGGTGGGGCCAGTCAGAGGTGGTATTTACCAGTTCTCCAAACTATGCAAAATTTCCGCTACCAGTTCTCCGAACTATTCAAAATTTCCGCTACCGGTTCTCCGAGCTACTCAAAATTTCCATTACCAGTTCTCCAGAACTGGTCAGAACCTGCTGAAACCCACCTCTGCTTCTAACCAAGTACAGTTTATCTGCAGAATCTTCTCCTGGCTTATCAAGCAGTATTCAGGAAGTTTCATGTCAACATTAAGTGCTTCATCAGAGCATTATACTTTTTTCAGTGAAGAAAACTACTTTGCCACTGTGGTACAAATATCTTTGATGAAGCAAATCTTAATTGTTCTGCACAGGCCTCTTGTACCATATTTGGATTTTGGTCTTCTATCTGGTTTACCTCAATACCACAACAATCTTGCAGAGTGCTCCCTATCCTCTTGCTTTCTTTCAGGATTATATCAATTAAAACTGTTTTCCTTTCTCCAGAACCCATAACACAGCTCTCTCTTTTAAGCAAGCATTCACTGGCAAATTAAGTGACTGGCTATTTTTATAACATAATTAATTTGTTATTCTTTACGTCCAGGATTCTTTATTGTCAAAAATTGCCCATAACCCATATAATCCTATCCACACTTTTCAAGTTTAAAAACATTTTCAACTATATTTTCTTACATTGAGGTATACTTGGACTTTGAGAAGTATGCCTGAGCCATTGGTCTCACAATTATGCATGTTCAAGAGAAAAAGGTGGAGATGACTGGAATAAATTTAATTTAATAATGAAAGTAAATTAATTATTCTCCATAATTCTCTACTTCTGTCACATGAAAAATGGCAAATTTTGGAGAAACTCAGGCATGAATGTCTGCAGAGAAACAATGAGAACAATTAAGATACGTGTGTCATGACATCAAATCACTGATAAGACTTATGTCCTTTGCGAAATGAAATCATGACTGACGTGTCATAATTTTTAAAATTGTACTTGTTTTAGATTCTACTGGAATGTTAAGATCACACTGAAAAGATTTTAGCAGCAACATAACATCCACTGGCTCAGGTTGTGCACTCTTCTTACAGTTATTACCTAGGTTTGTTAATATTAGACATGCATACTAAGTGTAACATGAACATATGGATCCAAACCAATATGCCTAATCTTCTATACAGAAACAAATCAAGTCTTCAAAAATCCCAAATCAGTACAATTACTATAAATCACAGAATAACTACTCATGCATGGCTGGAGATTTAAAGTATATAGAGAATAAGCAAGCGATCCAAGAGTTTGTCAACATGACTACACATGCATTGTGACAATGCAAGCTTAATCCATGATGAACTTTTGTCTGACATTATTATGCAAATAAAAAAGCTTTGCATCATGATATTGTGATGTACATTTCAGCAGTTGCTCCCTCTTAATCCCTCATGGACACAAATAAACATTCTTAGGAATGTTTCTACAAATAGAAAAATGTGCATATTTATGTCGGACACCAAGATTAAATGAATTTATATGTTCATATACAGTTGCAACAATTATATGCACACATTCAAAATTTTCTCATCTGTGAGAAAGTTAGGCTAAAAATAAATGGGTTATAATATTCTGTTTCTCTATTAAAATGATTTATGGAGTATCTGCTTCTGTTCTGGAGATTCAAGATGGTGTTTAAGCCAAGTCCTGGGAAGTACAAATGATGTCTGCAAAACCTTCCAGCTTTGAGTCCAGACATAATTGCATGTAGGGAAAAAACCCAAACAAACAGCCTTAGACAATTCTTGGCAATATCACAAAACAGTCATGGGGAAGGGAGCACACACAAGCAACACAGAACTGACTGGGTTACATTTAACTGTAATTACTGGAAAACTAACTGAATCTGATATACGATTCCAGTAAAGAAAATTCTTTCAAGTAATGGAATCATTTTGGGAGCAGTGAGAATTTTGATATAAAGCCTCAAGCCATGTATTAACTCTGTTTAGGCCATTTGACTCAAAACTAGATTTTGAGATGTTATTTGCATTCCACATCATAGTGCTCAGGCCCACATGTACTTAAGATAGCAAATTGCAGTCTGTATAAACACATTGGGAGGGATCGCTCTCCCTAGGATGTTCTAGAGGAGAAGCAACAGATTAATATTAAATGGCAATCATGTCAGGTGAAGCAGCTGGGATGGAAAAGGGTCTAAGAGCCAAGTATTCCCATTGTCCTACTAACTCCCATTCAGTTTTTGGCTTTCTGCTTATCAGAATCATGGAAGACTACTCTAGTCCTAAGAGAGGACTAGATGTGGAAACTAAGCTTTTCTGGATAACAAAGCATTTATCCTTTTTGTTTTAATTGATTAGGTACCATCGAGCCAGTGTCAATTCTTAGCAACCACACAGATTTTCTGCATGATGATTTGTTCCTAGCCCGGTCTTCAATGTCTTTCAACACTGTACCAACCTTCACTATAAATGAGTCCATCCACCTCGCTGCTGGTCATCCTCTTCTCTTGCCTTTCACCTAGGCAGGGGTCTCCAACCTTGGCAACTTTAAGACTTGTGGACTTCAACTCCCAAAATCTAGGAGTTGAAGTCCATAAGTCTTAAAGTTGCCAAGGTTGAAGACCCCTGACCTAGAGCATTCTCCAGAAAGTTAGATAGCAATAGCAATAGCACTTAGACTTATATACCGCTTCATAGTGCTTTACAACCCTCTCTAAGCGGTTTACAGAGTTCAGCATATTGCCCCCAACAATCTGGGTCCTCATTTTACCGACCTCAGAAGGATGGAAGGCTGAGTCAACCTTGAGCCGGTGAGATTTGAACAGCTGAACTGCTGAACTAGCAGTAGTCTGCAGTGCTGCATTTAACCACTGCACCATCTCGGCTCTTTACATAATGTGTCTGAAGTAGGATAATTTGAGCTTGATCGTTTATGCATCAAGTGAGAACTCGAGTTGACTTATTCAATGATCCATTAGTTTGTTTTGTGGCTGTCCACAGTGTTCTCAAGAATCTTCTCCAACACCAAAGTTTAAAAGCGTCAATACTTTTCCTATTCTGCTTCTTCAATTTTCTCTTCCATAGGGTGTCAGAGGAAATACCATGGCTTGCACTGTGCTTTTTGTCAGTATAGATATTGATATTACAGCATTTGAATATCTTTTCCAGAGCTTTCATGACTGTTTTACCAAGTACTAGTCTGTGGCATTTTTCTTGACTGCTCATTACTTTACTGTTGATGGTTAATTGTAAAAGGCAGAAACCACTGAAATATCTTTGTGCTATACACTGATAGCCATTTCCTGAGTATTTCCCCAGAGCTGACATGTTGATATATATTGCAGGCAGTATCTGCTACCCAAAAAATAAAAAAATAAAAAAATCTATGCAATTTAGCAGAAAAGAAGGCAAAAGATTAAAATGTCTCTTCTTATCCACAGTCAGGTGTTCATTTGAGTTGTGTTACTTTAGCATAAAAATGAAAAAGACATGGCTATTATGGCTTTAAAATCAAGGCACCAAGTTTAGATTAAACTTTTACTGAAGAAGTGGGAGAAATACTTACATTTACTTCTTACCTAATACATTTACAAACACTTACACATAACTAAAATCTCAGTTTTTACTATCCTCAACTCTGTAAAAAGTAAATTCCAACTCTGGAATATAAGACTTATTTAACAAAGATTTGCTGTTAGATATTTTATTAGATAAAATCCAACTGCTTTTTAAAAATGACTTGAAATTCTTCAGTGTTTGGAACAGATTGTCCTGACCTACGGTAATTAGGTTTCCATATGGCAAAAGTGACTTTTGTTGACATAGCAGTGTATATCCACAGTTAGCCTAAAACAGCAGTGCACACAATTACTCCTATCAAATATCAACACCCCCCACCACTCCCCACCCTTAGTCTTGTTGATGTGCATGCAGGCAGTTTAAGGCAGGATGTGAAAGTGAGAGTGAAACAGATGATGTCAGCCTGGAAAAATGTGGCCAGGTTCATGCTCACACCCCAAGAGAGGCTATGGATATATGAAATCATATGGAAAAAGAAATAAATTGATATAATTTTTCCAAATGAGGCTCCATCATTCCATTTTACAAACAGATACTCAAAGTATATTTTAAAATATTTAGAAAAGAAAAAGGAACTTCCTTCCTTCCTTCCTTCCTTCCTTCCTTCCTTCCTTCCTTCCTTCCTTCCTTCCTTCCTTCCTTCCTTCCTTCCCTTTTTATTTTCTTTCTTTCTTTCTTTTTCTTTCTTTCTTTCTTTCTTTCTTTTTCTTTCTTTCTTCCTTTCTCTCTCTTTCCTTCCTTCCTTCCTTTTCTATCTATCTATCTATCTATCTATCTATCTATCTATCTATCTATCTATCTATCTATCTATCTATCCATCCATCCATCCATCCTTCCTTCCTTCCTTCCTTCCTTCCTTCTTTCTTTCTTTCTTTCTTTCTTTCTTTCTTTCTTTCTTTCTTTCTCTCTCTTTTCTTTCTTTCCTCTTTTCTTTTCTTTCTTTCCCCTCACAATTAAGTAAGCCTAAAAGAGAGAGAGAGAGAGAGCTGCAGTGAGCCAGGCTGCTGCTCCAAGGGAAAGAACCCTGATGGGCTAAATCGTTTCAGTAATCTTTCCTGTCCATTGTAGCTATCATTTATACATACATATAATCTACTGATTTCTCAGACCTTCAAAAACAAAACAAAACCAAAAAACCAAAAAAGACTCCTCTGTCTGGAGAAGCTATCATTTTCATTCTGTAAATTCCCTCCTAGATTCTTCCTTTATGAGTTGCTCTGTGCTCCTGGGAAAAGCACATGAAGGAGAATTTCTTGGACTGCTCTATTTCAGATTGCAACTGCTGGAAGATCGTTTTTATTCCCTTTCCCCCCCAAGAGGAAAAATATCCTCGACATACTAGAAGCCTAGTATATCCAGCAATGGCTGGCTTCTTCCCAGAACCACATTCTTCATCGAGAGAAAGGCTGCTTGCCTGCAGGACTTCAAACTTAAGAGCCTGTCTATGCAGACAGTAGCGGTTCGTCGCAAGAAAAAAAACCTGCTTTGGGATATGGTTCACTGTGATTTAAGGTGAATGAATATTCAAAACAAAACATACAAAAACAAATATGGAGGAATATGATTTTACACTGAAACAACAACAAGCGGTCTTTTCTAACTGATGAACTCCAGGCTGCAATTCCCATCACTGCCAACGAGCAGATGGTCTTTTTAAAAAAAATTCAGTTTGGTCAATTGGGTAAAAATAAATTGAAAAACCATCTAGGCCCATGGCATTGTGCTTGAGTGGAAATGGATTCCTAAAAACCAAATTTATGGATATTTAAAGACTTACACAGATTAAGGCAAATTAATGGCGGGGTGGAAACTATTGAAATCATGATAGAATTTGACAAGTTTAAGGATGGGTGAAACGTGCCCTCACTGTTACTTTGCACAGCAATGCAGTCCTCTAATTTCAAATTAAAGTGGTCTTGTTGCTTTACTTTGGTCTACTTCAGTAGTGGGTTCTAAATGCCATTGCTGCCGGTTTGCACACGCGCTCACGCCTCTTCTGCGCACGCACAGAAGCGTCCCAGGTGGGTGGGCGGAGCCTCCTGCCACCACCACTTCACAGAACTGGGCCAAACAGGGAGCAACCCACCGCTGATCTACTTCAGAGTCATTCTCAGCATTTTCCCACAAAGTCAGTATGAACTAGAAGAGCTCTTCTTC